>OLKM01000482.1:63335-123335 GCA_900291075.1 Melanogrammus aeglefinus | reverse complement strand
CACACACTCGAGATGGGCAGTCATGACTCCAAGACAGAGTGGCTAATAGTCGTGAGCGCCATCTGGGTGAGTCATAGCGTCTCCCCCATACCCTCGGCCCACTTAACCAGCAGAGTCTCCATGGACGCCGCATGGAGTTGACCAGCTCCCTCCGTCTCTGACGTTCCCCCACATAAAATAGCCATAATGAGTGAGTGTGATTACACTAATATACATCATTTTGGGAAGAAATCTACATTCGCCTTCCCTGTATTTCTGCTCTGCAGCCATTGTCATCGTGTCACATAACATGGGCAGCTGAGAGCATCAATGTGTGGTAATACGAGGTGATTATGTCCAAATTACTGCTGTTAGGTTAGCTTTAACCAGTCAGCACTCTGGGGCTGAAGGTGTGTGTGTGTGTGTGTGTGTGTGTGTGTGTGTGTGTGTGTGTGTGTGTGTGTGTGTGTGTGTGTGTGTGTGTGTGTGTGTGTGTGTGTGTGTGTGCGTGTGTGTGTGTGTGTGTGGGTGTGTGCGTGTGTGGGGGGGGGTTGCTACATGATCATTGGATCATTGCAGCCGGTAACAAACGCATGCATATGCATAGACACCCCTTCACACACACACACACACACACACACACACACACACACACACACACACACACACACACACACACACACACACACACACACACACACACACACACACACACACACACACACACACACACACACAAACACACTCATACATACACACACACACAGAAACACATACATAAATTTGAGCCAGCGAACAAAACAAAGCCCTTATTGCGCAGCGTAACTGGGTCCTTTCACAGCAGGGCTATGCCCGGCGTGGCACTCTGCACAACTAAATAAACGTTGATCACGCACACCCCCCCACCCACACACACACACACACACACACACACACACACACACACACACACACACACACACACACACACACACACACCACATATTCAGGGGCGGGACCCACAAAGCGTGAGCCCACAAAGCATGTCCCCACAAAGTATGTCCCCACAAAGCATGTCCCCACAAAGCATGTTCCCACCAAGCGTGTCCCCACAAAGCATGTTCCCACCAAGCGTGTCCCCACAAAGCATGTGCCAAAAAAAATGCGTCCCCACAAATAATTTCCCCTAAAAGCATGTCTCCACAAAGCGTCTGCCACTGCCACTCTTCCCGTTCTGTCTCCCTCTCTCTGGATCTCACTAACACCCTCCCTGGATTTGCTGCCATCGGCATTGTGAACAGTTTGATTAGCTGGATGTGCTATCGTTGGACTTAGCCATGTTATTGGTTGAGCTTCTCAGTAAAGACTTTTAATTAGAGCTTTATCTCGTGCTCTGCGTCGTCTGGGGCCAACGTTCTGACTGGAACGGATACTTAAGGTTTAAGGGTTTAAGTGTGGGCATGTATTTTCTATCCCTTATAGAATCGCTGTGCACAACGGGGGTTGAACAGGTGAAAATATTCAACCGGGTTCTTCAAATACAAGTCGGATAGAAACTGAGGGCATTTCTATAATTCTTTGCACCAGTTGATGAAGTGAATATGTTAATACCTGAAAGGGTAAGAGGGTGAGGGGTTTTTGACGTGAATGAGTGAATAATTGAGAGAACCGGACGATCATTTCATCACTCAGTGCTGAACCCACCATAATGTTCTGTGCTGAGAGTCTGCCCGTAAATCCTGTGAGGGCCCCTGTGGCCACAAGTGGGCGTGTCCACCTAGACGTATGAGCCTTCAATCTTAATCTTAGCCCTAATTGATCCAACAATCAACCGTTTAATTGAAAGCGATTTGAAAACACTATGAAACTGGAAACAACATTTTTAGAGCGTGCTTGTAAGGAGAGTGCAGTGTTTTCCCCATGTGGATGACCCATGATCAATCTGTGATACATTCTGTAAAACGCCGGTAGCGTCTTTGAGTATGAGCGGTGTTGAACATGAAGCGCGCTTGAAGTGTCCGGGAAACTTAACCCTATTTATGTACACACATGACCTTCCTCTCACATCAACACACAACACAGCTTAAGCACCCTCCCTTGACCTTGGCCTCCGGTGAGTGAGAAACACAAACTAGTAGGCGCTGACTAGCAAATACATACAATGGGACAAAAGGACGGATGAAAGACCTTCTGGAGGGACTGGGCATTTCTTTGTTTCTAACAAAAAGAGTGGATCCCACATCCTTCTGGTAGTAATGCTGCCTCATTTTCTGTGGAGGTAATTCATTTGACAGTTAAACAAATTTGAGAGAAATCCTCCACATTGCACCTTAAAATGTTTGCCTTTGCAATGCCAAAGTCCCATTATTACCACCATTTCTAATCTTCATCAACAAAGACTCATAAACAAACTTCCTTGTCCAGTCTCTAATGCCTCGGACATGAGAGACTTCACATCACCAGTCAGCAAACAGCTTTGAACAAGCCAGTAAACAGCCATACGTCTGCACCTAAACTCATGTCCTGCGCTGCCCTTTTCTTGTTCTGAATAGGAAGTGAGGTCAGGACAGAGAGCGTGTGCGTGCCTCTACAGACGCGAGAGTGCACTCAGATCGCTGTTCTCTCCTCTCTCTCCCTCCACACCAACAACCCTCTCCTCCTCTCTTCACACTCCCCCCTCTGACTCGTCTTGTGTGTGAAAATCACAAGATGAAAATAGGTAGTTCTTGTCGTCCTCACCTCAAACCCCCCCCCCCCCCCCCACCCAAGTCCCCCACCACCCCACCTGTACACCCCCAAACCTCTGCCGGTCCAACCCCCCCTCCCATCTATCCTACTTACTACACGACTCCAGCAGAAGTGCTTATGCATCACACGGAGGGACCCCAGCTGTCGCGGCCGCTTCTGGCCCGGGAAGGCAGCCTGACTGGGGGCCAGGTGATTAGGATGCCACCCAACACCATCCGTCCAGGAAAGCCATGGCTTCAGCCTCCCAGCCCGGCCCATGTCACGGAGAGGCTGAGGGTGTGGGCGTGTGTTTCGGGCGGGGGTGGACCAGCGTGTGTGTGTGTGTGTGTGTGTGTGTGTGTGTGTGTGTGTGTGTGTGTGTGTGTGTGTGTGTGTGTGTGTGTGTGTGTGTGTGTGTGTGTGTGTGTGTGTGTGTGTGTGTGAGTTTACCTGCAAGGGAATGTGTGCGTGTGTGTGTGTTTCTGATGGGAGTGTGTGTGTGTGTGTTTGTGTGTGTGTGTGTGTGTGTATGTCTGGTGTGACTTTACCTGCAAGGGAATGTGTGCATGTGTGTGTGTGTGTGTCTGATGGGAGTGTGTGTGTGTGTGTGTGTGTGTGTATGTGTGTGTGTGTGTGTGTGAGTATGTCTGGTGTGAGTTTACCTGCAAGGGAATGTGTGTGTGTGTGTGTGTGTGTGTGTGTGTGTGTGTGTGTGTGTGTGTGTGTGCGCGCGTGCGTGCGTGCGTGCGTGCGTGCGTGTGTGCGTGCGTGCGTGTGTGTGTGTGTGTGGGCGCGTGCGTGCGTGTGTGTGTGTCTGGTGTGAGTTTACCTGCAAGGGAGTGTGTGTGCGTGTGTGTGTGTGGCTGGTCGGAATGTGCCTGCAAAGGAGTGTGTGTGTGTGTGTGTGTGTGTGTGTGTGTGTGTGTGTGTGTGTGTGTGTGTGTGTGTGTGTGTGTGTGTGTGTGTGTGTGTGTGTGTGTGTGTGTGTGTGTGGAGGGAGTATGCCTGTTTGTGTGTGTGTGCATGTGCATGCGTGAGATTTCCCTTCTGCACATTTAGACTCTCAGACACATCTACTCAAAAACACAGACAGACAACAGGACAAACACAAACACACACATACACACACGCACACACACACACACACACACACACAGTATATCAAAGCTCCCCTATCATATCTACACTGCTCTTTCATATACATCTTGTCCAATGACAATGCCTGTAGGATGCTCAATGAAGTGGATCGGGGGAGTATTAACACTGGCATTTTAATTATCGTGCCAGCTCATAGAGTTGTTTGGTATTTTCCTTGAGCTGCTGATTACGTCATGCACCGAATGCATTTCCAAATGAGCATAAGGAGGGAAACAAGGGTTGATCGGCCATGTACATATTTGCGGTAACGGCAGATTTGTTTGGTTGGATCATGGGATACGGTTTGAGAATTGCTGTTTATATTTTGGAAGGATTGTAAATCCCCGTTCTCTCATGTTCACTCCTACATGTTTTTTCCTACAGAAGCCGGTGGATAGCGCTGTAGCGATGGTGATGAATCGGTGTTGCATGTTAAATTGAAGCTAAGGATCTTCAGAACCCAGGCCATCCCCTATATACATGGCAGTGGTTCCCGTCCCTTTGATTCTTCGTTGGCATGGACGTTATGATGCCTGCTCAGGGCGCGTCAGTTTGAATTAATTGCATGCTTTGACTCGAGTGACCACGGGACGTGCACATTCATACAGAGTTCCCATGGATCCTTTCATCCTGCATACCACGTCATGTGCACGCACAAAACGGGAAAGGTCAAAGGTCGAGGAAGATCGTGGTGATGTCGGTTCCATTATATCCGATCAAATTCAGATTGATACCGACAAACTGGTTTGAGATCTTCTGAAAGTCTGATTTGTGAGGCAAGGGTTTTGGCATCTTGCTCAAGGATGCCGGGCAGCAAACACTGGCCGGACAGTGAACAGTGGGTATCAAACCAGCGCCATTTTACTGGTAATCAACCACCCTTGCCACTAAGCCATCCTGTCAACACCTGATGGGCATTCTTTCATTTTAACATTAAAATGACAGAATGCCCAGTACCTTGTACAAATCCATGACACCATGTCATGGGTGAGGATGGTTCAGCGTCTGAAAGAGTTTAGTTTTACCTCAGTCCACATTCCTACAAACCCCTTCCAGCTTCTTGTGTTTGTTATCTTATTAGCGGAGAGATTAGCAGCAACCACAAGATAATTCCTCTTCTGAAGGCGTCTCTTCCACTGTCCTCACTGTCGATGCGGCCGGACCACGGAATTGGAAGGCAGAAACGTACACTGCAATGCATCCAAACCACTTGGAAAAGAAGTTCTTCCCACTTCTGTTTTTTCCACAAAATTACAAATGTGCTCTGCACAGTTGATGTGCTTCAAAACCATGGTACAGACCCAAAGAAAAGTGGAGGTACTTTCATATATTTTCGCCCAGAAATGACGGTGACAGTATGACAGTAATTTCGTTCAATTACATTGCTCTATTTTCCCCTTTGATTCAGCGTCCGGTGATTGAAAGTGAGCTTTAGTTTCGGATGGATTCAAACAGCGAGGCTAGCACACTTGCTCAACCCTAGCCCCCATAACAAATCCTCCAACAAAACGGGCATCACAACTCTGTTAGATAAGGACAGGGACTTAACTGTGGTCCAAACTGATCAGACTGAACGGTTGACTGCTGCGAATGTTCTCATTTACATTTTCCCATTTTGTGACGCCCACGACTGTGCCAAAGATCTTAGAACCTTTTTTTTTGTCCTTTCACCCCCGGTGATGCCTCAGTATGAAACATTTGGTTGAATGACTTGCACACAGTATTACACGCAAAATGATTGAATCAAAGAACGGGGAGGAAGGATGGAGCGTGGGTTGATTGCGCTCTTTGCTGTTCGACTACAGCTATTGTCAGGGCCACTACTGGGTCCGAGTTCTGCTCTTCAATGCTAGAATCACAACATGGTCCGTGCAGGGCTGCCCAGCCTGCAGCGCAAGCAAATGTTTATCGAAAATACCGTTTTTTTGGGCTTTTTAAGGAGAAATAGAGTGAGTGTCAGAGAGTGGTAGAGAGAGAGGTAGAGAGAGAGGTAGAGAGAGAGAGGTAGAGGGAGAGAGAGAGAGTTTGCATCCCATTCCGTAAGACAGTGACCTTCATTATGCATGCAGAGACTCAGACCCAGAGACACTCTCTCTCTCTCTCTCTCTCTCTCTCTCTCTCTCTCTCTCTCTCTCTCTCTCTCTCTCTCTCTCTCTCTCTCTCTCTCTCTCTCTCTCTCTCTCTCTCTCTCTCTCTCTCTCTCTCTCTCTCTCTCTCTCTCTCTCTCTCTCTCTCTCTCTCTCTCTCTCTCTCTCTCTCTCTCTCTCTCTCTCTCTCTCTCTCTCTCTCTCTCTCTCCCCTGTGCTCCGGGAACATTTACATTCACAGCCACATGTGAAAAATCCTTCCCGGGTACAAATGTCCTTCCCGGGTATCAATGTTGTTATTTTTGCAGTTTTTTGTCACGGAGGAGGGAAGGAGGGAGGTAGAGTCAAACGTTGTTGTCGGAGGGGTGGTGGTGGTGGTGCAGGTGGTGGTGCTGGTGGCGTTGTGGCGTTCATCATTATTCTACTCCCTCCCGGCAAAGCCCAGCTTTTTCCTCTCCGCCGTGACCAGACCTATTCTGAACACCTCTCATTTTAGGGGGACGATCTACCATACAAGTGGTCGGAAGTGACCCTTTTCTTTATTTACCCCCGGCACAGACACACACACACACACACACACACACACACACACACACACACACACACACACACACACACACACACACACACACACACACACACACACACACCCCTTGATTGCGGTATAAAAAACGGGAAGTTCAGCCCGCCTGATCGATACTCGCACGCGCGGAGCGTTGAATATTTATGACATCAGTCTTCGGTTCCCCGCTATTAAATCCTGCATTACCTCGCCGAATGATTCAGCTCTTTGACGCCATAGGGCCGCTGCAGCCGTCGGCCAGCCAGCGGACATGATTGGAGGTAATGGCAGGATTGTGTTTCAACACCTTGGAGCGCTTGCTGATTTGAACACCCACAATGCCGAGCTGGTGGTGGGTGTTTGACGTACAAATGCTTCTGGTTCTGCAGGACAACAAAAATCTAGCAACACTGTTACCGGATGACTGCAGTTCCAATGATAGTAAACTGGATACTGCTTTGGCCTCAAGGTAGCATTTTTTTCGCAAAGCAGAAGGTGAAGTTAAGGTTTAGAGTAAAATACAGAATTTTACCATCGCTATGCCCAAAAATCAAAAATATATTTACTAGCCAATTAAAATACAAGGCCAGGCAAAATCGAAGAAAAATAACAAAAATACTCAACATGGATGGATCTTAACCTTCAGTGGTTACATTTCCATGCACATCTGAGACCACTACTGCTCTTGCTAGCAATTGTACATCATTTGTTTGATTTACCCTAACTCCAGTCATTAGCTTCCCCACACAGGTTCATAATAGAAATCCTCAACGACAGCTTCCCCCTCATCCCTTGGAGATAAATTCTGCATCGAAAAAAATCTATCAAAACTTTTCAGAATTATCTGCAGGTACAAAACAAACAATCCAAACAGCCTCAAACCTTTAATGGGTTTCTCGTGCTCCACAGCTTCCCACCACTGTCCCTGGTCTTCGATTACTCTCAGACAAGTCCCGAGGATTAGTCATAATTCAATTAATTACATTGACATGCCTGCGTATCTCCCCTCTCTAATTATAATGGGATTGCAGGGACCTTCCAGTCAGGGTTGGGGCTCTGTAATCAAGCCCCTTGACTCGAAAGGGGACCCCATAGGGCCTTCACTTTCACTTCTACTTTCTCCCTCACCTATCCCTCTCTCCCTGTTTGGGAGTGATAACGCCAGAGGAAGTGCTCATTCCTCTGTATCTGAATGCTGTGATGTTAGAAGTTGAATCGTTGGGGAGTTGAGCTTCTGTTTGCTTGGTTCGGCTGTTTGCTTATGAGTGACTGTGTGAGTGGGAGTGATGGATGATGATGAGTATAAATGCATACAGTCTCACACGGCCTTATACAGATCTATTCATGTATTGCATCCGGAGTGGGGGGGCGGGGGAGGGGGGTGGCGAGACTAGGGTGTCTCCAAGCTGACAAGTACCGGATTCAAAACTTGATGTCCACGCCATCCTGTTCCCCTGCAAACTGAAGTACCGCTTCAATGGATCCATAGTGTCTGTTTCGCGTGTGTGCGGTCTCTCTCTGTCCATTTGAGTGCAACTGCCGTGTTCTTGGGAAACGATACTCAGCATGCTCCACCTCTGCGCATCAACGCAAACATCTGCAAAACATCCATCTGCGTCACGATAAACTGATCTCATTCCGAAACCCTCTCCCCTTTATGAGAAGCCCCCAGGCGGGGTGCGCATGCGTCTGCGCCTCGCCAGCGACGCGCCTCTCGAAACGACTCAGCCTTTGTCGACCTCCCGTTTCCTGATCCGTACGATAGAGCGAAATGTAATAAAGAAATGCTATTTTCTCTCGTTCCCGGTGGTGGTGCTGCTGCTTCCACAGGCTCTGTCTTATGTGAGATGAGTATCGCCCACTAATGTGGCTCTGCGATCTCAAACCAGCGAGGAGATTGTCACATGATTGGTCGTAACAAGGCCCAGGGGGGGGGGGGGGGGGCTGCAGACCTATCGGAGGAAGATGAACTGTGTGCTAGCGTTCGAACGCGGGCGGCAGCGTTTTAGCCGCAGGGCGACGGCTTGTTTGTGAAAGACAAAGTGTCGTGGGGGTGGTCCTTTTATTTTCAAGGTCCCTCGTAAGATGGAGGAGTGTATCAGACACCCAGCAGTAATGGCGCCGCAATTAGGGCGACTGATTAGGCGAAGTAATGACCCGGTAAATGATGCGTCTATCATATTCAAACGTCTACCGCCCCTGTAACCCCCAGTCCCCCCAACCCATTGGGTTCAGACTGCAGAGGGGTGGGGGGTGGGCGTACTGGAAGGCGATGCTAGCCATGATAGGAGTCGGACGGCCTAGCGTTCCCGCTACGCTAATTGACATCTATAAAAGGTGACCAGGAAAAACGAGTGGAGCGGGGCTGATGGGAATAAACGATACTGCGGCTATCGGGCAAATGGGGGGCGTGGGGGGGGATAATCACACCATCTGATATTCTTATTTTTCGAGCTGAAATCTAGGACAACGGCAGTCACAGACTCCAGATTTTCATAACGACGTTTTCTAGGGAAAAGTCGACCTCCCCCGTCTCTCTCGTTTGTCGCACGTGTGTGTGTGTGTGAGACACACACACTCGTCACTATTCAGCAGGGAAGAGCTGGGGAGAGAGGGGAAAGGGGGCAGTCTGGGGTTTAGGGGTGCAGAGCGCTGTTGGAGAAGGGGGGGGGGGGTAATGGGAGGCCCGGGGCTGGCATCAGACGGGAGATAGCCGCGATTATCTCCTCTCCCCCCTTGATGTAACAGATGAAAGCTTTGCCGTCAGGTAATAGGCTACTTAAGCCTGTCAAGGCCGCGGCAATCTTTACCCCCTCTCTCGCTGATATGGAAGCTCGCTGTCCCTTTTCGCTCTCTTTCGCTCCTTCCCCTGCTTTTGTGGTTAAATACACTTTGTCTGAACTCCCCTAATGATTAGCAGTGGTCTTCCGCTCCCTCTCTCTCTGACATGATAATAGGAAACCACACAGGGGGGAGAGAGGGGCTTTCTCTGGCCTGCCGTTGGTGGGCCTAAATCCCTGCAATCAAGAGTCATTCAAGATATGACACATCCGGGCGCGCTAAAGGGCGTGTGGGTAATCACACACACGGCCCGCCGGTAGGCTGGCATTATTAAGGAGAGAGAGAGAGCGAGAGCGAGAGCGAGAGCGAGAGAGAGAGAGAGAGGCAAGATGGGGAGAGAGAGAGAGAGAGAGAGAGAGTCACTCAGAAACACCTGGTTCCTACACATCGTCCTTCTGATCGAGGCGTTGGCAAAGATTTGGAGCAGCAATACAGACAGACTGACTGACAGACTTGTACACACATACCCGCACTTTGCATTGAATAATAGCGGCAGCTATGGATCGGTACTTTTAACAGTTGTTGTGGTGTGTGTTTTTGTAAAGGTGATTCATTCCATCATTGGATTGATTTGTATTGGGCTTGTTTACTGCACTCTGTCGTGTTATTCATGCCTTTTAACATGCTATTGTGATGACTACCAACCTGATACCGGGTCGTCTGTACTGTCGGTGCATGGCCGCCTGGAGTAAGAACCTGCCACGGCTTTGTTTGGTTTCAATTCATTTATTTTGCATGAATATTTCCCATGGCGTGTGCACCTTTGAAGACATCACAGCAGGAGGGGCGGTGTGTTGTTTCAACCGAGGATAAAGAAGTTCAGAGGATAAGAGTTGCAACAGTTAGACATCCAACATGCAAGGTGTGTTCTGCTGTTCTGCTAACAGTTATCGACCGGAGATAATGCAAAACCAGTGCTGAAATATCTGTGGTGTCTTTTACGCTTTTTTTTTTTATAGACTCCACTGCAAGGTGTGCAATCCACTGGTGGAGAAGTAATGATAAATAAACGTTCCAGCAATAAATAAGGCTAACAGGTTTTCTCCTGGGCTGTTTCCCTGACAAACCTGCCAAATGAGTGTTCACGGCAGCTAACAAATAGTAAATCAGTTTCGGTTTGACTCGGGGGTCAGACTATTCTCCTGGGGAAGGTAAACTGAGAAACGCATCGCGGCATTAAATATGTGCCCACATGAAAACAGAAGGCACAGAGGGTCTGCTGTGCTTTTTCATCTGAACGACATCCCTGTTGAGTGTAATAGAGAAGTTAAGCTATTAGAGAACCTTTTTTTGTTTATACTGTTTTAATTGCTATAATTACGTGTGGTTTTGTGTGGTTTTTGACGGATTCACCCCCCCGAATTCATCCCCCCGTCTCGGTCGAGTAGTATAAAGTAAAGACTGATAACGTTTGCTTTTGACTGATAGTATTTTAGCTTAATTTAAAGGGCAACGCAATAAACATTTTTTTAATACCCAACACAACAACCACAAAAGACCGGCGGTGATCACCCGTGCAATAGTTTGTCTTCCACAACATCGCGTGGAAGACAAACCCACCCTTCTAATTTTTCTTTCCAATAATGTACATTTAAACTCCACTGCTTATTAGAAACCTTCAAATGTCAAGCCACAAAGTTTTTCTCTGAGCCAATCCACCAACATATTACTTGAGTAGCAAACAGGTAATTCCAATGCTACTCGGAGACTTGGTCGTATCGGAGACGAGACTGTAAATCTAAGATTTTCTTCCAACAAGATTCTGGTGACCTCTCCAATCTATTTTGATGGAACCAGAGCAATTCGCAGCTGAAAAGCTACCTCGACCAAGGCCCTTATCTCTTGACAAGCCTCTCTAACACCTTGATATGTTTTTTCATTTTATCAATCTCCAAGTGTTTTGCCCCCCCGTTCCCCCACCATGTTATTTATTTCAGTTTTTTTCTAATGTTTTGGTGATTTAGCAGCTAGGCTCAGCTGGCACAGATTTAATAAACAATATTTGTTGTGATTCTTTTTTTGTCCCCTGTGTTTGTGTGTTTGCCTCCGACTCTTTGTGTGGGATTCAGGAGCATGGCGCTGGTAGAACCTACGGGGAGAGGTAATAAGGCAGACACCAGGTAATAAAAGCAATCTTACAAGCTGAGCGTTTTGTTTCATGTTCGCCAATAGCCGCAAAGAATGAACCCTGCTATCTTAATCTGTAGCGAGTGAAAGCATTGATGAAACAGATGGGGAAAAGGAGCTAGCATGATCAGAGAAAAAAGCCAGCGTGATTAGCCTATATGAGTTAACATGACTCAGAAGAATAAGCGTAATAAACCTAGCATGAATTGGAAAAGTATTATTATGACTGAAAAATAAACTGAAAGTTCGAACCACTGCAAGGGCTTCTAGGAAGGGTGTAACTTGAGGAGGAAATAGGTGAAATATTATGGGATGTTGGAGGTGGTTAGAGAGGGTTTATATGAGGATATTAGCCCCCCCCCCCCCCCAAAAAAAACAGTGGTACTGTCGGCTCGATTGAAGCAAAACAAAAGTAATGTGGCCACGGTTCGAGAAAAAGTAATACCATTGTCCTGTTTATTACCCCACCAAAACGATACATCAATGAGACCGAGACCAATTTGCAGTATAGAAGCGCTTAGAAGCAATTTTCCTTTGTAACATATCAATTTTATGCATCCTGACATTATCGTATGCTAATCAGGGCTTTATGATTGCATCTCCAACTTATTACTTTCTGTAAAATGGCTTCTCTCAACTTCCTGGCTCCTTACATGGGCGAGCAGGGAGGGGGGTGGGACCTCTTTCCTTAATCACCCGACAGAGTCAGTATATTTAGGTAGAAACATATATATGTAAAAATTAAAAATTATATTTCATGAAAAATATAATTTTCATGAAATGTATAACTTACTGCACAGCTGATGGGTCTATTGTTTGCCAGCTGTCTGTGGTCAGGTCAATGCTTTTGTTTTTCTTCTTGAAACTGAATGAAAAACAACATGGAGGGAGGAACATTTTATTCATACAGTGATGGAGACCAAAACAGGGGAGAGTGCAGAAGGAATGGGGGGAGCATACATTTGTCTTATCCATCAAAATGATTGCTTGTGACAATGCAATATTTTACTTCATATTTGTCAGTATTTATCCAGACCCGAAAACACACAAATCCATCGAAGGAGGCCAGCTGCATGGTTCAACCGCATTTAACACACACACACACACACACACACACACACACACACACACACACACACACACACACACACACACACACACACACACACACACACACACACACACACGCACACACACACACACACACACACACAAATACACACACAACATGCAATAATGAACCCTTCCAAAGCATGAACATACACACAGATACAAACACGAAAACACACAGAAATACACAAACGCACGCACATAGACACACACAATTATGCACACGACACACACAAATACCCACACAGACACATACAAACAATTACATTTAATGCGTATCACTTTCATTCAAGGGATAGGACAGCATATTCTGGAAAAAAATTCTGGCAACTGAAATAGGAAAAAGGAAACGGAAGGATTCATCGGAAACTGTCGGGGGGGGGGGGGGGGGGGCGAGGGGGGGACCCTGAACTGTTGCCCTGGCAACGGGTCGGGCACGGAAGCATCTGGTGGACGTCCTGCAGCTGTCGACCCCCCCTGGCTTGTGTAAGCACTCATTACGTGCATGGAGGGATGAGAAAAGGGAGGGGGGTGTGGGAGGGAGGGGGGTGTGGGTTAGGGGGGCGGAGCTCACAGATGGGCGTCGCTGCACTGAGAAATGCTAATGCTAATGATAACGTACGAATCGTTTGGTCGTTCTTTGATAACATGACTGCCGAAGGCCTCATGCATGTCATGTATTTAAGATAAACACATTTGTTGGTTACAGTGGATGTGTTGTTGATGCACAGTTTGCGAGTTTGTTGCTCACGGAATCCTCCGGCAGAAATGAGTACTTTAATGATTGTACAAGGCGCCGTAAGTGAAGTCATTTTGGCTAACTTCCTGTCTGTTTTAGCACTTCACTTCCTCCCCACGCCACAATAAAGGCTCATCTTGCATGACTCCTGTCTCCTTTTCCTAGAGTCACCTGTTCCACAATTGTCAATCAACACTGAAACCCGGCTGCCCCCCCGGGGACACAACATAAAGGACCACCTCTTTAAAGAGTTCTCTTTCCTGATTGGATAAAAGGAGAACGGAATACCAGAAACAGTCACTTTGCGATGTTTTCTGTTTATCGCAGAGTCACTGGGAGACCCATGCTACCGACCCAACACGCTGCATCAGTGATAGCTGTCGGAATGTAGAGCGATTTAAGTCTTATTTCAGCAAATACATTTTGCCTACAGTACCTTTAATGTGTTGAGACTTTGATGTGTATTTTCATCTGTGTGTGTGTGTGTGTGCGTGTATGTGGGTTCCTCCATGGTCATGTGTACATATGAAAGGGTGACACCATGGGGGGGAGGAACTCTGTTTCCATGGGGAGGTCTGTGCTTGCGAGTGTGTGTGTATGCCTGTGTTTTATAAGCAAAGGGACGAGTCATCACAGGTCGTGTGAGAACTGTCTTGTCAACCAGTTGTTAGGACACTGGTTGCATGCGTTTGATGGTCGTGATTCTCTCTCTCTCTCTCTCTCTCTCTCTCTCTCTCTCTCTCTCTCTCTCTCTCTCTCTCTCTCTCTCTCTTCTCTTCTCTCTCTCTCTCTCTCTCTCTCTCTCTCTCTCTCTCTCTCTCTCTCTCTCTCTCTCTCTCTTTCTCTCTGCTCAAGTGACTTTCGGGGGGCAGAAATCAGCCTTGGTTTTTTAACTGTCCCACACACACACACACACACACACACACACACACACACACACACACACACACACACACACACACACACACACACACACACACACTGAGCGACAAATCCTTGCAATCACAGCTCCAAAAATTACGATCTCTAGAAAAGCCATTAAAAAAAAAGCCAAGGATTCAAACGTGCAATCTTGATTTTGGCCGCGACAACTCAACAACAACAACCACACAAACAACAACATCGAGCCACCCCATCCCCCTCTGCTGGTAAAGATCTCGCCTTGGCCAGCCCTGACTCTCCTCCTACCCAGGGTGCAAAGCACCGCAGGGCAGCAAGTCCTTCTGCTCGACGGCGACCATAAAACACAAGACGGGTTCCGGAGTTTCATTATGCTAAATTCTCCCGCCGCCGCCACCGCCACCACCCTGCAGCTAGTGGCGGTGGCGTCTGTGACTGGCTTAGAGGATTAGTGCTATCGATTACATACATGATTAAACGTAGCAGGGCCTTTAATGAGCGCTAAGGGGAATTCAAGCAGAGGTTCGGCTTTAAATAATAACTTATTGGCAAAGGGGGGGGGGGGGGTTAAAAGGTATACACACCAGTGAATGAGGTGAGCAGGGGGGACGGGGGGGCTGGTGTGACTACAGAGAGCGAGTCGGGATGCCTGTTATTGCTCTTTGATATATATATATATTTATATATATAGATACAAGTTAAAGTTTTGCCTACAAATGAATGTGTTACACATCGCGACCAGGTCTATTATAAAGCATAATAAACCCAACCAGGTCAGTCACCTGGAGGGTGGAGCGTCTGATCAATGGCAGCCACGGGTCACTTGGACTTATACACATCGCCTCACATCATGGTCATCATTAACGATAGAGTGGTATCAGTAGTAATGAACCCCAGTCCATTATCAGGGGTATCATACACGTCATCATCAGGGGGTAATGGACCCCTGTTCCCCCTGCATAGGGGCCCCGGCCGGTGTCGTCATCAGGGGTAATGGGCCCAAGTGTTTCAACCCCATAGGGGCCTCCCTGCACCATCCACGTGGTTCCCTTACGTGGCCACGTGGTCCCCTCACATAGAAGCGCCAGCCATCATCGGTGGAAAGTCCCCGCTGTTTCCCTTACACAGGACTGGTCCTGTCAATTCTAGTTCAATTCATTCATTTTATTTAATGACAGGTACAGTCTCAAAGGGCTTAACAGGCTGTATGTTCATGACACCCCTCTGACCCCTACCCCCCTCAGAGGGCAAGAGAAAACGGCCGTAGGCCCCGTTCACACGAGGACGCTTGCGGGTAAAAAATGACCAAATAGTTTATCGGAAGGGCCTTTCGTTTAGACGGTGACGGCGTTTTTGGGGCTTAGAAACGCAACTATCTGAAACCACCCTCCAGAATGGAAAACTTGAATGCGCTCCGCCGTAGCGTTTCCGTCGACGCTGCCAAGACGCAAAACTCTGCTCCGATCTGCTCACGTCGCGTACGCGTTTACGTCACATACAGCGCCAGTTCAGGGAAACAAACATGTTGTTATTTCCATGCGTCGGACCGTCAAGATGGTATTACTGAACAGAGAAGGATCTGTAATCATGTTTTGGTTTATGCGGCGCAGATCAGAGAAGGAGGAAGATTCTACGCATGCGCTCAGACATGGCGGTGTTGTGTGATGGTGTATCACAGCACCACCTAGCCGCCTGGCATGCATACCCAATCGAAATCCACACACTTTTGTGTCACCGTGTGCATGCAGATTTCCTCCCGAAAAGTCTTGTCTAAACGCAGAATAAAAAGTGAAGACACAACACCACTTTGGCGTCTTCTGTTCAGGCCGTCATCATGTAAACGTAGCCTTAATCAGCAAGGAAGAAACCTTGAGGTGGAAAACAGAGAGGTGGATCCATTCTTCCAGGGATGGTCAGGAGTGCAATGGGGCCATAATTGACATACCCATACTGTCATCATCCTGATAATAGGCCCCAGTGTATCCGCTCAATAGGGGCCCGCCCTCCCATCTCTCTGGGGCCCGCCCTCCCATCTCTCTGGGGCCCTCCCATCTCTCTGGGGCCCTCCCATCTCTCTAGGGCCCTCCCATCTCTCTAGGGCCCTCCCATCTCTCTAGGGCCCTCCCATCTCTCTGGGGCCCCCCCATCTCTCTAGGGCCCCCCCATCTCTCTAGGGCCCCCCCCATCTCTCTAGGGCCCTCCCATCTCTCTAGGGCCCCCCCATCTCTCTAGGGCCCCCCCATCTCTCTAGGGCCCCCCCCCATCTCTCTAGGGCCCCCCCCATCTCCCAGGGCCGCCCTCCCATCTCTCTAGGCGCCCCCCATCTCTCTAGGCCCCGCCCCCCATCTCTCTAGGGCCCTCCCATCTCTCTAGGGCCCCCCCATCTCTCTAGGGCCCTCCCATCTCTCTAGGCCCCGCCCCCATCTCTCTAGGGCCCCCCCCATCTCTCTGGGGCCCTCCCATCTCTCTAGGGCCCTCCCATCTCTCTAGGGCCCCCCTATCTCTCAAGGGCCCCCCCATCTCCCAGGGCCCGCCCTCCCATCTCTCTAGGGCCCCCCATCTCTCGAGGCCCGCCGCCCCATCTCTTCGAGGGCCCCCCCATCTCTCGAGGGCCCTCCCATCTCTCTAGGGCCCCCCCATCTCTCTAGGCCCCGCCCCCCATCTCTCGAGGGCCCCCCCATCTCTCGAGGGCCCTCCCATCTCTCTAGGGCCCCCCCATCTCTCTAGGGCCCCCCCATCTCTCTAGGGCCCTCCCATCTCTCTAGGGCCCTCGGATCTCTCTAGGGCCCTCGGATCTCTCTAGGGCCCTCCCATCTCTCTAGGGCCCTCCCATCTCTCTAGGGCCCCCCCATCTCTCTAGGGCCCCCCCATCTCTCTAGGGCCCCCCCATCTCTCTAGGGCCCCCCCATCTCTCTAGGGCCCTCCCATCTCTCTAGGGCCCCCCTATCTCTCAAGGGCCCCCCCATCTCCAAGGGGCCGCCCTCCCATCTCTCTAGGGCCCCCCATCTCTCTCGGCCCCGCCCTCAGATGAGCCCCCCCATCATCTCCATCCTCCAAGCTGCCGGCCACTTCAGCCGCCATCAGAGCTCATTTCCTCCCGCCGTTATTCAGGTCAATGGTATTGTTTCATTTTAAACATATATATATTCGGTGCTGCTCCGTCCTGCTCTGCCCTAGTTTGTGACATTGTCTTTTATTGTCGTCGGATAATTATCATGTATGAATACTCCAACGAGATAGTGTCCTGCTATAGAGATGATAAAGAATGCATGGTGGTACTCTAGGTGCCATCGGCTCATGAACAGCTTTAGAGAACATGTAGGAAGCAGAAAGAGAACTCAAGTGACTCAATAATAGAAAGTGGCCCGCATATCTGATTGGGTAGAGCAGAAGCAACCGTGTTATGAAATGCAGACCGTGGGATGGCAACAAACGGCACACTGAAAACAGTAACATTAATACCATTAATTAGCAAATGGGGCTAGTTCACATAGTGCCCTTTTATAAAAATGTCATAGCATCTCTGTAGGGAGTGCGTAAACCAGAGCCCTGCTGGCAACCTCTGTGCGGATCGACGCCATACATTGAGGTCGCTCGAGAAATCGTCAGGGAAACATCAGACCACTTTATTTAGAAACAGAGCTGCGATAGCAATGCGCTACGCCAGGTGTCACTCCCAGCATCACCCGCTCCATTCATGCGTGCCAGTGCATCGGAGAGTGTGTGTGTGTGTGTGTGTGTGTGTGTGCGTGGCGGTGCGTGCGTGCGTGCGTGTGTGTGTGCGGTGCGTGCTGGTGTACATAGCGTGTGTGTAAGTGTGCGTGCGTGTGTGTGTGCGTGTGCATGCATTTGTGTATATATGAGTGTGTGTAAGTGTGTCAGTGAGTATGTATGTGAACGTGTGTCAGTGTGTGTGTGTGTGTGTGTGTCAGTGTGTGTGTTGTGTGTGTGTGTGTGTGTGTGTGTGTGTGCGTGCGTGCGTGCGTCACTTCGCCACTATGGTTAATAGCCCATGCACTGACACACAGCGGTATCAAACAGACCTGTAATTACCGTAATGCATTGCACCTGTGTTTCAACAACTATTTACTTTTGAGTCATTGGGCAGACGGTTTGGTACTCTGCGGAAATGACATGATTTCTATCATAACTATTAGAGATAATAATATAGGTTGGTTGTTGACGTTGTGGGTCAAACATCTTCACTGCCTCCCTTCCCTGCCAATAAACAGTCCTAAAAGGATATCAAAACGGCATCGGCGTATCGTTTCATATTGGCACCATGGTCTATGCCATCTCTGGTGTTACTTTACACGTAAAAGGTATCAAAATAATATTGCAAAACGTATTCAGATCATCTGTCTCAATGCTAGCACAGGTAGCAGGGTAGGCTAGGTGTGTGGGGGTCCTAAATCCTTAACTCAAAGTTAATGAAAGCCATGGTGTTTGTGTAGTTCTCAGTCCCCACTGTGTCTGTGTGCGTGTGCGTATGCGTGTGTGTGATTAACAAGGAATCAATTGCTTCTGTGGAATACAATCAGTGGTTTCGTGGAGCTGTTGGGTACTTCTCTATGGAGATTAACTTGGACAAAAGTGCCTCTGTGTAAAAGAGACGAGACAGGGCCTAACCACAAAGGAGGGAAGGCAGAACTTTCCAGGAGCTGAGAACACACACTTTTTGGCTCCGGCTGTGGTGTCAATTCAATCAGTGAGCTACGTGATGAAGTACCATAATAACACATAAAGTTGCTTTTTGGCAACTTTTTCTGCTACTTTGAGTAATCGATGCGAGACAACTTTTATTTATTTCAACGACCCACGGTAAACAAAGGAGTAAGCAACTATTTTCTATGTTTTCAGGGCAGATATGAATATGTTCTCGTCTAGAATAGACGGTAATCAGACAATGATTTGTTCTTGAAAGCATCACATACTAAGAAAGTATGAATCTTTAAGGTCACAACACAGTCAAGCTTAAACGTTGGCAAGTTTGAGAATGAAATGTGCAGAAAACGTTTTATATTGATCTTGATTGATATTTCTCTGCTAGAGTCTACTACTATTCCATCCCCATGGGGGGTTCTTAGATCTTAACAGAGCCAAAAAACAGACGCGATGAATCAAGTGTAGACAACATCTATCTCCTCCTTATAATGATCTCAGCGGCTCCCATATGAAGGGGTTTGACCCCATTAAAACAAAGAAACATCGCAGCCAACTCTCTGGTGACTCCAGCCCAGGCCTCCGCTTCTTTAAGTAGCCGTGGCCAGATCCGAAACACCCGATAACGGTGGACGGAGGATATTAATTCATCAGAGATGGATGTCTTTTTTGGCCTTTTCATTTCATTCGAAGGCAGTTGCGATGCGGCGGCTTTTAATTGATAAACAGTGAGCAAGCAATCAGCATTCTGTTGAGACGAACCTTGGCTAATGTGTTAAGTGCTTTGGGAAAAAAAAGCAATCTGATAGAGGTTGTTGTTGTGCACGAAACCTATTAAGTACTTCGGTAGCGTGGCTAATCCCATAATTAGGCTTTTATGGCAACCCTGCCCCCTGTGTCTTCCCCAAGCATACCTTTTCGTGATTAGACAAGTTTGGGGATTAGCATTTGGTCCTGAGTCCAGGGACTTCAGTCAGTACATACGACACTACATACGACAGTTCGGAATGTGCATACAAATGCAGCTGAACATGCAGTATAAACAACAGGATTAGTAATCTCGATATTGAAAGCATCGAAATGCCAACCTTGCAAACATAATGCCCGAAGGACCCCTTTAAGTACAGGCCTTAAGTGAAAAGTACACAGCAAAAACAATTCAAACATTTATTGTGCATCCTGGCAAAGTACCTACTCTTTTATTGATATATTAGTTATGTTGGAAAATGCTGAGTCTTATCCGACATTTTGTGTCCTTCTCTTTGCAACGACATGCCGTTGGTTTCACAATAATCTAGGTTTGTTGGGTGTGAGCAACTTTCTGTCAATAAGTCTGTTCAGTGTTCAATCATCAAACCCCTCAGACTTTGACAGAAAGTTCCTCATGCATGACAAGTGATGTGCAATATTCATGAGGTTATTGCCATTAACACAATTAAAATACTTGTATAGTTTCATGTACAGTATAAGGAGGTAGTTTCAGTGTGGAGCGGAATGCAAATAATAAGTTGCATTGCCCTACTAGTGGCTTGCGACCCACAACGGCAAAGGCATTCCTCAGAAAAGGTAACGTACATTCCATTTTCAACAAAGTCCACTTGAGGTGGACAATGATGGTTGGATACAATTCTTCACGCGGTACTTCAGATTGCAGGGGTCACACACGGTAAAAGTTAGAGCATCACAAAGAAGAATAAAATGTGATTTTTCCTTTTAAAGTTCAGTTCAAGCATGTCCAATAGGCAAGGAGGGGGAGAGGTCACAATCAATTCAAACTTCAACTTTGTGTTGTTCAGCAGCCAGCTTTTCTCCTCAAGCATCTCACCACCGTGGGCTCTTGTTAGTGAGAACTGGCTTGTGTGGTGCGTCACGGCAATAAACCTAAACAAGTTTATTGCCGTGATGCCGGCGTGTCCATCCACGCTAAATCCTGCAAAAATTACAAAAATAATGTAGCCTTGTGATGAGATGTATGACATAAAATGAAAGCGGCGAGGGAATAAAAATGAAATATCTCCTTTGCTATTTAACAGGAAAGTTTGTAGAAATGTTGAAAAGCGTGGATGGAAAAGTCCCAGCAGCGATAACAACCCAAGCCTTCCCTGGGGAGCGAACTCCATGGTCCGCAAAGACTTGACCCGGAGAGGGGCGGAAGGGAAAGACGAATCTTGGCAATCATTTCCCCAACACGGAAGATTGACCACGAGACCCTCTTGAAACTCAAGTTGGCAACCGACATCCCTGTTGTATAATTCACAACCCATTGAGCCAAGATGCCTACAGCCGAGAAATCCAAACGTCCATAACAGAGATAAAGATGCCATTATTGCGTGGAACATAGTGGCCATCGTCTTCGTTAATTACCCCTCATTGCCGTCAAAAACAAGCTAATTTTCGAGATGGCTCCTTCAGAGACATGACCAAATCAAGTTGAAGAAGAGGAGGGACAACAGCTGGAAACACGAACAGGAAGTTGTTATTTCATCAGGTATTGGCCAACCACTCATCAAAGCCTGTCGCTGTACAATCTTCTCATCTCAGTTTCATGTTTATTGGACTCTTTTATACGTCTATTTGGGAACTTGGCTGAGGATTGATCAGGCTGTTGGGGTGGAGTGAAGTGGAGTACCGAAATAGACAAGAGTGTGAGGTAGGAGAGCTAAGCAAAACACCAGTGATTGACGGTTTCTCAGAGAACATCTATTCACCACCAGCCTTCTCTCCAAAAAGCAAACAGAATCAATTTGAAGTTTGTGAAATGTTTGATACCAAAGATGAATTACTTGGCTGGCAATCATTAGTAGCCTTTTGTTCACCAGAACAAAATAGTAGCTTTATCCATCCCCTTACAAATACCATCAGATTTAGCATATTTGCTAAATAAAACAGGAGCATAAACACAGGAACTTTCCACACAATCCAATATAACCCCGGGAATAATTTACACTCGCCTGACTCGACGCCCGACAGCGAACACTCGTAACTAAACTAAAATGTTTAATGATGCAAATCCTCTTTTCCATCTCTTGCGAGAGGAACGTGTTTTCAGCAACACGGATCTGATTAAATTCTAATTGCGGCCGCCAAAACGAACAGGTGTTTTTTTTGCTTTTCAGTCTCTAAAATGGCGGCGGGGGGGGGGGGGGTGGCCATGCCCGTATCCATGTCCTGAGTGGCCCTGGGAGCAGGCACCGGGCTGTTGGCCCTGGCGGCCTGGCATCTGGGGGCGGTCGATTAGGAGGGGGCCACGATGCCAGGAGCCAGGAAATGGCGGGGCCCTCTGGGCTAACGTTGTCTTTTTTTCCCGACTGAGGGGACCCCGAAAGCACCAGCTGGATCCTGACTTGGTTCAATGTGCGATGAAGTGAAAGGGCAGAGGTGGAAGGAGAGGGGGAGGAGTAGGAGAAGGAGGGAGGGGTTGGAGGGAGGGAGGGGAGGAGCATGAAAAGGAGGAAGTGTGGAGAAAGGAGAAGGATGGAGGAGTCGTAGAAGGGGGAGGGAGGGAGGGAGGGAGGGAGGGAGGGAGGAGAGGAAGGGAGGAAAGCCAAGTAAGAAGCAATCCCAGGCAAGGGCATCTGCTAGGCCAATAAATAATGGGGAGGATAAGGAGCTGTGCTTGATAGCTCGCTGTATTCACTCACTACCTCACTCTGCTCGTGCAGTCTCTCTCTCTCTCTCTCTCTCTCTCTCTCTCTCTCTCTCTCTCTCTCTCTCTCTCTCTCTCTCTTTCTCTCTCTCTCTCTCTCTCTCTCTCTCTCTCTCTCTCTCTCTCTCTCTCTCTCTCTCTCTCTCTCTCTCATGGAGGGACAATAACAGAGGTCCTCGCTGGACTGCAGACTCTGGGAGAGTCTTCAGAATACTGATGAGTCGGGGACAGTCCAACAGGTTCCCAGACTGGAATTAGCTGCCTGATGGCGGCTGCATAGATTCGGTTTGACTGTGGGGTTGTTGTTTTCATTTTTGTTTTTATTCGCAGACAGGTTGAATAAAAAATGTATTCCGGTCAGAAGGAGAATTCTACAGAGGAACGTCTGATGCAGTGGGGCTGTGAATATGGAGGACAGTTGCAGCAGTACATCCTGCTATTATACTGATTTTATTTCAGTTGGTTTTGATGAGGAGCAGAACAGAGTCAGGCATCTCGCACAAGCATGTCGGTAGGCGGGGATATGGGTGATCCAAACACATTCCTTTCAGTTAGGGCTCTGGGAAGTCTTAACCTGCCTACCCTTACAAAACTTTATTTGTTTTTTTATACTTTAAGATGGTCATATTCTCTTACTAAGCCGGAGAGGACCGAGAAAGCCATTTCATTCCCACATTGCGGCAACCGGCTGGCTTTCCCTTTTAGAGTCAGAGAAATTAATCTCAGCGCGGTCGCATCTCTGATCAGGAGGTTTATCCCCAGGATATTAAATATCAGGAGAAATACTACCGTCACTAACGCAGTGTTATGAAAATCAATATTCCGGACGAGTTTTTCCAACTCGGTTCAGTGGTGTGCCAGTCCCTTTTACTGTCCTGATTAATAATAACACGCTCCTCATCTAATCTACACAATGGTGTGAGCGCGCCGGACTGATTACCGCTGACCCTTAAAGTAATTGCCCCTGCTGCTTGCCAAAGCGGAGGATTAATCGGATGTTTTTCGGGCATTAATAAAGCCGAAAGGCACCGTCGGCGGAGTCGAATTACACGGCGAAGGCAATCACAATGCGTGTAATTATGGACGGCGCGAGACCTTTACTACAGGTTCATCCAGGGCACGGCTCGATGCATCGCCTTCCCAACGTTTTGCTTCTGAATCTCAAGGTTCTCTCCTTGAATGTCACCGTACCGCGCTGACCAATGCGTCGCAAGTCAGAGTAGCAGCCATGAAGTGAACAAACGATGTATTGGTGCATCAGGAAGTGCTTTGAGTCATTTCGGACTGTCATAAATACTTTAAACGGGTACGAAGGTTGCGATTGGCCATGATCGTCATCAACAGTCGATTGAACCATTGATTGATGCTGGAGCATCTCAGCTTTCTTATCATTTTTCTTTGAAGACAGAAGGGATAAAACATAATTCAACCATAACCGCCCGCTTCTCAACAGCAATGTTAAGTGCTGGGTATAGTTGTCGAGTGGAGTAGAAGAGTGCATCGCTATAGGTCACTAGACAGAGTTCTGAGTTGACCTGGAAAGGGCACAGAGTGAATAAACCCAAAGAAAACACACAAATAAAATGGAATGCCACGAGAGAGACTTAAATAAGGTCTAGCCAGAAGACAATAGAGCTGCACAATCGAAGATAACATTTCTTAGAGATAAAGATGCTAATTTCCTGCTTGAATTAAGGTCTCTGTTTTAATTCCCTGCATAAATGGATGTTTCAAGAATACATCCATTGTGCCAGTAATTTTAAAGCAGTATCGACTAAGTAATGTGTTCGGCGCTTGCTTAAATTTACTTGTCTATCT
This sequence comes from Melanogrammus aeglefinus, assembly GCA_900291075.1. Lineage (NCBI taxonomy): Eukaryota > Metazoa > Chordata > Actinopteri > Gadiformes > Gadidae > Melanogrammus > Melanogrammus aeglefinus. Next base: position 99,021 of record OLKM01000482.1, on the reverse strand, counting down.
AATTACCAGGTATAGTGTTCTAGCTATCGGGGCAGATCATTGTATCCGGGAGTTTTACAAACAGATTTCTGCGGCGGGTCTACTGTTCTGGAACTTTGTAGTTGTTCATTCATACGAAAGCATGAAGTGTCACCAGGTATATGGGCCAAAAAACCAGGACATTGGCCAATAGGGGGTCCCCCATTGGGAGTCTTGGGAGTGAGGCTATACCCACACCCCCATCCCATAGCGCTCCGACTGGGATGAACAGCTCCATGGGGGTGGGGGGGGGGGCTCCAAACTCTGTATGGCTGTCCATCTGTCTGAAAGAACACAGACACGCATTTAGAACGGACCCCCGTCGGGATGTGGTTCACCAGGGAGAGGACTGTGGGGCTGTCTGTCAACACGGGCTGGCTGAGTCCAGTCAGAGATGACGCCCCCCCTCCCCAGATGGGAGAGGGAGACGGCCTCTGGAACAGGAGGGGAGACGAGGGGAGGGTTGGTAAGGGAACGGGGGTGATGGTGGAGGATAAAGTTTATTTATATAGCCCTTTTCATACCCAAGGCAGTCAAAGTGCTTCACTTATAAACATTGTCATTCAATAAAATAAAATAATAGATAAGTAAAAGAAACCATGTGCAAAAAATGAGCATAATCCGCATTTTAGAGAGTGCAATGGATTTTGGATTAGATCAACGGTCTCTCTGGTACCCCGACCTAAAGGAACTTGGTTCTTTTTTCTGGGACTCCAACCCGGGTTCTAGGACTGAACTCGGGTCTCAAACCCTTAAGAGGGATGAGAAGGGTGGACTGGAAGGGGGTTTAGGGAGGAGGGAGGGGGATTGTGGGTAATGGCGCTGGTCTGAGGCGGGGGGGTTTGTTGTAGGTCATGGTGGAAGGAGAAGGAGTAGGTAGGATGGGCGTGTCACGGTGTAGGTGGTGGTGGTGGTGCGGCGTAGCATCCAGCGTGAAAGCCCAGCTGCCAGTCGTGTTTCCTGGGCTCAGTTGTTTCGAGTCTGGCCCTAAAGGTCAACTCTAAGAAAACACATTTATACAACACCACAGAGAGCTCCCCAACCCCATCCCCTCCCCAAAATGTCTGCGCTTCCCACAGGAGCCTGCCCGCGACGCGACACCTCCCTCCAGACACCCCCCCCCCCCCCCCTGATGGCATCACACACACACCAGCGTCACCCTGCATATCTGAACAGCACGATCCATGCCCTAGGTGCGTCTCTGTATCAGTGCAGGAAAGCAATTATAGTGTCTGGAGCGTGTTGCTGGAAGCATATTACTCCACCTACATTGCTATTCCAGCCCGTGGGAGTTGATCTCACCCCCCCCCTCCCCGGCACCACCACCACCTCCACCACCACCTCCACCACCATTGCCGCTCTGTCTAAATCCCGGAGGTCGAGTCGATTTGCGTCGGAGGGGGAGGAAGTGGTCAGTGTCGACGGTTACGTTTGGAACCACAAACGCCAAATGTCAAGAAAATCCGTTAAGAGTGTCACTGTTATTGTCGGGGGTGTGTTTGTGCATGTGGGTGTATGTATGTGTAGTGTAAAGATGTGTCACACTACACATACATATAGTCTGTCTGTTCCACTATAAAGAAAAGTCTTTAGAACTTTGACCTGGATTCATTTCTTCTTCAGTTGATATTCCATTTCTCTGAGTAGGTTTGTGTTTACATATAAGAACAAGCGTGAACAAAAACACAAAAACCCTCTCATGTTGGTGTATGAAGGGAACAGGAAGAGTTTGCAAAGTTAGAGGAATAAATGAGAGGTTAAAGAAGCAAAGATAGGAGTAAAAAAAGGGCCCAGGCATTCAGCTTTTTGTAATGGTGACCCCACACACACACACACACACACACACACACACACACACACACACACACACACACACACACACACACACACACACACACACACACACACACACACACACACACACACACACACACACCATCATCTACAGCTTGCCACCCACACTCCACCTTCATATCCTGTGTCTTCCAGTTCCTCATCTTCATCATCCCATTTTTGAAGTGCCTGAGCAGTGGAATCTGTCGTTGATGCTGTACCCCTGAATATAACCTAAAGCAAAATGATACAGATACTTTGAGCGCAACAAAAAAATCCTCTGAATAACACTCAATTAAGTGTACTTGAGACTACGTGTGTGTTCAGAGGAAATGTTTTGGTAATTGTCTATCTTTTTTTACGCTGCACAGCTATGCTGGAGCAAACCCGGTGTTGGCCTCATTATAAACCTCGCTCGACAAGGCCTGGCCCCTCTGTCAGATGGAACAAACACAAACCAAAGCCTTCATCTCAAATCATATCCCGCTGAACGGGGCACGTGCATATGCTCACTTCTCTATTAGAATAAAAACGGCGAGCTATCGGGATAGAACAATGAGCTCCGAAAGGGAACCCAAACCGACTGCTGCTCTCCAGTCGTCCCTGGGTTAAAATAGGTATAGGCGGCCTGTGTTTTGCCTTTTATCAGCTCTTTTTTCCTATAGAGAACAATAAAGTATTCCTAAAGAAAAGACACTTCTTTGGAAACACTCTTTTTATATTAGGTAAAAACATATAATTTGCCGAAATTGAGTGATAGGTTATACAATTAAGAAAAAACAATGGTGGGCCTCTTCATAACTAATTTGTATATTTTTTTAATTCAATAATGTAGTATATATATATATATTAAAAAAAAATTAACCTTAATTTTTGGTGCACCCCCAGGTACTTGGTACCCTCACACTCTGCGTACTCTGCGTATAGGGAGCGGCAGGCCTGACTCCGCCGTCGGTGTGCGAATGTGTTTGAATTGTTGTTGGTCGCTGTGGAAAAAATCATCTTCTAAATAGCCTAAATACAAATATGTCAGTCATCTAATTACCCATTTCTTCCGAGGCCAACTCTGTGATGCACTAACCCAGTCAAACCCAAATAGTTAAGAACAAAACATTTAATTCTGACTCCTCAAGCTATTCTGAATTTCCTAGCGCCGGTCCACTAGTTGCTGTTGTTTAACTCCCAGCCCACGTTTCTTCAGAATATCTCCAATATTTATTGTCAGCTTTAGTGGTTGTCAGTTGGCCAAACCTGCTTTCGTGAAAAGAATCTGCTAAAGCACTAAAAATAATGAAGAGACCACGGCACACAGCATTTCTGAACGGGATATTTTCACTGCCGGCTTTCGGGCCACACAAACATGTGTATCTCGGTGCTCCTCCACTCTTGAACTCAACACACACTTGATCCTAAGTCAGCAGCGATGTAATTCCAGAACCGTGCTTAAACGGTTCTTAGTATCGTTTAAAAATGGATGGGGTCAATAACTCTTTACGCCTCAGCCACCTCAGAATCCAGTTGTGTTTTCCTCCAACATCTGGAAAGAAGTAACAGATTTTATTGATTACCGGAGTGGTCTTAAAACGGTTGAACCATTCCATTTTAACTAACCACTTGGCAATATGGGTTTAATTAATATCCGTTTGAGGTTTGTTTAATCTTGGATTCCTCGCAGCAGTGAAAAAAGACTGTAGTGTGTCGACAGATCTTAAAGCAAGTCCTCTTTCTTCCGTTGCCAGGCCTTTCTGGTGCTCGGTTTTACTGCACTAATGGAAGTCACTCTGCCATTTTAAACCAATGCAAGCCATTGTCATTATACAACTTGGTAGGATGGAGAAGGAAATGCCCATATTATTCGGGATGAGTGGGTCTACATTATAGACCCATCTGCGGGTGGTTTATAATGAAAGAACAGATGTGTTGAGATGAACAAATTGAAAAAAGGGGGACTTTGAAAGCGTAATTCCCTTCAAATGCTAATGCATTTCATGTTCCTAAAAGTACCGTGGAAGTATAGACAGCCCATGCCCTAACATCCACTTTCACACTATTTTATTTGTGTTCAAAATGTATAGCAATATTTTAAATAGTAGTGCAATGTATACAACTAACTAAATATATCATAAAACCTTAAATATATAACTACTATTGATTGAATACAATAATAACATTAACATTTACCTTTATATTTAGGGTGTTTAGCAGACACTTTTATCCAAAGCGACTTACAATAAGTACATTTGTCTGTTGGTACCGTAAGAACGTCCATAGAACCAAGTGTCAAGCACTAACAATCTTTAGGTTAACCCAATCCTCCTATACAACAAAGCTAGCTAGGATAAGACACTACACAAAGCTAATTACTCTTTTTAAGTGCAAGGACTTACACGAAATGTGCACATTGAGTGCCAATATATCATAATTTATCATCAAAGATAAAATACATACTACTGCATTTCGGCAACGAATAAAAATACATATTTCTCGTATGTATTTTATCTCTGATGATAGACAGCAAGAAAGATAATGCAGTGTGGATGACGGAAGGACAAAAGAAAGGAGAGAAAGTACAGACGGAAAAAGCAGAAGGACAGTTCACAGAGCGAGCTCAGCCCCCCCAGATAAACCTTCTCCCTCTCACTCTCTAATGCTGTGACTCTAAAGATATGTTCAACGTGCGATTACCAAAGCACAAAATGGAAGATAAGATACAGCACGGGATACAAGATAAAGAAAATACCAAACAGTTACAAATCTTCATTATAATTAACAGAGAAAATACAGAAATATACAGTCCCCTCCAATAGTATTGGAACAGTGAGGCCAATTCCTTTATATTTGCTGTAGACTGGAAGGATTTGGGTTTGACACCAAAAGATGAATATGAGACAAGAGATACACATTTCAGCTTTTTTTTTTTTTTTTCATTTACATCTGGATCCGATAAATAACTTATAAGCTAGCATTATTTGTAAAGGAAACACCACATTTTTATGTGAGCAAAAGTATTGGAACAGATAGATTTAAAATAAATTAAAGTAAATAAGACTTAATATTTTGTTGCAAATCCTTTGCTTGCAATAACTGCATCAAGCCTGTGACCCATTAACATCACCAAACTTGTGCATTCTTCTTTTGTGATGCTTTTCCAGGCTTTCACCGCAGCCCCTTTCAGTTGTTTGTTTTGGGGGGTTACTCCCTTCAGTCTCCTCTTTAGCAGGTAAAATGCATGCTCTATAGGGTTTAAGTCTGGAGATTGACTTGGCCACTCTAAAACCTTCCACTTCTTGCCCCTGATGAACTCCTTTGCTGTGTTTGCAGTGTGTTTTGGATCATTATCATGTTGCATGATGAATGATCTTCCAATCAGTTTGGTTGCATTTTTCTTTAAATTGGCAGACAATATGTTCCTGTAGACTTCTGAGTTCATTTAGCTGTTGCCATCCTGTGTTACATCATCAATGAAGATCAATGAGCCCGTCCCAGAAGAAGCCATGCAAGCCCAAGCCATGACATTGCCTCCACCGTGTTTCACAGATGAGCTTGTATGTTTGGGGTCATGAGCAGATCCATTCTTTCTCCAAACTTAAGCCTTTCCATCATTTTGGTAAAGGTTAATCTTTGTCTCATCAGTCCATAAAACATTGTCCCAGAAATGTTGTACTTTTTTTGGCAAAATTCAGCCTGCCCTTCTTATTCTTTTTGCTAATGAGTGGTTTGCATCTTCTGGTGTAGCCTCTGTACTTTTGTTCATGAAATCTTCTGCGAACAGTAGATAATGATACCTTCACTCCTGCCCTCTGGAGGTTGTTGCTGATGTCAACAACCATTGTTTTAGGGTCTTTCTTTACAGCTCTCACAATGTTTCTGTCGTCAACTGCTGTTGGTTTCCTTGGTCTACCCGTGCGACGTCTGTTACTTAGTACACCAGTGGTTTCTTTCTTCTTCAGGACATTCCAAATGGTTGTACTGGCTATTGGCTATTGCCAATATTTGTGCAATGGCTCTGATGGATTTTCCATCTTCCCTCAACTTCACAATTGCTTCTTTTTCACCCATAGACAGCTCTCTGGTTATCATGTTGGTTACACCTCTAACTATAATAATTGCAGTCTGCACAGGCAAAACCCAAATCTGAAACTAAGCATAGACATTCAGCGCTATTTAATTGTTTTTGAAATGATCAATGTAATAGGAAACACCTGGGCAACAAAACACACCTGTTAGTCACATGTTCCAATACTTTTGCTCCCCTAAAAATGTGGTGTTCCTTTACAAATAATGCTATCTTCTAAGTTATTTATCGGATCCAGATGTAAATACCTGGAAATAAAAGCTGAAATGTGTATCTCTTGTCTCATATTCATCTTTTGGTGTCAAACCCAAATGTTTCCAGTCTACAGCAAATATAAAGGAATTGGCCTCACTGTTCCAATACTATTGGAGGGGACTGTATATACAGTATAATACTAACGTGTATAATCTCTCTCTCTCTCTCTCTCTCTCTCTCTCTCTCTCTCTCTCTCTCTCTCTCTCTCTCTCTCTCTCTCTCTCTCTCTCTCTCTCTCTCTCTCTCTCTCTCTCTCTCTCTCTCTCTCTCTCTCTCTCTCTCTCTCTCTCTCTCTGTTCTCCTCCATTTACTTACTATCTGACAACAGACTACATAATGAGAGTGGAGAGCAGCTTTCAAACCCACACTGTAACCTCACAGGAAATCAAGCCCTAATCCTCTCTCCCAAGAAGAGACGGGGTACGGGGGGAAAAAGCACTGTTGTGTCACGTCTAATTCACCGTGTCCTCTGTTGCCGTACCGTACCCCTCTCATTAAATGACTCCTTATCACTGCCTTTTACCCCGCTGTGGAGAAGCTGAGGAAGAGGAGGAGGAAGGTGGAGTAGGCTGTTGCCTTTGTTCTTCGGCGCAGTTTCCGTTTTTTCACCCAGACACTCACGCTCAATGCTTCAACACACACACACAGACACACACACATGTGTGTGTGTGTGTGCGCGCGTGTGTGTTTGTGTGTGTGTGTCACTTTGTCTTTCACACTAACAATACAGCTGCCGGCGCTCTGACGACAACGTTGCGCGGTTCCCAGTGGTTTCGCTCAGGTTAAAAGCAGCCGGCAAAAAACAAACAAAAAGCGCACTCTTTTGTATTTATTTTATTTTCCATAATTGATTTTCTGTTGAAACAAAAGTGTCGCTGTGCTGTTAAAAAACAGGACGGAAGGAGAGAACAGCGTGAGAATCCCCCACTTGGAAGTGCCAGGCTTTGTACGTTTTATATTGGTATTGCCAATTTTGAGCTCAACCCGTAGGGAGGAAAATATTTGAGTATTGACGCTCTGTTTTAGCGGGCCGTGAGCTATTTCCCCTCTTCTTCATTATCTCATTATCCATCCTCGCATCCTTTTCCAGCGAGCGTGAGTTTGCTTTTGCACAGGTGAATTACCTCAGGCAAATAAAGGAACACCCAAAGCAACATTAAACTTCAGCGTGGGTGCTTCAGGCAGAGAAAATTGCAGCCCAACAGTAGTAATTGGTAGCTCGTATGTAGTTATCTTGTCCTCGGCTGAATCACGACTGAATCACGAAAGTTACCGTTGAAGAACGGTAACTTTTACCGGTAGATTTCCTTGTTTGGTCGTTTTTCCCTTTGAAAGGGTAGATCCAAACAGGAAACGGATGCACTTTAATAATACGGTTGTCCCGAGGCTTGCTCAAGGCACTGTAATGCTATTTTTTGTATAAAGAATTACTGAATTTTATAAGTCGCACGCACGGTTGACCAAAGTGCACACCTCTTTAGTCAGGCGAAGTGCAGTTTAATAAATCATGATTCTGGGTTCAGTGTAATCTTTCTTAAAGAACACAGAGGCAATGACTGAGTACACTGTTGGTTTGTACCCGGAAAGAACCCACTGACAGTGCAACTATTTATCCTTTAATACCAAACCTAGGATATAATAATACAACTCACGACTGTTGGCCTCGATTTCAGAAGTATTACCAAAACATATTGGCAGACCAACGATATGTTAGAGTAAAAACTGTGTTGGAATCATTATTAAAGAAATTAATTAAGTTATGAAATCGTTTCTCAGTATGGGGAGACATTTATGTGCTGTGACAAAGCGGTGATTAAACTAGGTTAACGTATATTAGCGTTTATTTAAGATTGTACATTACTTCAACTGTCTGGAGTCATCACATAATGAGTACCACCAACAAAGAAATCCCATGATGCATTCTGCCTCTACAAAGAAACCCCATAAGGCCTTTCCAGAGAAGCTAACATTTAGTTGGCTTTTTCCCCACTTTCTCCCTTGACATCTTTGGCTTCAGCGAGTGTGCTCTGTCTGTTTTAACGATGACACACACTTGTTCTCGGCTGAATCACGACTAAATTGAAGAACGGTAACTTATTATATCGAGCATGTGAACGTCAACCACAAAGGAGCTCTTTCGTTTAAAAGTTTTGCGACCGGCCCTTGGGAGATAATGTACAGAAGCCTTTCGCCGGCGCGCAAACATGCGTGCCCTTTACATCTGCCACTTTGCGTTCATTCTTTCTCTTTTCATCTCTCCCTCACTCTTTGCCTTTGCTCATTTGCCTGTTAAAGCTTGAATCGGTGATATTGAGTGACGTCACTTCTGTTGGTATTTGAAGCGAGATCCCATACAAACAGAGCCGGCTCGCCCCTCCCTTCCATGTTTCGTGCATCCAATATTTTTTATTATCTTAATTTATTTTAGCTTTGAGTGGTTGGGTTGTACCATTTTTTTTGTTTGTTTTTGAGTACGAAACCTCGGAGCATAGGCTGCCTACAGAGACGCGTTTTTTTGACGGCCTGCTTACAGCTAGAGGATCGTGAGGAAAGATCTGATGAATGTGATGATTTATTTCGACCTAGAATCACTGATACAACCTTTAACAGGGTTCTCGCTCACCAACTCACTCGCTCCCGTTGTCATCTGTCTCCCACATCCATTCCCACTTCCTTCCTCGACTCGTTTGTCTCTCCCGCTCTCCCTCTCTTATTCGTCCCACTCTCAGGCTCTCTCTCCCTCTTATCTCTAATCTACGTGTATCTCCTGTCTCTCGCCTGTCCTCATCTGTCTCTCCATCCGTTCTCATTCTCTCTCGTACCTCTTCTTTAACTCTATCGCTCACGGCTCTCTGCCTTTCTCATGTTCCTCTCCCATTTTATTCCCTCTTTCTCTCTCTCCTCTTCAAACTCTATCTCAATCAGTCTCCTTTTGGTCGACCTCTCTCCGCTCATCCTCACAGACAGAAGCAGCTTCTCTCTCTCTCTCTCTCTCTCTCTCTCTCTCTCTCTCTCTCTCTCTCTCTCTCTCTCTCTCTCTCTCTCTCTCTCTCTCTCTCTCTCTCTCTCTCTCTCTCTCTCTCTCTCTCTCTCTCTCTCTCTCTCTCTCTCTCTCTCTCTCTCTCTCTCTCTCTCTCTCCATATCATGTCTGTCCTCTCCATTCATATCCGCACACGCCCCCCCTCTCCTCCCACACCTGTCTCTCGCTCTGCAGTGCATGCTAGCATGCGCCACGGGGTAGCAGAGAACAGACCAGACAGGAGACAGACAGGAGGCGTCCCGGCCCATCAGTATACAGCTCAGCGTCTCGCCGGTCGGGCGACGTAGCCCCGTCAGACCGGGGAGATCATCGTCAAAGACGCGGCGCGCTCGAACGCACCGGGAAAAACCCCCTAACCTGCCTCTGTCCCCCCTAAACATAAGACCCCGTCAACCTCTGCGGCAAGTCGTCAATTCGCATTAAAGTCTCTCTCTCTCTCTCTCTCTGCCGTGCGGGCGAGAGACGAGTGGGAGGGCGACTCTAGGAGTAACCTGGAGACTTCTTCTTCATCTCCTTCTCCCCCTCCTTCTTCTTCTCTTTCTTCTTCTTCTCCTTCTTCTTCGTTTTCTCCTCCTCCTCCTTCTCCTCCTCCTTCTCATCATCCTCTTTTTCTGCTTTTGTCCCTATACCTTCACCCCCCTCTCTCGCCTTGTGAAGACGAGAGGGGGGTTGGAAGGCGGGGGAGTGGGTTAGCCAGCTTCATAGCCCCTTGTCAAACACTCATACGCCGGTGGGTGGGTGGGGGGGGGGGAGGCTGCTCTCGGTAGCGGTTAGCATAAATGTCATCATGCGCGGTGGACTTATATTACGGAGAAAAAAACACACACACACCCGGAAATGAGCGAGCCACACACAGGGGCTACGTCTATTCTGAACGCATTGATGACGGATTAGGATGACGGCCCTTGACAATTGATAGGTGACGAGATGCAAGGTAAAAAGTGTCAAACATGCCAATCATAGTGATGCAACGGGTGGGTTCCGTTTTTACCGCGGTATTTCTCTGAGTAACCAAACGGAAGTCTCAGGCTCAGAATTGAGAATTTCCCTTAACGTGTGTGCGTTAACGTTCGGAATGGTCTATTCAAAAGCACAATTGACTTTGTTAAAAAAGGCGCCGCTAAGAAGAAGCCTTGAAAGGCAAAGAAAAAAGAGGCAACAAAAAAATACGGAAAACTGTCAAAAGAAATGAAAGGCAAAGGAAAATGTCACAAGGCCTTCTGATGAATTGGCGTCAAACTACTTTTTTAGAGTAGGTCAATGACGGAGGAATTCGTTACGGCAAAACACATCAGAATTTCTCTCGTGGTTGACGGGGAGTACGTTTAGGGTCATTTGGGTTCTGTGAGGTTTTAGAGAGCAGAGATACCCGAGATGGTACCGTGAAAGACTCTGGATTGTACAAATCCTACAGTCTGGATAAACCCATAGCGACTCCAACAGCCTACTGACCTGTCGATTGTCAGTGAGGCTCAGAGACTGTATGCGGAGGCTATATCTCCACGACCGGGCGTATCATAATATGTGTCCTGCATGCAGCCGTGCTACATTCACATTAACTTTTAGGGCATTTAGCAGACGCTTTCATCCAAAGTGAAGGGTCACAATGGTTCATGCTCGTCAGGAGCAGTTAGAGTGAGTTGTCTCACTAAGGGGCACCTCGAGGAGCTTGGAATCAGACTAGCAACCTTCCGGTTCCAAGTCAACCCGCTCTACCTCCTGAGTTAAGTCGTCCCTTGGTGCTACGTAATGTTGCATTGCTACCCATGGTGCATCAGCACAGCGTTGGTGATAGGTTGAACCAATACAAATAAGGGAGGAAGTCTTATTAATTTGCGCTACTCTGCGAAAAACTTCCGGGGGGGCGGGGGTTCGGTGAGTTGGATCAAAGGGGGTAAGGCGTCTTGAGTAACATGCGCAGGTAGGATGATGTGAATGTGTGTAATGCCCTCGGTGCATGGATGGCAAATAAAGAATAGGCCGACACAATAAGAATGTGTGTGTGTTTCCTTGTGTGTGTCAAGGTTATTATGGTTAACAAAAGAAAAACGAAATAATGAAAACTGGATTTGAAAGACGTTTTTTGTTAACTGTAATAAAAAAAAAAGATACACAAAGTCGAATTGAAAATTTGACATATGTTCAGCAAACTGCATACAGAAGACCATGAGAACTCCATGACTGTTCCAAAATGACGAAGAGGATCTATAAAAACTGGTCGATATGCACATTTTACATCACGTCTGCGTTTCTTACATGTAACCATGTAAATACAGCCCGTGTATCAAGGCCTTGCGCCTCGCTGCCTATGGACGCTTCGAGAGGCCTTGGGACCAGAACATATCATCTCTAGCATCAAGACATGTTCCCCAGCTGTCTAAGGAGGCCTTTCCATGTTCGCTCTCTCAGAAGCCTAAAGATCTCATATATTATATACAGTATATATGTATATTATTTGAAAATATGATGTATCTTTCAGAGCTTCAGTTCTTAAAAGTATTTCATTAAAAGAAAATGACGTTCTTCTGCACTTTGTGCATGTTGTTTTAGTTGTGTGTGTGTGTGTGTGTGTGTGTGTGTGTGTGTGTGTGTGTGTGTGTGTGTGTGTGTGTGTGTGTGTGTGTGTGTGTGTGTGTGTGTGTGTGTGTGTGTGTGTGTGTGTGTGTGTGTGTGTGTGTGTGCGTGTGTGTGTATGCGCGTGCGTGCACTATTTTGTTCTTCATTCAATTGTTTTCCTGGAGCACTTAGATGAAAAGTGCATTACGCATGAACAAGGTCATAACTCGATTTACGCAGTGCATTTCATGCACACTCACAGGGGGATTGCATTTCGGCCCTCTTTAGAGTCGAAGGAAGAAAGTGATACAACAGAGAGACAGTCCGTTCCTCTGATCATGAAAAAGGATAATGACCGAAGGGAAACTTTACTTTTCTAAATCCCCTCACGGTTTACACATGTGGGACGCTCTTCGCTGTCTAAACATCTGAAACCAAACACTTGTGCGATGAAGTACATCAGAGCACTGATAGAAGAGAAGGCAGTGGGGTCATTAGCGAAAGTACCCCAGATCGATGGCCGGCGCGTGGCTCAGGAGCTGATTGGCTGGTAGGCGGAAGGTTGCTTGTTTGAACCCCGGCTCCTAGCGGAGAGATACACTAGAGTGTCGAGGTGTCCCTGAGCAAGACGCATAACCCTCACTACTCCTGGGGAGGCTCAATGCATGGTTGACACCGCCGTTGGTTGTGTGAATGTGTGGATGAATGGGTGAAGCTTATATAACATTGTACAGCACTTTGAGTGGCCGCATGAATGCAGAAGTACTGAGTACCATCTCTGAATTACAAGTCAACTCAATCGTTTGAATCCCAAGCTCATGATCGAGAATGAGTTATGAGTTAATGAGGCGTAGTGAGAGAGAGTGGGTCTGTGTGCGTGTGTTTGTTTATGTGTGCATCTCTTTATGTTTGTGTCAGCATGTCTGAATGTGTGTGCGTGCGTGGGTGCGTGTGTGTGTGTGCGTGCTTCTGTAACCTTTAGGGAATTTCTTTCACCGTTTTCTAAACCACCATGTGTTCTCATCACGTCTGTGTTGCGAGAGTAAGGTAAGGCATCCCACACCAAACTCTGCATAAAGTCACAGATTGCTTTTCCCCTGGAAATACACTCGCAAACACCCTGCAGGATGTTCCCCCAACTTTAATTAAAGAAGCTATCCCACTGATAAAAGAAAATGTCAGCCGGAAAAAAAACACCTGATTATTCCTTCGTGGAAAGGTCACTCGTGAAATAGTATCTCTGGATGATGTTCCAGGGATTTGTTGTGAACGCATGTTTGTTGTACCCTGTGACAACGCGTTAATGTTTAAATCTCCCTTTACACAGCTGTGCCTCGCGGAAACAGACGAGAGCACGCGTGCAAACTCTTGCCCGACTCTTCGCTTCATAAAAATCGATGCTCGTTCACGATCGCTCGTTCAACTTTTGGTAATTGCTTTTTGATATAAACCTCGCCTTTTATCCAACTGTGTGACTTGAGTGGCGCTAGATCCACCTGCACACGTGTGAGAAAAGCTGGGACTTCTCAAATGAAGACAGGGTCAACAACTTGATTCATTTAGCATGACAAGGGGCAGAAACAAGGCGATCGTTCCGCAGAAAAGCAGCCGCAGTAGACGGCAAGACGGAGAGTGCCGTTGGGTAGCACTGTTCATAGGGCCAATCTACAAAGCCCCTGCATTTCCCTTCCCTAGCTGTTCCTTACACAGGCAGGTAACAACCCTTCAAACTAAATAAACGGCATTTATACAGCGCTTTTCTAACCAGCGCTCACTCAAAGCGCTTTACAATATTGCCTAACATTCAGCGGTTCACTCACACATTAACACATCAAAGATGGTGTCAACCATGCAAGGCGACATTCAGCTCAGGAGCAGTCAGGGTGAGGTGCCGTGGTCAGGGAAACCAGGACACTAGGCCAGGTGGAGCCAAGTATCTAACTAGCAACCGTCCGTTTTCCAGCCAACCCGCTCTACCTCCTGAACCAACAGTCTAAACCATCTCCGTTATGAAGGCAGTGGGGGGGGGGGACCAAGAAGGTGTCGAACCGGGATCTCTGTTTCTGGTTATGGACCACATTCTGTAAAGTATTAGCAGAGCGAGGAAGAAAGCAGGACCAGAGCGAATGGAAATGATGCGTGCGTGTATGGCTGTGTTTGTGTGGGGTTGTGTGTGTGTGTGTGCGTGCGTGCTTGCGTGTGCAGTGTCTGTGTTGTCTCTCCCCCCCCCACCGCTGCTTGGCGAGGCTGTGATTTCTATAAGAACCCCAACCGTGCGCAGTTAGCCATGCGCTGCGTGAGCTTCCTCTCGCCTAATGAAGCAAATTATAAATATAATTTTCTCCTTCCTCAGCCTCATTTTTATTTATTTTTCTCCCGGAAAAAAAAGATAATTGAGGAGTTCTTTTTATGTTCTCAATTAGTTTAGTTCTTCACCTCGGCCGACATTCGTTATAATTACCCAGAAGATTCTGCGGTGTTGTGTTTTATGGTTTGGCACGTGAATAAATTGCGGGGCCTTTTATTTTTTCTTGTCATTCTTCAGTGAGAAGAAGGTGGAGAAGAAGAAGAAGAAGACGAAGAAGAAGAGAAGAAGAAGAAGACGACGAGGAAGAGGAAGAAGAAGAAGAAGAAGAAGAAGAAGAAGAAGAAGAAGAAGAAGAGGAAGAGGAAGAGGAAGAGGAAGAGGAAGAAGAAGAAGAAGAAGAAGAAGAAGAAAGAGGGAGTGTTTGACACATAATCACTGGAGAAGGAAAAAATACTTTGCCATTTACGACTTTATTCCCAAACATCGCGCTTAAATGGGAAGAAAAACATTAAAAGCGCACAAGAGCACACATCCCCCTCCCAGGGTATAATTACAGCAGATATTGAGACTGAGTGCTTGGAAAATGTTTGGATGAAATTTTCGAATGTTGCTTTAATACAAATGAGTCTTTCATCCATGGTGAATTTAACCTTTGTTTCTGCCTTTCTTTTTCTACTGTTTTTATAAATCTTTAAGTGGTTTTGCCACCAAGGGCCTCGCCCCGCTTCAAAACAGGCTGTTGATCGTCTCCAATGTCCTTTGTGTTGTTAAAGAGTCCCTGAGTATTACTCAATCAAGTAATTTTAGAAAGCAATCCATCTCACAACACTATGACGAGCATAGATGGCAAGTGATCATATATATTTTCTGTCACAAACTGCTCCTAAACACCTGGATGGGATTTTAGATGAGAGTTAAGACTCGAAGGAAATACTGTGTGGAATAATGACGTCTCTGCTTTCTTTTAGTCAAGTGATATTCAAATCTGCGATTGTGAAAAGGTTTAAGGTTAAGGCTTAGCGAAGAAGATTGATTGGGCGTTAACCCAATGTGATGCTCTTACAATATGTGTATTTGCATTTTTTAACTGGCTTCATTGGGATGGAAGCTGCATTGTCCACGTTTCAATCTCAGCTGAAAAGAGCAAGATATTCCAAAAAGCTCTGTTCTCAAACATGAGTAGAGATATGGACGGACACGGGGGCACCACGTCTGATTATCGTGGCCCCCCTTTAGTTTCCTAGAATTGGTAAGTGGTACATGGACTGCATTTGTACAGCGCTGTGGTCACTCAAAGCGCTTTACAATACTGCCTAACATTCACCCATTCATGTAAAGACAGACGGCGGGGTCAACCACGCAAGGTGACAGCCAGCTCGGGCTCAGGGAAACCTCCACACTCAGCTAGGAGGAGCCGGGGATCGAACTAGCAACCTTCCGGTTACCAGCCCCCCTCCTGAGCCATATGCCGCCCCTTGCAATGGTTCCGGGTTTGAATCGCCCTCCCTGTGGTGCAGGCTAGGCTGACGGGAGAGCCCAGGAGTGGGACAGAAGAAGAAGAAGAAGAAGAAGAAGTTATTATCCATAACTCGCACGCACTCCTATTCTTTGTTCTCCCTTCGAACATGGGGCGCATTGCCAATATAATGATGCGTCTGCATCTCCATTGTTATCTAACTCCAAAGTAGCTGCAAACCTCTCTCCAGCAGGTGCATCCACTGAAGATTACATTCCTAATTCCTAATTCATACAATTGAATTGATTGATTGTCAGACAATTTATGGCTGAAGCTAGAAATAATTGGTATACAAATAATAGGGGTGTCCTTGACTATGATTTTGAATAGTGTAATAGTCTGATTAGTTAATAAAAACATTATGAGTCAAACGGTGGTCTCTGTCGAGTCTGAGAGCTCCGTTCTGTCTGATTACAAACGGTGTTCTCATCGGATCATCGCAAAAACAACATTGATAAATAGACTGTGGAAGAGTATTAACAACGGATTAACATTTTTAAATACATGAGAACGATACATTTCGTGTATATGCCAAATGTGACACCATTCAAATGAGCAGAACAGGGAAGAGGCACCACTGAGTACCAGCGGAGAGAATCCATCTCCCCGTCGCGAGCGATACATCATGACAGCTGCTATTAGACATTGTTTGAAGATGACTTTTTTGGGATCCTCTTGCCCCAAATGCTGCCAAACTTTTGAAGTATTTTCCTGATTTTGAGCACCCCTCGAGACTGACGGTATGGTATATGCACTACTAAGGAAAGAAAGTGATTGGATAGTGCCACTGTCATTAAACAAAGTGGTTATCAAAAAAACAACACTACAGACATTTATTGAAAGAAAAAACATGAACACAGCAGATTGCATACAGAAGACTGAGTCAATCCCCCATGCCCCAAAATAAAACCCTTGTCTCACTTATAGGCTTTTCCTCCAAGCGCTTTGACGTATTGAGCACCCCTATCTTCCAAATGTAGAGTCCCCCTGTTACATACGACACAGCGATTTGACTAGTAAAGTCGACTATCAAAGATTTCTATCAAAGATTTGAATCGCTGAAGATCCGAGGTCACCCCTATAGAAATAAATAAAAAGAGATCTTTTCAATGTTAATGTATAAGATATTCCTACAAATCATAAAAACATTATGTCTTTGTGTCGAAGCTACATGATATACTGTAGCTTTGTGTATAATAATATGAGTATTGTAAAAAAGCCCAATATAAAAGAAACCAATATATTTGACATCTGGTTCACCTCAAGATCCTTCCCCCTACTTACATGAGGAAGTTCCCTACGGTGGGAAATCTGTGCATACGTTCTCCTCTGCAAATGTTTGTCCTACTTTTTACCTGATCCGAGGTTCCTTTGATTAACTTTTCTTCTATTTCCGTGAATCCATTCAATCGCTCATTAAATCCACAGTATTTTGTTAATTATTCTTTGCACTGGTTTGAACACAAAGCTTTCCTAAAACCATTAAAACACCCAACAGAAAATCAACTAACCAAGAAAAATAGCTTAGAATTTCCTACCCTATAAACCTACTTCATAAACTGACACCGGTATCGCAAACAACAAGCTAACACAGGGGTCGGTGTCTCTGTTAATTTACGGCACAGGGGTTCATGAGGGAAATATTGGCCGCTCCAATACTGTGTCCCTGAGGGAAATCTAGGGGACCCTCTCTGGGCCGAAGAGGCCTTTGGAGGAAGAACCACCATAACTCTCCCTGGTACACACACACAGCTAAACCCCTTAGGCTGTCTTGGCTGGGGTATAGCACGGAGAGCTAAACCCAGAGGAGCTCAACTCCTTCTACAAATCTACCCTCAAATCCGGTTGGGCCAGGGTATCCAGAATGCAAGCGCTCAAACCCTGTTACTACTTGTGTGTTTTTGTTTGTTATTCGTATGTGTTTCTCTTGTGATAGTGCTCCCTAGGGGATAGGCAGGTTAGAGCATGTTCTGAGGGCATTAGAGTTTGTTTGCTCCCAGGGAAGAGAGGAGATAGACATGATGGGAGAGTATAGGTACATCTTGTCCAATCTTTCAAACTTTTTCCTTGGAGAACATCTGAATTTGGCGATAGATGGATGGATAGATGGATACATGGATAGAAATCATCCACAACCAGCTTGCCACCTCCTCTGCCACAAGCCACAAGAGTCAGAACCTCCACTTTCTTCAAACCCTGACCACCGGCTTTCTATCTTCTCATCCATAACCACAACAGACCTCTCCAAAGTACTCTCCACCAGGAAATCTTCCACCTCCCCCCTGGACCACATGCCTTCTGACACCGTCATAGCCTGTTTCACCTCTCTCTCAACTCCTCCTTAAACTTTGGCACCGTTCCCCCACCTGTTAAGCTTGCTGCAATCACCCCAACAACTTCAACCCATCTCCAACCTCACATTCCTCTCAGAACTACTGGAAAGAGCCATCGCAACACAACTCAAGCAATACCTCCTCTCCAATAACCTGTACGAAACATTCCAATCCGGCTTCCGAACCCACCACAGTACTAATACAGCCCTACTTAAAGTCACCACCAACCTTTTACTCTTCTCTGACTCCGGCTCCCTCACCATTCTCCTCCTCCTCGACCTCAGTGCTGCCTTCGACACCGTCAATCACTCCATCCTCCTCAGCCGTCTGTAATCCATTGGCATCACTGACTCCGCCCTCTCCTGGTTCACCTCCTACCTGTCTGAAAGATTCCAATACATCTCCATCAACAACCACAAATCCCACACCATCCCTGTATCACACGGAGTCCCCCAAGGCTCAGTGCTTGGCCCCATCCTCTTCATCCTCTACATGCTCCCACTAGGTCACATCATCCGCCGCCATTGGTCTTCAATTTCACTGTTACGTCGACGATACCCAACTGTAAGTCAGCACCAGAGCCATTACTCCTGCCATCCTATCCACTCTCCCCAACTGTCTCACTGACATAAAAACCTGGATGGACCAAAACCTGGAAGTCCCAGAACTTCTCCCTTTGCATCGATAGTCACTCTGTCACTCCCTCCCCCCTGGTCAGAAACCTCTGCATCATCATGGACCCCACGCTCTCCTTCAAGTCAAACATAAACAGCGTCAGAAATACATCCTTCTTCCCCCTCCGCAACATTGCACGCCTTTGACCCACCCTTCATCTTCAGCTGCTGAAACACTAATCCATGCCTTCGTCACTTGCAGACTTGACTATTGCAATAGCATTCTGTATGACCTCCCCTCCACTATTCTTCAAAAATGGCAATATGTACAAAACTCTGCTGCCCGACTGCTTACTAACTCCCACTCCAGAGAACACATTACTCCCATCCTCCGTCAACTTCATTGGCTTCCAATAAGACAACGCATCAATTTCAAGATCCTCCTCACCACCTACAAAGTGCTAAACAACTTTGCCCCTTTGTACATAACAGATCTCCTCCATTGCCACTCCCCGACTCGCCGCCTGCGCTCCATCCTGATGCCAACCTACTCACCTCCATCCCCAAGACCAAGTATCGCACCCTGGGGGCCAGAGCCTTCGCCATCACCGCCCCTACCCTCAGGAACTCCTTCCCTCTGGCCTTCCGAAACTCTCAAAAGTCAACTTAAATGTGTCAAGTAACTAAGTACAAATACTTTGTTACCTTACTTAAGTACTTCAGCCTAGTTTTTACTTCGACTTCTTACATTTTCACGCACTTATCTGTACTTTCTACTCCTTACTTTTTAAAAATGGCCTCGATACTCGATACTATTTAAAAAAACACAAACAAAAAAAGTTATCCAGATAATTCACGCCATCGGATAGAGTGAATTTGATTGGTTGGATGACAATAGAAACATATACCGTTCTGACACCCTATTGGTTTATATGCGATCCATGGCACCTGCCATCATCAGAGCCTGTCTACATTCTCTGACGCAACATAAATCGCGCCACATTCCAGCTACGAAAATGACAGACGTAGATAAGCGAAATGTCCCGACCAAGCACCAGTGAGGAGGGTGGCCAAGAAGACCAGCCAACCCTTCTACATCCCTGGCCGTACCTGGAAGAATTTTTTAGAAATGGTTGGATGGAAAAACAACTCAGTTCTTACTCGTTACATCTTAAATTCCTGCAGCTGCTTGGATACATATATTTACATTCCCAATAAAGGCTTTTGATAACATGCCTCTGAAGTTTGACTTTTTGGACCATTCCAATACTTACAGGGAACTAGTCATCATATCGTCGGGTCCATGAAACACATGTTAATGCTCAGTAGTACACAAATATGGTTCTTTAATATATTTGCATTGTACTAATATGCGTTCATTTTCAATGGGCATAAATGTGTCTGAAACAGGTGCATCCCAATTTTTTCAACATTAACATTATAGTCATTAGATGGCCTTTAAAAAAATGTTTTTTTGGGAGAAGTGGGGCAGTGTGCTATAGAGGTGTGCTGTGTGTGTGTCACTAATTCACGGATGGGATAAATGCAGAATTCCTTGATTCCAAATTCATTGCATGTGTGAGTATACTTGGCAAAAAAGCTGATAGTAATTCTATAGGCCCCTGTGGCATGACCTAAGCTTTTGTCCTTAATGCCATTTTTTTCCCCTTGCATTACTTTTACTTTAATACCTTAAGTAGTTTTGAAACCAGTACTTTTATACTTTTACTTAAGTAAAAAGCTTGAGTTGATACTTCAACTTCTACAGAAGTATTTTTAAACGCTAGTATCTATACTTCTACTTGAGTAATGAATGTGAATACTTTTGACACCTCTGCTTAAAACCTATCTCTTCAGGACCACCTACAACATTTAACAAATCGTCCCCCGCCATCTTCCACTCTCTCCCGCTTTCTTAATGTGTTGCCTATTGTTGTGGTGTTGTTTATTTTTTCCCTTTTGGTTGATTGTCTGTACTGTCTGTATTTGGAAAAGCGCTATAAAAAAAGGATCAATTATTATTATTATACAACTTTTTTAATCCCCCTGAGGGGCAATTCCTGCGTTGCAGCAAAGGAAGATGTAATAAAATACAATAAAAATAGAAAGTTTTGCTAAGGAAAACGGATGCTAAAGTAAATGCTAAAGTAATGACAAACAGTATAAATTATAATGTGTCCCAGTGCCAGTACTTCACATTGTATTAAAGTGTTTAAATGCAATGTAATGAAACAAAAAATGCAAAATATGTCATGATATTGACAATATGACACAATGGGCGCTTTCATTACCTAGATCATTATATAGATCAGTGGACTGGGTCAGATTCAGAGGTGGAGTTGTTACTTTTAGTTTGATTCAGTCATCGTTCACACTGGACTTGGTTAGACGAGCCGAACATCATGAACAAACGCCTCGCAATCTTCTATTGGACCAGAAACATCCGAGGGAAACTGAAAAAGCTTCCTTGTTGTTGATAATAATATATTAATTATGGAGCAGCATCAACTTTATGCGGTCCTGAGTTTTACATTTTGATTACAATTTAAAACTTACCCTATTTCCAGCATCGGTCACTGAATGATTTATAAAGTATTTTTGTGAGTCCACATGCAATTGCTTTACAAAGTCGTCTGGCCGTATTTTGATGAGTGGTTTTACCTCCTGATTGCACTACTGGCTGAATATGTTTATTAATTCCAGTTCATGGCAAGCGTTCATTCCAACCCATAATGCAATGCTTTTTTGTAAGTGTGTGTGTGTGTGTGTGTGTGTGTGTGTGTGTGTGTGTGTGTGTGTGTGTGTGTGTGTGTGTGTGTGTGTGTGTGTGTGTGTGTGTGTGTGTGTGTGTGTGTGTGTGTGTGTTGTGTTACTAGTTGGATCACATTCACACCTTCAGCGAACCAAACCAGAGTTCCCTGTAGTGAGATCCCTGTTCTGGGTCGCACCAAAGTTCAAATGATCATTCCGACCCCCCTACGAACTGTACTATCTGGGAACAGATTGCAGGGAGCGATTATACAGACCTGAGGTGTGATGGCACCCCAACTTCACCACTCCTAATAATATAAAAACTAAAATGTGACAACTGCGACTGTATGCTCTGTTTGATGGACGCAAGTGGCCGCTATATACACATGTCATTTAATTAATGCTTACTTCTGGAAAAATATAAATGACACTTCAGCCAACGTCAAGGCCCACCAGGAGAAACGTCGGCTATAAGCCGTCCCTTCCTGCGTTACCAAAACAATAGCCTGCATATGGCTTTATAGCTATATACAGCTGTATTGAAAAGGGACTGTATTGTGTGTGTGTGTGTGTGTGTGTGTGTGTGTGTGTGTGTGTGTGTGTGTGTGTGTGTGTGTGTGTGTGTGTGTGTGTGTGGTGTGTGTGTGTGTGTGTGTGTGTGTGTGTGTGTGTAGTAGAAGTATAACATCTCCTAAACAAATGCCCGGTCCAATCCATTTGCTGTGAAAGGACGGTCCCTAGTGCCATGCGGACGATACTTTTACGACCATGTGTGTTGTTGACACAGCCCCTAAAACGGCACATTTTCCAGACATATCACTTAGCATTTATTGTTGCCGGGCCACAGCGGCTACAGTACGAGGCATTCGGCTCCACCGATTGGCCACGGCCCAGAGTGCCTTGCAGCGGGCTGGACGCGAGCAGATGTTGACCTTGGTCGTTTTGCACCGGGGGGGGGGGGGGGGGGTTGGCAGAGCGTTGTACTTATCCTGTTATTTTATCAGCTCACAGATGGCGCGTGCATATCAGGTGTGAACACCATTAAGTGCGCCGCGTTTTGAGTGCAATTCATTTGCACACAATCAGTGGGATTCCATATTCCCCCGAGTTGATTGACAGATGTTTTATATCCGTGGGAGACGGTGTCAGCGAGCGCAACGCGCGGCTCACTCCGGTGTCGGGACGCCACGACTACATTGTGGATATTTGTTGAGCTTTTCTTACTCTGGTTTCCAATTTTTTTCTTTCTGTTTATTGTTTCTACCGTTTTTTCCGTGATATGTTCCGTGCGACGTTGCAGATTATTGTCTCAGCGCAGTTGCGTTATTTAATTAACCTTTAGAAAAGATTGCCATGAAACAAACATTTTTTTTCTATCTTCTTTTTTCTCGGGTCGTTCGTGCAACTGAACATGAACTGACTTTGACTGCAGTAAACAGCCTTCTATACAAGAAACGATAATCATTTGTATTGCCTGGTTCTTTTCTCTGTGTGGAACTGTTCAGGGACAAAGGGGTCACAAACCAGTGAATAGCAACACAAATCGTTTCCATGGTTTTGAACGGGAGTCACGGAACAGGGAGAACTCTCTGGAACGTCCCAGTGTCTTCAGGAGGCCCTCGCCTTGCATCATCTCACCACTTTGGTGCCATGAGAGGCTTCACACTGTCCTCCCATTCGCCACAGCAACGACAGCCGCTTGGCCAAGCGTCGCTTTCACTCCTCCACCCCCCCCCGATGGCCTCACTCCAGATTAGATGACTGTAGCGTTTTGTCGGATTAGTCCGAAATTGATTGTTTCGCTTCCCAGAATGCTCCGGGGCGATAAACTACGACAATAACAACAACATCAACGTCTTCCGCGAGGGGATGGCTGTTCCTGTTGATTTCCCCGTCCGCTGGTACACACCGCCATGAGCTGGGGGGGGGTTGGGGCTGTCTCGCAGTCATAATTCGACCAGGGCTTAGGGTGGGCTGCCTTTTGTGGAAGTGATCTGAGGAAGGGAGGAAGCGGATGTTGTGGTGGACGTTTCTAGGGATGGAGCGGGAGGGAGAGGGAGTGAGGGAGAGGGAGTGAGGGGGAGGGAGGAGGCGGCGGTTCCTTGGGGGGGTTTCAGGGGGATGACTGTCACCAGCACTGCAGGATGCCGTCCATCGTTTAGTCGGAGCCGCTGTGCTCCTCACAAGGCAGGCGACGGCACTAAATAAGGACTCAGGGAGAAACCGTTCTAACGTCTGGCTTTTCAGCAGAACTTAGGCTTCGAAGTTTTACCAAATCTGGGCAATCTGAGCAGCTGTGTCGTGATAAAGGTCTTGGGATAAACAAAAACGTTGGATTCCATTGGAAAGAGCGGGAGGGGCTTTATCGCGTGCATAGCCAATAGCTGCCCCCCCACTACCAGTCTGGGAGGAACAGCCTTCTCTTAGTTCACAAATTTCCCCCTGTGTAACAACTTTATACATTTCTTTCAAAGAATAACATATATGTCAACTAATACTGTTCCCTTACCCGCCAACATGGAGTTAAAAGTCAAAAGTCAAAGTGTCTGTTTAACCTTTCCCTCCTATGAAGTGAAATTCTCAATACAAGGCTACTATTCATATTGAAACATTTGAAAGATAAGTCAAAAGAACTCAGCTGCACATAGCAGTAGTAACACTTTATTAGATTTCAGGTTTTTTTCTAACACTAACTTAATGTAGCTAGATGGTCTGTTAAAGCAAGCACATCAAATATCTGGATAACCTTATTCAAAAGTTTTATGAAAGACTATGATGGACCATAAGTAATGGTACGGATGGATTCTGCTGACCAAAGCAGCAGAATATGTCTGTGGCCTCATTTTAATCTCGTTCTTGTTTTCCTGGTCAGCAATACGCCTCCTGACGCAGTATAATTGTGAGTGGGAGAAACCAATAAATGGGCTGCGTTCGGACATTTAGTTCCGATGCCAACGACCACAAAAACACCTTTTATTTATTACGACGGCTGACGCTCACTGGCTCCCCCGGTGGAGGACCGTGAGAAGTGCAGAGCGGAAAAAAACCTTGTCCTGTAAACATGCGCTGCTCCGTCCGGGAAACGTCAAGATGATTTAGACTAAATATCCTTTAAGGTATTATGAATGTTGATGGATCTGCGTGACATCAGCGATCATCACGTTTTCACCGGGGAAAGCGCCAGTCCCCGTGGCGACACACAGCAGCCCCCCCCCCCCCCCCCCCCGCAGGGACGTAACACATACACACACACACACACACACACAGAAACATACACGCACAAGCACAACAACCCACATAGACATGCGCACACACAGCAGACAGACACATGCACTGACATATGCGTGGTTACACACACATGAACGCACGCAGACGCACATATACACACAGATATACATGCACACACACACACACACACACACACTGAGAAATATACACACAGAAGCACGAAAGCCCACCTACATGTAAGCACACACAACAGATAGAGAGATACACTGAAATATGGGTCGTTACACACACATGCAAGCACACAAACACACACACACACGCAAACAGACAAACAAAAACAGACATACACACACACTCACTGTTAATCTTTGAATGTCCCACAAATCATCCGTTCTACCTTTGAACGTGCTGACAGGGGCGTGGCCTGGTAAGAGAGCCATGCCTCCCAGCCTACCTCCATGGGGGAGAGGTCTCTGTTGTCAGGGGACGGGGAGTCACGCCCTGCCATCCGACAGACTGCAGGATTCTGTCGCGATCAGACTCAATAAACACGATGCTTTCAGCTCGCATCACGTCTGCTATGATATCTGCGTGTATCTCTCTCACCACATCCCCCTGTGTCCACCCCCGCAAACCCCCCCATCCATCCCCCCCCCCCCCCCCCTCTACGGGGAATGCGTGGTACCTCTGTTGAAGAACACCTCCAAAGTACCGGCGATGTATTCTCAGAGCGTTCCCATCCAACCAGAAGAAGGTCCAAATTATTCATGAAGCCAAGAAAGGAGAACCGAAAACTTGCTGGGGAACTGAGGGGGAGAGGGAGGGAGGGAGGGAGACAGGAGGAGTGAGAGAGAGGGAGAGAGAAAGAGAGTGAGAGTGAGGGAGAGGGAGAAAAAGCCAGCGAGAGGGGGAGAGAAACAGGATCTGTCAACAAACGACAACAAAAAAATAGCACTGTTTGTATAATTTCCTCTGGTTTTCCAGAAACTACCGGGGGCCCAAACCTCATCCATTCTGCTGACAGGTTCTGGACACTTTTCCCAGCTTTCTTCAGCGTGACCGTATCAACGACTTACAGACACCGCCTGCTCCTCAGTGAAAGGAGTCCTATATTTAACGCAGCGAGAAACTTTACTTTGACGAGGGTTTGACGGGCTCCTCTAGGTGCTTGTATACACGCCAGGATTCTTTGCATTAATATATTTAACTATTTATAGATAGTTTTGATGTAGAGAAAGAGAGAGATACAGAGAGAGAGAGATACAGAGAGAGAGAGACAGAGAAAGAGAAAGAGAAAGAGAAAGAAGAGAAAGAGAAAGAGAGAGAGAGAGAGAGAGAGAGAGAGAGAGAGAGAGAGAGAGAGAGAGAGAGAGAGAGAGAGAGAGAGAGAGAGAGAGAGAGAGAGAATAAATTGATCCGAGTGCATGTCTATTTGTTATTCATAAAGCTGAACGATGGGAAACAACTGGTGGTCCCGAGCTACAAACTGTCACGGGCATGGCAAACAAAAGCACTACGTTTGGCAGGTCGAGTGGCCTCCCCTGTACAAACACCAGATAACAAGGAGCAGAACGTCATCCCGACTAGCGAGAACAACAGATACCACCACCCCATGTCTGCTGAAAGTTCAGCAGCATCTCGCAGGACTACCCTTCCCAAAAGAAAAGTGGTGACGAAAAGCAAACGATACACTCGGGAGCACACAGTGAACCAAGATGGGCGACCGACCTGGCGTTGTCATCCGCTGACATTCATTCACGTGTTAAGAAGCAGGTGGTCCAAGAAGAAGGTCCAAAATGTCCGCCCCGGTTCGTACACTCCTAATGGATTTGTTGTTGATGTTTTTGTTGTTGCCGTGTTACCCCTTCATTGACTTTCACATTGTCATGAAACTGCCACTGGGCCATAACAGGACATTTCACCCACTTGTCATTTCTTGCATTTGATTCAGAGCCAATTTTTGTTAGCAGCAAACACCAGAGACCGCGTGTTAGTTTTTCTCCCCGATGGAGTCGTGGAAACCAGAGAGGCCATTAGCAGCAAGATGGTGGAGCGGGAATACATTTCTGAAATAACTGAAGACAGAGAGCATGCTGTGATGTCATTTCATAAATTTAAATTGCATCTCTTTCCGGCCGTCTCTCTATTAACTAAGAATTTGCATTGATGTGTTTGGCAGGGCTTTAAAGTGACAAGCCTTCTAATGGGCAGGAGGGAAAAAATACATAAATAATGTGTTGTGTGTACTCAATGGAAATTACTTTTTTCTTTGTTTGCCCTCAGTTTTTTCCATTCACTGCCTCAAGAGGTGTGCTAGGGCACGAGGATGCCCGTATTAGACCACTGATCAATGCGGTTTATAGCTTGAAGGGAAGGAGACATGCTAACACTGTCTCATGGGAATCAGTGTAGGAAATCCATCAGCAGGGAGCCAGAGACCTCGCTCCACCACCACAACATGGCTGACATACAAACATCCTACTGTTGATACTGCTAAAACTATACTACTGCTAAAACGACATAAATGCATCTGACTAATACTACTACAACTATACTACTGGTGCTCCAACGCCTCAATATGGCTGACATACAAACGTCTTCCTATTACAACTATACTACTAAAAAAAACACATAGAGACGTCCTATTATCACTACTACAACTATACTACTACTGCTCCAACACTACAACATGGCTGACATACAAATGTCCTACTAATTACTACTATACAAGTACTGATAAAACTACTATCACTACTACAACTATTCTACTACTGATGTAACTATTACTGATACAACTACAACCACTGCCATAAAAACTTCCTACTAATATTACTACAACTTTACTATTACTGATGTTACTAATAAAACAACATGGCTGCCATAGAAACGTCCTCCTATTGCTACTACTACAACTCTACTATTATTGATGTTACTAATAAAACAACATGGCTGCCATAGAAACGTCCTCCTATTGCTACTACTACAACTCTACTATTACTGATGTAACATGGCTGCCATAGTAACAGTATGACAAGGGGACAGGATCAGGGGGATGGATTTAGTGTCCGTGAAGTCTGCCATTGGTGGAAATAAAACGGTTATGAGGCCTTGGATTTCAGGTAATGAAAAAACATTACCTGCATGAGGGTTTTTTTTCACCCAGGAGGGACATGATTCAGCACATTGAAGGTTGAATGGAATGGCGGCCTTGCGGTACTCTATGGCCAAAACCCATTAATATTCAACAATATTTATTTTAATGAATGCTAACTTTCAAAAGGGACCCCAGCTGGGATCCCATCCGAAACAATGACAACAATTATTTGCTTTGTTTCACGATTATGAAAATCACAATTTCCCATTGACTGAAGGGTGGCGGTCGTTTTCGCATCCAACCACTGTGAGGCCTTCAGAGGAACTACACGTTAAGTCACATCCTCAAACAGAAGTCCATGGCTGTCGCTCGGCCAATGGCATCAGCTTCAAGGTGATGGAGCTGTGCCACTCGTAGCTCTGCTGCTACTCGAGTGGTTGCTACTTTTCATAGTACTTACTACAACTACAAAATCTACAAACGCTGCCATTCAATCAGCAGAAGTACCAAGGTACACGATGAAGGTGTTGAGCCAACTGGTCTATACTACTTACACCACTCCAACAAGTACTAGTAGTATTACTGCTACGACTACGTCTACAAGTACAGCCGTTACTGCTGCTACTATTAGTACTTCAACTACTGGCCTGCATAGAAACAGTAAACACACAACACATTTCAGTTGAAATACAAGTTTGACAGAATAACCATATTACTTTTTGGATCAATATCCGCCCCATGCTGTGATGCTGCCGCTGGGGTTATTTTATTTATTATGACACAGTTCTTGTTGTAGAGCATTCTGAGCACATCATTAATGAGCAGGTAAAGGTCAGAGGGCATCTCGCTCAAGGATGCCTGGAGACAGTGTGGAGACATCATGGATTGAACCCAGAAGAACCTCATAAGATAAACCTACCTGCCCCCACATCTATGCAACAATCAGGCCAAAACTAATATTGCTGTCACTACTGGCACGTAATGTACGCACTTATTGTATGCTGTACGTCCTGGCACTTAAACTTCCAAGTTAATTGAAAAACTGAATTCATCCAGAATCTTGTATGAAAATGTCAATTTAAAAATAAATACACAGGAATACAAATGTTTTACAACACCCACGGAAGAAATTTGACCTATTCTAAGCTAGGCTCCCAAAAACCGCCCCTTTCCTCGAGAACGAGCCTGTGACGTAACGACAGGCAAACATTGGCGCTGCTGCGCCTATTCTCATTTCTCACTGTGGGTTTAGTAGTCGGAGTGTTGGTAAGAGAGAAAAGAGCTTGTCGCTATCGTTGTAGTTGAGTAGGTTTGAGTTGTCAAAATGGTTAATTCTTGTGTTTGTTTTGGATGCAACAACTCCAACTTGTCTGGCCATCGGGTCCACCGATTTCCAAACAAGAAAGACAACCATTTCCGTGCTTGGATACGTTTCGTCCAGTCAAAGAGAAGCAACTTCGCTGCCTCCTCGGTGACGAGGCACACGGTGCTGTGTGAAAAAAGCTTCACATCGGACAGCTACAACCAAGGAGAGCTGATGGAATTGCGCCTGGGATTTCGACCAAGAGAGTGGGTTAGGCTCGCAAATGGAGCTGTGCCATCTGTGCATGCAAGTCTACCAGCAACGGGAGCTTTGCACAGTAAGTCTTATACCTATAATATAAAAAAAAAAATTGTTGCATCGAAATGTAGCCGCCCTGCATGTACATTTTCCAAATGTATTTTTTCTTGACGCTATAATGGATTAGTCGATTGTTGATTGTTGACTGTAATGAAGATAGTGAAGTTAGTACCATGAATGCAGGATAGCCCGCCTAGGTGCCGTCAGCTTATAGCTACTCATGTTACGTTAGCCCCACGAGGCTGCACATGAGCCTCCTGACACTTATTTATTGCGCTAATAACATGATCTTTTTGAAAAGGCATCCAAGTAATGCTTTACAATATTACATCGGAGTTGCCTTGGTTTTCTTATGAATGTTGGTATCAAAAGGGCACATGCGAGGAATTCGAAGATATTAGCTGTGTGCGTTTGTGCGTTCTTCTAAATAATGCATGAATAGGGGATTTTCATGAAAGGATTACATTTTTTTTTTAAAGTTGTGATTTTGATCTGTTTTCAGATTTTGGGAGAGAGTGCTGCCAGCAAAGATGGGGCGCGTGCAACTACCACTTCAGAGCCTGAAGATGATGGAGATGGAGATATCTCTACGATGGACCCTGAGCCAGTAGTGAGCCATCGAGGATCTCAACATACAATGTTTCCATCGTTCATTAGGTAGTTAGCTTATATCTAGCATTCCCCATACATGCCATATACAATCACAAATAAGGATGGCATGCCAACATTTTTTATTTTCTCCATGGTTACTATTTTGCAATTTACACTTTTCAGCCAGCAAACATTGAAAATTATGAACTTCATAATGTTAGAAAAAGATATTGTGTTCTGGGTTGCATTAGATACTGCATGCGTTGTTACCAATGAATGTGTAATGGTGAATAACTATTAACAGGAATGTCTTTCATCGAAGCTGTTCAGATGGTGGATGTGGGGACTCAAACCAAAAGGTTTGAGACACGAAGATCGACTCCACTGGCAATTCCTGAACAAAGTATGTGTACTAGTAATAATTACTTTTGTTATGAGATGCGACCGACTATATGACAGAATAGGTTTCATGCAGGATCACCAGCAGCCACTAAACTGGAGAGTAGCTGCCAGGAGAGCACTGGTGAAAGACGTTCCACAATTGTCACCTCAGCATCAGACGTTCTCCCTGGAGGCCTACCATTCCCTCGTTCTGCACTTTGCTCCCAAACACACTGGTTTCTCATTTCTTGGGATGTACAGCAGGTAGTGTTATCACTCAAAAGTATCGATACTAATAAAACTAGGTATTGTGACATTTTTTAATTGCAGGATATTGCTATACTTTTGTACTTCTGTGCATCACTAACAGCAGGTAAATGGTGACGGAATGAATATGGCTAAGGAAGTAATGTAGTGTTGTATAGCAGACTAAAATGTTATTGATAACAGCATTACATATTGTGCGCAAAAGTTGAGTCCTTGTCTTCGACCCATTTGAACTGAACATTAATCTCATGTATTGTATTTCTGTTGCATTGGACTGCGTTGGGTTAACTTTGGAGACCTAATGTTCCATCTACTCGTCTCCTACAGACTTCTCTAGGCGGCCGTACATTTCAACAGTAAGGGCAGAGATGTAGCTCCAACCAGTGAGGGTGAGGCACGCTACGCCGTTCGCTACCTGAGGTTTCTGAAAGGTGGCTGGGTAGTCCGCCCCCTCAAGGAGAAACCATCTTACGGTTAATAGTTTCACTTAGTTTCTAAATATCTTTTGTGAATATCTTTTTTTATGCAAGTCAACCATGTTAATAGATGTGTTCTTAACATTTCTCTCCTCAAGGATACGCAACAAATCGTATGGTCTCTCTGGTAGAGGAATACTCTAGATCACCACAGGCCCTACAGGGAAGCAGTGCTGTCTTGTCTTCTGCTGCCCCCCCCCCCCCCCCTCACCACTTCCCTCCAGAAGGTTGCCAAGGATGAGGCAGTCAGCCTCCATCTCGCACGACACTTGCGTTTCAACATGTAATAAAACATACATGAAAGTGAGAAATTGTGAGAAAACCCGCATCGGTACTCTTTAGTTAGTTTATTAGCCTAAAAAATAGGCTAACCCTAATAAAAAATAAGAATGCATGCAATGGCACTGAATTTCCTGTGCAATGACAAATAAATCTAATACATTTTACCAATAGTTTGTGTCAATATTGAAATTATTCATGGTCTTCCAAACGGGGCCACTGGAAACCTTTATATCCTTCCTTCTCCTGCAAACTGCCTCCTTATTGCTGCAACAACACATGAAGGTATATGGCTTTCCTGATGTCCCTGCCTAGAACTCCGTATGCCCAGCGGACAACCTGCCTGTATGCTGTGTATCGGAACTGTCTGAGAGATGGGGACATAATTTAATTTTGAGCATACCAGGTTTTCATAGTAAACAATTTCAATGGTAAATATTGCATGTCCTGTTGGCTGATATTCTACTGTACTACACAACACCAAAGTTGTTTTTATAGGAAGTAAATGGAAACCTCTTGAGTTTAAAAACCAGCTTAACAGGATTTACTGTTTTGGTGTAGAAAAGCTGGTTCTTTAAATGAGTTAAATTATTTTTGCTCAAAACCTACTGTGGTCTGCTGGCTTGAAGAGGGCCATGCTCCTTTCTGATGTTCATGTAAGCTATCTGCAGCACAAAATGATTCAGACTGGGGGCTTCCAACCCTGGATGGAGTGTGAGGCAGGCAATATCTTCTGGGGGATATAGGTTTTGGACAAGGGACCAATAGGCGTTGATCTCCCTACTGCACACACTGCACTGCCGACGGCATAGCCTCACATCTACCACACAAGCACCTGTTAAACAAAATGTGGTAAGATAAACTCACTCTCTTGTAGCTCTAATAGTTGGTGTGAAAGGCCTTGTAAGAAATGGCATGTAGACTACTTATTTCCTAAGGCTGAGGTAAGTGAGACACACTATCCTCCATTTATGCACAGTATAGGCTGTCAATTAGATGCAATTTCTCTGCATGCCTTACACCCAGTATCTCTGCATGTGACAATAAAATATCCTTGTAACGATGACGATATTTACATGAACAGCATATCCTAATCAGAACACTAAATGCGTTCAGACACGTCCTCCGCAGTACTGTATATGCTATCTCATTTACAGCTATAGCTAAAGCTAGAGCCTACTACAGCATTCATTTAATATCTGGGATCTAAAATAAAAAAAATAAGACACATGGATGCTTAAAAAACAAAAGCCGACAGCAATATTGCTAAATATATTACAAATACTGCAATGTGAGAAACATGAAGACAACGTTAGCCACCATTAGCTATATAGCCCGTGGACACTCACCAACACACCTGCCCAATTTTCCACCGATTCTCCTCACACCACAACTCTATCTCTCTCCTAACTCTATCTCTCTCCTCTGTCCATCGACCCTTCCCATTACCTCTGCCTGAGCCCTCTCTCGCCTAGGCGGCTCATAATTGTATGGCAATGGCCCATCGTAAGAGCTGACATTAACCCCTACTGCAATCTCTTCACTGTCTGACGCCATCGCGAAGAGATGACGTTTACCCGTCGTTGCGTCACTTCCGGTCACGTCCGCTCAGCGTTTTTTGAGACACGGAAGTAATTTTACTCACAATTTCTTTAGGTGCACATTTATGATTAATTCTTTCACGCAAATTGAGTTCCTATATTATTTATCTACACGTTCATCACAGGGTTCTTCAAGTTGAAACATGTAAGAAATAGTTCTTAGCATTGTGTAGCATCTTATCCTAGCTATCTTTGTTGTATACAGGGAAGGGGTTAACCTAACAATTGTTTGTGCTTGGCACTTGGTTCTATGAACATCCTTACTGTACCGACTTTGATATATTATTGTTTCTCTTTCTTCTGACAAATGCGCATATTGTTAGTTGCTTTGGATAAAAGCCTCTGCTAAATGCCCTGAAAGTAAATGTAACTATACTGCTATTAGGCCTACTACCCCACTACGAATAACAACATTGTGCACCCATTGGCCAGCTGCCTGTCAAACTGCCTTTGGCAGTTGCTGTGAATTCTAAACAATAACCATATTATTTTTTATAGTACTAAGGAGATTCGAGCATTGAATAAATACAGTTAAACAGATTAAATATTAATTTATTTACCTGCCGGTTTTGTTGCTGTTGCTGTTGTTGTTGTAATGCAGCAGAACGCAGATCGATTAGCATAGGCCCACGAGATGGCTCATCACCGCAATACCGTGTTCGCCCTTTAGGATGACTGCACGAGGAGCCCCAATGCTGAGCTGCGGGGATAATTATTTTGAAAAATATGATGGTGTTTAGCCTATACTGCCCATATAGGTTTGAATAAACAGAATATATTTATTCGAAATGAATAGCCTATATTTATTCCTAAAGAAAGTATAATACCATATTTTCCCAAACACCCTGACCACAAATAGGCTACTCTGCACGCTCGTTAACATTTGGCGCCAATTAGCTAATTGAGCTCCAATCAATCATTTGTTAGCCGACCGAGAAGACATGGCAAATACTTACTTATTCATCATACTTAATTTCTTGGCTGGTTGATGACTACTTTACGTATCATTTTCTAATTACATTTTCCGGTGATATTTTTAGCTTTTTCTTATTCTTTGCAACGACTTTAAAAACGTTCGGTTCATAGCCAGAAAAAAAAAAGAACACGTGTTTGTCGCGTTTGATTGGCCGTTCATCATCACAGCTTGATAAAAAGACAATAATCCCTCGGTCAGAAGAGGCGACCAGAAGCCAGAGCAGTTAATGGACTATCACTCCCGTGGCTCTCGATAAGCTATTGAGCAATTCTGGAGGGTCAGGAACACAAAGAAGAGATGTGTGTGTGTGTGTGGTGTGTGTGTGTGTGTGTGTGTGTGTGTGTGTGCGTGTGCGTGTGCGTGTGTGTGTGTTGGGGGACTCCAGCTGGGGTTAATTCGTTGTATTTCAGCAACAATTGGTTTGTCTCTAGCATTAGTGGGACCAGTGATGATGGAGGATGCGGAGGAGGAGGATGATGGAGGAGGTGGAGGAGGATGGAGGACGCGTGCACGCGGCGCGTTGACGCAAGGGGGAGAAGTGGGGAGCGAGAGAGAGAGCACCGTACACGGGATTGTCATAGATCCACCTGCCAGAGCGAGAGAGAGCGAGAGAGAGAGAGAGAGAGAGAGAGAGAGAGAGAGAGAGAGAGAGAGAGAGAGAGAGAGAGAGAGGAGAGAGAGAGAGAGAGAGAGAGAGAGAGAGAGAGAGAGAGAGAGAGAGAGGAAAAACGAGAGCACAGAATAGGCAGGAGGAGGTGTTTCACCTGAACATTACTTTATCTCCCGCACGCCTCCTGAGCGCCGGTAGGATCATATCGGAGCGGAGCTGGAATCGATCAGAAGGTGTCAGCCCTCCAATCCTATCCTCTGCTTATTATTTCCCACCTTGTGACCTCTTCCGGACTTTTTTTTTTTATCTCAGCCAAACCTTGGCGAACTACCCCACAGCCGTGACCAGTGCGTTCACTCGACAGAGAGAAACTGACAGTTCGAGGGGCAGACTGCGCAAAGTACCCAGAAGTTAACTCACCGGAGCGACTCCTTCCCCGTGCGCCCGGCCGCTGCACCACCACACGGTAAGGACCGCACTAAATCTTTTGCATGACTGAAACTGATGAAGCTTCACCCACCAGGCGCTGTCCTGTTACAAAATGTGTGGTTGACATTACCGCGTCACGTCCATCTCGCCTCTGTTTCGGCTAGAACTTATATCTTTGTGCGCTCTAAACTGATGACGCGGTTAAAAAGGTAAGTTCTTCGTGAAATTATCCATGGTTGCTTTTCGACAAGCTTATTCTCTCTACGCGATGTCTGAAATGTGTGTGTGTGTGTGTGTGTGTGTGTGTGTGTGTGTGTGTGTGTGTGTGTGTGTGTGTGTGTGTGTGTGTGTGTGTGTGTGTGTGTGTGTGTGTGTGTGTGTGTGTGTGTGTGTGTGTGTGTGTGTGTGTGTTGTGTGTGTGTGTGTGTGTGTGTGTGTGTGTGTGTGTGTGTGTGTGTGTGTGTGTGTGTGTGTGTGTGTGTGTGTCAGAGAGAGTATTTGCACGAATCGGTGAGTGCAGCAGCGTACCGTTGTGTGTGCGTGTGGGTGCGAAAACGCCATGTTGTGGATGGTTAAGAACGGATAACATATGGTGACTTGGACGGAACTTCTGTCTCCTTGAGTCTGTGGCGCAATGAGGTGGAGACGGAGCGCAACGTTGAAAGCTAAAACGGAGGGGATGGTGAATGAAGACAGAGAGAGAGGGAGAGAGAGAGAGAGAGAGAGAGAGAGAGAGAGAGAGAGAGAGAGAGAGAGAGAGAGAGAGAGAGAGAGAGAGAGAGAGAGAGAGAGAGAGAGAGAGAGAGAGAGAGAGAGAGTGTGTGTTAATAAGA
>OLKM01000482.1:40597-59417 GCA_900291075.1 Melanogrammus aeglefinus | reverse complement strand
GAGAGGGAGAGAGTGAGAGAGAGAGAGAGAGAGAGAGAGAGAGGGGGGGGGGGTGGAGGGGGAGAGGGGGAGAGAGGGGGGGGGAGAGAGTTAGAGAGAGGGGGAGAGAGAGAGAGAGAGAGAGAGAGAGAGAGAGAGAGAGAGAGAGAGAGAGAGAGACTGGTGCGATTCTCGACTGTCTAAATGTCTTCGAGTTGAGGAAGGTTTCTCAGTTGCAGCGTCATTATGATCAGCGCTTTGGTCGCTCTCCTTAAAAGAGTTTCGCGCTCATTAATAATTTCGATGGAAATCAAAGCCGGACAGCCCCAGGAGATGGATGGTTGAACAAACGCTAGTACGGAGACACACACTGTACAAAGATAGATCCCTATTTTGTCCGTTTAGCTTTTATCCAAAGTGACCAAAG
This sequence comes from Melanogrammus aeglefinus, assembly GCA_900291075.1. Lineage (NCBI taxonomy): Eukaryota > Metazoa > Chordata > Actinopteri > Gadiformes > Gadidae > Melanogrammus > Melanogrammus aeglefinus. Next base: position 59,011 of record OLKM01000482.1, on the reverse strand, counting down.
ATCAAATGTACTTGATCAAAGGTACCGGCAGGTACGCCGCAGACATTTGGTTTCAAACCCGCACCATTTTCCTGGTAATTACAACCTAAACACGACTCTATAATGTTCCAAAAGAAGGAGAGATAGATTGATCTAGGTCAGAGGTCTTCAACAGGGGGTCCGCGGACCCCCCAGGGGGGGTACTGAGGTACTGCAGAGGGGTCACAAAAGTTTTGGTTGATTAGACATTTTTTTTATATCCCTCCCCCACAATTTTTTCCACAAATTGAAATGTCTTTAAATACACATTAACATGACTCAAACACACTCGCAGCGTTTACATGCACACTTTTGATATGATTTCTAATCGGAATAGATCTATTCCTATCATGCAATCCGAATGTACTTTATATATGGAAATTACACAAGTGGTAAATGTACGTTTGTACGCACGTACGGTCTCCAGTGCACGCCTGGAAAAATCTGGATGCGAAATTTTTATGCATTTGATTTTAATGAAAGCCCAACAGGAGAGAGCTTTTCTCTGCCTGCTCCTTCAATTACAAAGTTTCTCGTCCGGTCTTTATATCTACCCCTTCCTCCGCCGCAAACGATACGTATTTGGATGAGAGTGCACAGCCAAGACAAGAGAGTGCTGTTATCTAAGGGATAATGTACAGAACGCCGGACGTTATCGGGAAAATAAGCCATCAACAGAGAAATAGTCCGCCAAAGACGTTGACGTCGCTTAGCAACCGGACTCGCTGGGGTTGATTAGTTAGCGGACTACTTGCAGAGCGCCAAGAAAGAAACTAAGAAACGTCACTAATTTTCGTTTCCACATTTATGTCCATAAATGTCCATTTGAATAGCTTTTATCCATGATTACATGCAATTGACAGACATTGTTGATCTTGGCAGGTATCAGTTTATTATGTTATGTTTATGAATGGCAGTGGAATGGCCACCCCACTCACTGTACCTTGCACATGGTTAAAATAAAAACATGAATAAATGACCCTGTGTATTGTTTGACTATCTTAGTATTGAATGCAAAATAACGAGGTACATTTATACATGGCACTATAGGACCAGATTAATATTAAACACATTTTATACAAGTAGGGGGTCCCTGCTCCATCTCTCCACCAGTTTGGGGGTCCTTGGCCTGGAAAACATTGAAGACCCCTGCTCTAGGTCATTTATATGAGCATATGATGAATTATATACCGAATTATATATAAATATAAATTATACATAGTGGTATACAATTTATTATACATGACACATCATCACTCAGGCATCACATGATAGCCTTATGGTAGATGCATTCAGAATAATGCTCCAGTAGGATGGAAGAACACATCAGAGCATTAATAATATGTGAATTGTGTTGTTGCATGTGGTGGGGGAGATCAATTGATTACCTCTGGCCTTTTACAAAATGTACGGATCAGAAATAACGCTCTTATTTTGGTCAAAGAGGATTGAAGCACCAACATGGCTCTGAGACCTTCAGTGTTTTAAAGAGAGACAAAGATCGGTGTTGTGTTTCCAAATCACAAGGTACACCTAATCACTGTCAATGGGATTGGATGCAAAGAAGAAATCTATTTATATGTTAATATTCATTTGAACAGGCTTGTTATCCCATGGCAACCATAGCCATACGCACATCTCTCCCTAAACGTCCGCTGTCGTGTCTCAAGGAACAACTGTCATTTGGAATTGTAACGAGACCAATCCCTGGATGACTGGGGAAATGTGTGTGCGCTTGTGTGTACACAAGTGTCTTTGTGTATGCCCCTGTGTGTGTTTGTGTGAGTGTGAATGTAAGTGTGTGTGTTAATGTGTGCATATATGTGTGTGTGTGTGTGTGTGTGTGTGTGTGTGTGTGTGTGCGCGCGCGTGCGTGCGTGCGTGCGTGCGTGTTTGTGTGTGTGTGTATTTGAGCGTGTGTGTTAATATGTGCATGTATGTGTATGTGCATGCATTCAAAAACGTGCATGTTTATCTGTGTCTCTTTCTGTGTGTATGTGTGGTATATCCTATGAATGAATGTGTAAGAGTGTATGTGTGTCTGTGCGTGTGTGTGTGTGTGTGTGTGTGTGTGTGTGCGTGCGTGCGTGCGTGCGTGCGTGCGTGCGTGCGTGCGTGCGTGTGTGTGACTGAAACCCAGGCGTCAATATCTGCGAGTTATTGTCTCTAAATTCCCAGCAGTCTGCCCAGGGTCATGCCGGGTCCAGCACATCCAGCTTTTCATTTCATTACATCGACGCGGCAGCTCCCCCCCCCCCCCACCTGAGACAACAAACGATTCCGTCTTCTTCCCATCTTTTTTCACCAAAAGATGAAAACCAATCATGTCTCTGCTCTCCCCTATGTTCCCTGCTCCCAGGCCCGCCTGTCAAAGCCATTGGAAACGACAGTTGTTTAAAGTATATTGGTAAAAAGAAAAAAAAAAAAAAACTCCCTCATCTCTCGAAATTAATTTGAATTGATTCTCCCTGGAGGTTTCTCCTCTCCCGCTCGCCTTGCAGATGGCGACGTAACCAGTAGGAAATCCGCACGTTCCGGGGCCCGCCTGTAGGAATCAATCTCTAAATGAGGCTGATCACAGCACGTAGGGGAGCGGTGTGTGTGTGTGTGTCTGTGTGCCCCTCATCTCACCACGGACGAGCGTGGGCGGCGCCGAGGCACCTCCGCTCGCACAAACCCGACCCCGGAATATCAGGCTCGGCCGACGAATCCGCATCCTTACATCCAGATCCACGCTCCCTTTATCTCAAAACGGCCTCCGCGGGATTTCCCGTTCGCCTCTCCGGGAAGGCGAACGAGCGCAGGGAGCCGGGCGCCTCACCGCGACCCCCTGTTGGCTTTGAACACACCGCGCACGGTGAAGCCGGGCTCCTGTACATGTTGTTGTCTATCGTAACGTGTGCGCCTGTGGAATCTGCTGTGAGGGTGAGAGAGGAACATGAGAGTGTGTGTGGGAGGGAGGGGAGGGAGAGGGGAGAGGGGGGAGATGTGTAGGTTTAAGGTTAGCCCCTCAAAGCTATCAGGTGATCTGGTTCCTGCATACTAGGTGTTGTAGAATTACAACCACCCCCAAACAACAAGGGCTTCAGTTGGCATTGTTTTTCCCAGGCCCTTGAAGGCCCACTCCAGGTTCATTATTTCACTTGTCACACACTGGCAACACAGAGGAAAAACACATCCTGCACACCTTTTATCTTGTGCGTCCACATCCGTGATGTCAAGCTATTTTTGGTGTGCGATTATCTAACCGCCATGAAAAGGGAACATTATTGTGAATTACAGTAGGTGAGGCACGGGCAATAAAAGGGGATTTGATAGCAAATTAAAACAGTTAGGACAACATTCATTTGATCAGATATAGCAGCAACGGTGTTTTCTGACTCATCCTACGAATACAAGTGTGCAATTCTGCTGCAAAAGTACAAAAACATCTCAGAAGTAGCAATAGCAGTCTTTTTTTAACCAATCCTATAAATACAAGGGTACAATTTTGGTACGGAAAGTACATAAACCTGTCAGACCTTTACCAAGGAACAACTTTAAACATTTAGCATGGAACAAGAGATCCTATTGAGAGAGCTCGAATCAAGTGTCTAGCCCGGGACGCCAAGGTGTGTGTTCCCCATCCGACCCGTTTCGTTCATGACATCAAAACAAGAAAGTCCCGACAAGGAAACGACGATTTGAACCAAGGCCGTGGTACGAGCCCCTCCCGGGACATCAACGGAAACGCCGGCGGGTGGGGCGCGTCTATTAACGTTTAGCGCTTCGTGTTAGCTCTTAAGGTCATTCGTGATTTGTGTGATGGTCGTCCAAAGCAAACCGTTCAACCAATGGAGGGAAGGATCCATCTTGTAGGAAAAAAACAGCCGTTCAGTTATGGCCGACATAATCATTTTGGGTGGGGTGGTTGTTTGTCCTTGGTCCCCACGGACCAAAACACAATCCCAAGTCTGCGGCCGTAAAAGGCCTAAACCAACTCCCGCGGTGGGTACTGGGCGTTCGCTGGCTGTGCAGAGTGCGGGGCAGGTGTGTGGAATGAGTTACCGTCTCCAGAGTGGCTAAGCTCCTCTCCGCGCTCCATTCTCCTATAGAAGGAGAGGGATGAGCGGCAATAAATCTGACACACGGATCCATGCTGAGGTCCCTGTACTGCTTGGCTCACTGCATTCGGGCTAATCTCTATGTGTGTCCCTCTCTCTCTCTCTCTCTCTCTCTCTCTCTCTCTCTCTCTCTCTCTCTCTCTCTCTCTCTCTCTCTCTCTCTCTCTCTCTCTCTCTCGTTCTTTCTTTAATGTCTTGCAGTTTGTTAGCCTTCTCTCCCACACTTTTTCCTCTATCTCAGTTTTTCACTCATCTCTCTCTCTGTTTCCCTCTGTCTCTCTTGCTCTCTCACCTTCTGTCGCTATATCACTCCTCTACCTATTCCTCTCCCTCCCTTTCTCACTCGATGCTGTCTCTTAGATCATTGCCTCTCAAATTCATGGGTCTCTTGCCTTCCGTCTCTTCCTCTGATTAACTTTCTCCTTCCGCTTTTCCATATTTCATCTGTCCTACGCTGTTTGCTGTTTCTCTCCCTCCTCTTTTGTCTGTTACCCTCCATTTCTCTTTCTCCATTTTTGTTTGTCATGCTCTCTCACAAAACTCTTTTAAAGAGAGCGACCAAAGCCGCTGAACGTAATGACGCTGCAACTGAGAAGCTTTCCTTAACTCAAAGACGTTAAGCCAGGCCAACTGAAAACCGCACCAGACATGCACAAGTCTCTCTCTCTCTCTCTCTCTCTCTCTCTCTCTCTCTCTCTCTCTCTCTCTCTCTCTCTCTCTCTCTCTCTCTCTCTCTCTCTCTCTCTCTCTCTCTCTCTCTCTCTCTCTCTCTCTCTCTCTCTCTCTTTCCCTCATCGTGGTTTATTTGTATGTTGCTCTTTCAGCATCGATTTTCATATCATGTAATCTACACACTCCCTGCTGCATATAGATAGTGTAGGTAACTCATCTGTCCGTGCCTATGTGTATCCATGCCGACGTGTGTGTGTGTGTGTGTGTGTGTGTGTGTGTGTGTGTGTGTGTGTGTGTGTGTGTGTGTGTGTGTGTGTGTGTGTGTGTGTGTGTGTGTGTGTGTGTGTGTGTGTGTGTGTGTGTCTGCACGCTAGCTAACAAGTCAGTGTGAGTGTCGGTAATGTGCCTATGTGCATGGCAACTCACGCCAACATTGTTGATGAAATACGACCTCTGGTTATGAAGGGGAGGACAAAAGAGGTTCCTGCGTGCGCCGCTCCCCTTTGAACCGCGGTCCATAATGGGCAGGTATCCGATTCAAACCAACAGGTGTAGCGTGTGAGCGGATAGGGGGTGGGGGCCGCCTGCCAATGAGGCCTGGGATGAAAGGAAAACCGGAGATCAGGTGGAGAGAGACGGGGGGGGGCCTCTGTCTGGGCTCCTCTTACACGTCAGAACGGATGAGCTCACCACCGCACACGCGTGCGCCCGCGCAAACGCAGCTGCACGCATGCACATAGCTGGGTACATGCGTGTATGCACACACAAACACACACGTTTGCACAATTACACACACACACACACACACACACACACACACACACACACACACACACACACACACACACACACACACACACACCACACACACACACACACAACACACACACACACACACACACACACACACACACACGCACACACACACACAAACACAGATCCAGAAAATAAGTCATAAATCAATTTGCAAATCTGTGACTTGATTCTCAGAGGTGTGAATGCATTCAAGAATAAATAAAACACAAATGACTGCAAACGTGCACTTTGCACTGCACTACAAAAGATAAAACCGTATTTGTGATTGTGTTCATCCTATTTCAATACGTACAACTTAATCTTGATAAACGCGCGCACACAGCTCACACAACTCGCCACAGCCCCCATTCCCTGCAAATACCTTTTCGCACAAAATGCACAAATTATTTTTACTCGTGAAAATAATCTGCAAATAACTCTCAATGCACCCGTTTCCAGCTGTAGTCGCCCAGTTTCCCTGCCTGAGCAGTCCGCGGCCATGCCCATCTGGTGAAAGCCCTCTGCTATCGCTTTTATATACAAAACTAGCAGCTTTTGTTATTGCCAGATTTGGCATCGCTACTCGACGCCACTCAGCTGTGTTAAGGTATTGTTTTGCTTTTTAATCGTGACTCCAGTAACTGTCAGGAACTCAACACTCCCCCCCCATTTGTTTACCACCGGTCCATAGCCTTCTCCCTTCGCTTGTGGAGAGTCTTCCAGTTCTTTTAGTGCGGCAATTTCAAGGCCGCAAAGCGTTTGGCTTAATAGAGCCTGATCACCGGAAGACACGCCGGCGTCGTTCCCCAAAGCGTCTACAGAAAACCCATCGTGTACATCACTCTTCTGGAAAAACCGCGGGTGACTCTTTCACATCTTTGGCAGGGCCATCGAAGGATTTGGGTCTGATATAAACAAAGTGACTGCAAGACACATAAAGGAATCTATACAATAAAGGAGGCCGGGGAGTGAGATTGCCGCAGCATCGGTTGTACTCTATAGTGGTAAAACAAAAAGCTATCGTAATACCTGGATCAGAGCAATACAGGGAGCTACCTCGAGGCAAATGCACACAAATGCCTTTTTAATCAACTAAAAACCAGGCAAGAAATATACATTTTTCCACCGTGATACAATATTGCAAAGAATATATTGTAGGTTGCGAGCACAAATATATGCATTGGGAATCAGTCACTTGTATTTCTAGTTTCAGACTTTAGTTAAAGCTGACTTAAGCCCGACGAGCAGACAAAAACAGTGATGGGCTTCCCTGGTGGCTGTTCGGTATGATAGAACGCAGATAGCTTGGCACGTATTGTTCTTAAATTGTTATCATCAAACTGAATAGAAGGAAGATCATGATTATTTCAGCGTTTTATTTTTATCAGTCAAATATGGTGAGGTATTGCATTTATCAAAATCCCAATTATGTGTTTATTCAAAACAGACTCAGACATCGGTATTGACTTCCAATGGCCTAATTCCTACTCCTAACACATCTTGTTGCCTTGGTGATAGTCATTAAGCCTACCCGACCTGGTATCAGCCCCGTCAGGGTTAAACCAAGAGTGAAATGTAAAATGTATGAGTCTTAGAAGGGTTCTTGGCTGAGGCCGTTTTTGTCTTTGATTTAACTGTCCAGACACAAAATTGAGTTCCATAGCTCTACATAGAGCTCACAGTATTTCTATAGAGCAATGGGTTAAGGGTCAATTGTTGTAGTTAGTTTAATTATGAGGGTTTAAGTAACTTAGCTTCGGAATTGAGTATACTGAATACACGTACGTTTTAAAGCCATTCTGTATCAAAGAGCTTTTTTTTGACAAGTATCAGCCATAATTCCCTCAACACTACCTGAAAAGGACTCAAGGTCGTAAAACACGAGGAACTTTCACCGGAGGAACATCGCCAACTACTGGTCAGGGGGTGAACTGTCCGCCCTGCAGAATCCTGATTGACTGCGCTCCATCAGTCGTTGAACATGCCCTTGGTGACCTGCCTCTGTGCTTTCCCTCGGGGGAATCCCTCGCACCATTATAGGTATCGTTCCATTCGGCGGAAAAGCTGAAATGAACTCAGTGAGCCTGACTCTCGTTCTGAGTGCTGAGGGGGCGAGTCAACAAGGACACTCAAGCCAGAAGGATATATATTGCCTACAATGCATTGCATTTACGCATTTGGTGCAAGAAAGTATATCCATGGATAGGCTGACTGTGGTATATGGAAAACCTATACCCTTACAACCAAAGATGGAGAAGATTGTTAATTTCATCCCTTCATATACAAATGTTAGTGTGAGTTCGAGTTTGAAATAACTATTTAAAGTAAACTAATTTGTATAGCTCTATCTGTGAGTCTGCAGGTATTTCAGATGATCTGTAAAAAGCAGCATTAGTGCTCAGCCTACAACTGGCGGTTAATCCATGATAGTTTGTTCTGAAAGGGTGTAAGAGCAGGTAGCAGCTGCCCTTAGTAGCCTCCATGCAGTGTATACCGTTATGTTGTACCAAGGCCCTCTCTGAGTGTAAGTGAATGAGGGGAGGGGATGTACTAATGAACAGCCAGAGTGATATTTTAGACTCTTTTTAGCAGCGCTCTACGGGGCAATTTGTGCCAGAGATATTTTTGCAGGGAAATTGCAGATTCGACACTCGCAGGAGACGATTCATGGAGTTTTAATCAATGAGTAGTGTGCACACTTTTATCCGAATGATTTTGTAATGTGTTTGGATATCCAATAACGCAATCCTGAATATGGTTGGATTTGTTGACGGTGTATAATGCAAGTTTGTGGTTCTTTGTGTTTAGTTTTTTTAAATAAATGAGCACACGCCAGATTTACAAAGCATTTCACAGATTTCTGCAACAAAAAATACAGACTAGGGCTCCCCTCTTAATTAAAAATAAATTTTGTTTAGTTGACCAATTCTGATTATATTACTAATACTTTGGTAATATAATATGATATTACCAATACTTTAAAATGAAAATACATTCATAGACTCTTATGCTCACAGACACAGAGACACAGACACACAGACACACACACACCACACACACACACACACACACACACACACACACACACACACACACACACACACACACACACACACACACACACACACACCCCCGTGCTTCTTCCGACCGCACGTGCACGCAGACATGCACCAACAAATCAATGACAAATCAATGCGCACACCTTCACACGCAATTTGAAAAAACAGAAATCGTGATGGAGGCGAACATGTTTTCATTTAGAAACCCGGCTCACAGCCCCGACACCCCGCCCCCCCCCCCCCCCCCCCCCCCCACCCCATCATCATGTGTAATAGTCGCCAGGGCAGAGGGTCACACCTTGTCAGCCTGGTGATATAGGTCTATACAATCCTCCCAGTGTGCGACCGTCGGAGCGGTGACACTAACTCACCCAACCTGGCAACCCTATTACACTCGGAGGATAGCTATTGGTCTGTGATAGATTAAAAAACCTATTTCTTTCTTGGCCTACAAGGGGGAAAGATACTGTATGGTGTGTTTAAGCACGGTCAGGGACTCCGGGGGGTGTCGCTCTCCTATCTGACGAGCATTGGGTTCATTCCCAAAGTCGTCGCAATTCACACATCTGTAAGCCGCCGCGACCTGCTCCTTACAGAAGAACCGTGGCGTCTTCCCACCTGGACCCTGTTTTGTGATCCTCTCTTTGTGTGAGGGACGGCCTGGTACTGAGCGGGAACGTTGCAGGCGTAATCCGGAGGAAAGAAAGGGCTGCCGTAACGAGATTTCCGAGCAGGAAACAGACTGGATCAAGCAGAAAGATAAGGAAAAAGTTGAATTGCTCTGTAGGGCTCCTTCCGTAGTGTTATAATATCATCTGAGCCTGTCAGCGGCAAAAAAACACACTCTGAGCAGACAGACAGTGACGGGGCCGCTAGGGCCCCCAAAAGAATACATTAGCGTAGATTTTCTGCAGATTACGACTGCAGTGCATTCACTCAGTATGGGGAAAATCTCGAAAATCGGTGCATTTGTCTTTCAGACTAAGATAAAAGACTCTGCTGAGGAACTGAATAGTAAATACAAGCTTCAAAACAGGATAGCTGGAAGGCAGAGGACTTAATAACTGAATGAATAACAGTAATGTCTATGCCTTGACATCACAAGGATTCAAGTCTTCAGTCTGAGCATTTAAAAAAAAAACTTGCATTAATGAGATTTAACGTGCTGTCTATCAACCCGTATCTCCCAGCATGCAGCTGGAGAGATCGTGCGGCCGGTCGTTCCCGTATCCTCGCCGTGCGGCGGGTGTGTCTCGTTTGGAGCAGTTCCCTGGGTTCACCTATGCCATTTCAAAGGGGCAGAAATTGGCGATGATAGCTCTGTCCCACTCAACCCCGGTCGGAATAAAACACACCGCTCAACACCCGTCACCGCCTCTTCCCCTCCCCTCCCCCTCCCTCCCTCCCCTCCTCCCCCCCCCCAGCCCCACCTCTTTCACCTGATGCCTCAGTGCTTCCTTTTGAAATCCCCTCCGCCTGTCTCTCTCTCTCTCTCTCTTCTCTCTCTCTCTCTCCTCCTCTCTCTCTCTCTCTCTCTCTCTCTCTCTCTCTCTCTCTCTCTCTCTCTCTCTCTCTCTCTCTCTCTCTCTTCGTTATGTGCTGTCCGGAGTGGTGAAAGGAGATCAGAGGGTGGTGCGTTGAGTGGTGGGGATGGGGGTGGGGTGTGGTGGGGGGGGGGGGGGGGGGCTGTGGTGTGTGTGATCTCTGAGCCGTCCGTCCACACCACTCTCTGGCCAATGGAGAGAGAGAGAGAGAGAGAATCTGAAGAGTGGAGAGAAGCAGCTCTGGCCTGGGGGAGAGAGAGGGGGAGGAGGAGAGAGAGAGAGAGAGAGAGAGAGAGAGAGAGAGAGAGAGAGAGAGAGAGAGAGAGAGAGAGAGAGAGAGAGAGAGAGAGAGAGAGAGAGAGAGAGAGAGAGAGAGAGAGAGAGAGAGAGAGAGAGAGAGAGAGAGAGAGAGAGAGAGAGAGAGAGAGAGAGAGAGAGAGAGAAAGCGAGGAGCCTGGGCCCGGTCTTCGTCTCCCACAGGAACCAAAGTCTCCAGTGTCCAGCTCCCCCCCCCCGACCCCCTTTACCCAGCGTGCACCAGGACAAATTAAACTGAAGGGAGAGGAACTTGAAAGCCAGCTCTATGAATCCCCTCATGGCCTCCCTCACCTCCTTCAACCCCCCGCCCCCACCCACCCACCCCTCGTCCCCCTCTCCTCTCCCCCTGTAACCCCATGTTCAGCCATTTACATTTTCTGTCCGACAGCCCCAGATGAAGAGCTCGCGGTTCAGATGCTTGCGAGGTGCTTTTTCTTTTTCTTTTTCTTCCCCCTTCTTTCTTTCTCCTTCTCCGTCTCCGTGAAATCTCCATAAGCGCAGATCTTGTGGTAACAGCTGCATCGACTCATGGACCCGTGCTGCAGTAGGGTGGTGGTGGTGGTGGTGGTGGTGGTGGTGGAGTATATAGAGTATAACCTCACCCAAGCATCAGAGCAGTCCAAAAAGTATAGGGAGGAGAAAAGACAAGGAAACTGCAGCACTGATGAATAGCTCGTGCGCTCCAACGCGGTGGCGGTAATCAGTAGGTCGGCCTGCTCTAATACCGTACCTGTAATGACTCTCTCTCCTCTGCCAGGCTCTCTCTGTTTGAACAGGTGTCTCTCGCACCCCCCCCCCAGCTGAACAACCAATCGACCGCAGTCTTGTCAGCTCCTGTGCCTCCCGGGATCAATGATTACAGTTCCTGCTCCGGTCTCTCTCTGTGTGTTTGTCTGTTAAATGTTTGAAGAAAACATACGTTCGACTCGTCGAAAATTGTCGATGATAATCTGCGGTTCTCTGTGCGTTCAGTCCGTTTTCCAAGGCCGTTTTATTAAGTGAGTTTGTTGAGTTGAATTTTCCAGATTGAATCATTTTAATACCGTTTCAAATGTTCTTTCAATTGAACGACTCCCGTGTGACACACAGTGTACACATCAGAGACAAATAGAGGATTTGTCCCCCAGCTTTGCCGCTCTATTATTAAGCTCCCTTCAAATCAATGCGACCAGACAAATGAGCTTGTTTCCCGCCTTCCGTGTAACATGGGTGGTCATCAAGCTGAGGACCCTCATGTCAGTTATCCTTACATACCATTTTCAAGGTTTTGCGGCTTAATCGTTCTCCCTGCAGCCTCTTGGCAGGTTGAACGGTGGAATGGAGGGAGTTGTCACGGAACCGCCTCTGGTTTGACTCTTTGACACAGAGTTTATTTTCGAAACGTCCGCTTACGATTCGACAAGGACAATTTGCTTGCTGATACATAAATGAATACGTTAGGAATACATATTCAATCGAAAATTGTACGTCCACTGAGGCTGGAAATGTAATCAGAACCAAGAGAAATAGTTTGCAGACGTACACTTTCTCTCCCATTGTCAACGGCTTTCGCTGAAACCCGACCGATTTTAATACAAAGAGCAAACGTCCCACTTCTTTTCTCCAGAAACTACTTTATTAGCGTTTTAAACTCGATTCTGACATTTCCTCGGCGAGGGTACACACTCCGCGGTCGGACGCGGTTTGCCTGTTTATTTATTTAGTTTATGGCCTCGTGTTTATTGAAGCAATTGGAGTAAATGACTTCTCTGAGGAGCAGTCGGCTTTATGCCTCTCCTTGGTGGAAACACTGCTCGGGACCTTATTCCCTGCTCCAGGCGACTGTTATCCCCTTCATTTCTCCCCTCCTCAGTCATTCCGGCTTTTTAAATGTTTTTTAACGACTAGTTTTCCAATATTTCTGAGTGTTGTCTCTATCTCTTGCCAACCTGAAACTCGGTTATTTCCCCATCTTCCCTAAATTGTGTTTTGTTTCCGGAGAGCCACACATGTATATTTGATTCGAGGAAGTCAATTATTTAAATCATTATCATTCTCACTGTGTGTGTACAGTATGTGTGACAATCATGTTGTGAATTCAACTGTAATTCATACAACGTTAAGCTTCCAATACCACACAAAATGCATGTTGTGTTCACGCCCAGGGAACTATATTGACGATTTTGGTCAAAGAAGTGAAGGTTATTCGATCTTTTTCGATTGTTTATCACAACAGCAGCCGCTGCTATAAAGCTGTAAGCCCACTTTTTGTCGTGGCACTGGAACAAATGGTTTGTTTTGTGTGGGTGTGTTTGTTTATGTTCTCCATCATGTATGGTCAGGGTGGTAGGATGGTGCTGATAATAGTTGGACAAAAAAGGACTGTGTGTATGTGTGTGTGTTTGGTAAGGGTGGTAAGGTAAGGGTGTGTGTGTGTGTGTGTGTGTGTGTGTGTGTGTGTGTGTGTGTGTGTGTGTGTGTGTGTGTGTGTGTGTGTGTGTGTGTGTGTGTGTGTGTGTGTGTGTGTGTGTGTGTGTGTGTGTGTGGAAACAGGAGGTGACAGAAACAGCAGTGAAAGCCCTGTTGGACAGGAGCGTTGGGTTATACCTCTTGTCTGCTGAACGCTGCAGTCAACATCTGGAGAGACCTGACATAAACAATACACACAGAGAGAGAGAGAGAGAGAGAGAGAGAGAGAGAGAGAGAGAGAGAGAGAGAGAGAGAGAGAGAGAGAGAGAGAGAGAGAGAGAGAGAGAGAGAGAGAGAGAGAGAGAGAGAGAGAGAGAGAGAGAGAGAGAGAGAGAGAGAGAGAGAGAGAGAGAGAGAGTGCTGAGAGAGAGTGTGTGTGAGAGAGGAGAGAGAGAGGAGAGAGAGAGAGAGAGAGAGAGAGAGAGAGAGAGAGAGAGAGAGAGAGAGAGAGAGAGAGAGTGCTGAGAGAGAGAGAGTGCTGAGTTGGTCTCCAATGTCCTCAGTCTACCTCTAGGCAAATTTTGGCAAAGTCACCCCAACTAACAGACCCCTACCTGCTCATTAATGACAAGAATGACGCGATGGACATCGTACATACATCACACTACAGAGAGAAGGATCTTAATGAGTCTGAAATAAGTGACTAAATCGGGACTAGTGAAATGGATTCAGTGGAAGAGGAACCGGGTTGGAAACAAAGGCGTGCCATGGTGCCTCTAGGAGGCTGGGGGGCGGGGGGGGGGTGGTTGGGACGACGGGAGACCCAGACAGCCTGTCTTCACGGGAGACCTCCTCTTCCCGGGGTTCAAGTCCATTGTCAGGATGATTTATGGAGATGTAACTCCCCCAAGAGGCTACTCAATCTTTTCCGTCGACAAATTGGTCGCGTCGCGCCATGTGACCGCGTTTGTTTTCCCTTCGTCGCCGGCAAGTTTCACCCCCCTGGCTGGCAAATCAAATCTGCCATTATTTTAAAGGGACGCAGTATTTTTCCGCTGGTTTCCTGGGCCTTTCGCCGTCATTCTGTCACGCTGGACAATTACGCCAGACTGCGAGGCGGAAGACTTGAGATTGACTTGGGAAATCATTAATGAAAGATAAGGAAAAACCCTTTGGGTGGTTCAGTCACCGGCAATTTCCCTTCTCCCTGACATTTAGTTATTTTGGATATATCCAAAGTGACTTAAAGCTTAGTTATGGTTGGACATCGACGCAACGCAAGGGGGTTTACGGACCCCATTAAGTCCTTGCGAACCCTCCTTGCGTTCACCGCAGGGGCGTGACATGCACCTCCCAAAATTGTTACCCATGGGTCGAGGCGACGCAGCAGCGAGGGCTGTGATTGGTCCACTAACTACATCATTTCGGAAAAGAGTCACATATTCGTCCGTCCTGTGCCTCGATTTGTTTAAAGGACGTACAGACCACCTCCGCTGTTGGTTAGACGTCGAATGAGTCTTGGTCGGTCGGTCATTCTTTTAAAAAAAGATACCCTACCGTTGTTGCGATGAATTGCATGGCGACACCTAAACCTCACGCAGAACCAAACATGTTCACGACTGCGTCGAAGCGACTGCATGGTCGTTGCGTCGCGTCAACGTGGAACCATTGCCGTGTTCCGATATCCATACTTCCATTCAGCTATATATATCAAAAAAGCAGCTATAAAAAGCTATAAAATCTATAAAAACTAAAAAATGACTCCATTAATGCAGGCTATGTGGCAAATGCGCCGACTTTGGCTCAGCCTGGCTCCGCCCTCATCCGCTACGCAGCTAAAATGGCTGCCGTTGAGTACGAAAAGTGTACATCGCCACGCACGTCGCGATTTGACCGTTTTGAGAACACCATCCGGGTCCTTTCAGTACACTTATTTTCGCCCGATCTGAATCGGAACGCCAAACTTAGGCTAGTAAGTACGGATAGTATGGATATTGGAACACGGCACATGACTCCCCTACCGTCCCAGGGGGATTCAGGCGCACTGGGGAGCAGGGAGGGGTTAGGGCATTCGCCCGAGGATGGCCGGGGACGTCAGGGGGGCCCGAGCGTCGAGGGCTCGGAGGTGAAGGTGAGTCGTAACGGCGGGGGGGGGGGGGGGGGGGGGGGGGGGACCGGGGACCGTCTGGTGTCCTGCAGTGCGGTAATTAGGCGAACCGTCTAACGTAACACCCGGTCTTCTCAAAGACACACGCCACGCCCTGGTGTAATGCTAATCAGGGCAGCTCTGCAGCACAACACACCTTCTCAACACACCTTTCCCCTCTGAGGTGCAAATGGCTCGGTGGAACAGGCAGGCAATTATAACAGCCCTGGAAGGTTTGTTACGCTGACAATGTCACGATGAATGACTTTATTATTTTTTATTTTTCTTATTGACTATCGCAGCTTTTAATTGACACTCCTCCATCTTCCGAAAACACACACAGACGCGAGCATTCACACGCACACACACACCCCAATGAATTGACGGCAAAGGTATAATGAGTGTGTGTGTGTGTGTGTGTGTGTGTGTGTGTGTGTGTGTGTGTGTGTGTGTGTGTGTGTGTGTGTGTGTGTGTGTGTGTGTGTGTGTGTGTGTGTGTGTGTGTGTGTGTGTGTGTGTGTGCGCACGTGTGTGTGAGAGTGAGAGTGTGTTAGTGTTGGTGTGACATTCAAGGGAGTCAAGATAGAATACAATAATGGAAACCATGTAATAAAACCATAGTAATTATTCAATACTAGATGTTAAATTATACACAGGAGGTATAGATACACACATATCTATATCCAGTCACAAAAACATGTCCGTAGGAGTTAGGATTCCCCAACTTGTGGTTGTGCTTCATTGTTCAGCTCTATTCAACACACTCTTTACTATCTACGGTCATTTACACTTTCCTCCAAAGCCCCCTGCCGTGATTTAAGATATGCAGGTTATTCCAGGGCAGGTTGAGGGCTGGACATCGCTGTTCGCTGTCCTCATCTTTACTCACTATGGCCCTCTTCCGTTAATCATTCGCCCTTCCTTTGCTCTCTGGAAGTGTAGCAAGTGTGAGCTTTTAAAGTCGCCTCATCCTTCAAATATGTCATGACGCTAACCTCTGCCATCACTGATTAACAAACATACCCTTGACCACACTGTAACTTTCAGAAGGAGGGGGGGGGGGGTTGGTTAATATGGGAATTAGTGCTACATGTTATCGTTCATAACTCCTTTATGAAATACCACGTTTCTGCCTTTCTGTTTTCTGCGCCCCTTCTGGCAACAAGGTTATTGGTCATCAGGGGGCGACGTTGGAAGAAGGATTTAATCCGATATCGCATTATGCTTGTAAGCAATCAAATTAACCTTTTTGTCCTTTGCTCAACATTCGGCCAGAGTTGCATTAATACTCAGACGTATTAAAAGGCCTTCGGGTTGGGTTTGCTAATTAACAATTAAACCCGGGTGCGGCCCCACTGGAGCGGGCAGCCGGGCGGTATACTTCCCTGAGACTGAGAGACGAGAGGGGAGGGCTTCTAATTTATGGAAGCCATTCTTTGATCCGTTAGAACAAAAGCCTCGCTGGGTTGTTCTGGGGCCAGCCCTGCAAACAGAATAACTGACAAGGACACCGTCGGGAGAGCCAGTCAATCATTTCACTCTTCATTACTCTGATTAGAATGCATTATTTTTAGCTTTAATCGGCCACCCGGCAGATAGAAATCGATTGTGATCTAATTGTTGTATTGTTTAATGTTATCGATTTATTTACCGCAAACCCTTAGTGGTGTGAGGGGGCGAGGGTGCGGGAGAGTGAGAGTGAGAGTGAGAGTGAGAGTGAGAGGGAGAGTGAGAGAGAGCGTGAGAGGGAGAGAGAGTGTGTGGGAGAGAGAGAGTGAGAGAGAGAGAGAGTGTGTGTGTGCGGGAGAGAGAGAGAGAGAGTGCAGGAGGGAGAGAGAGAGAGAGAGTGTGTGCGGGAGAGAGAGAGAGAGAGAGTGCAGGAGGGAGAGAGAGAGAGAGAGAGTTTGTGCGGGAGAGAGAGAGAGAGAGTGCGGGAGGGAGAGAGGGAGAGAGAGAGAGAGAGTGCAGGAGGGAGAGAGAGAGAGAGTGTTTGTGCGGGAGAGAGAGAGAGTGCAGGAGGGAGAGAGAGAGAGAGAGTGTGTGCGGGAGAGAGAGAGAGAGAGAGAGAGTACAGGAGGGAGAGAGAGAGAGAGTTTGTCTGGGAGAGAGAGAGAGAGAGAGAGTGCGGGAGGGAGAGAGAGCTATAGAGAGACCCGGAGAGAGAGATGGCTAGATGAAGAGCAAGCGAGAGAGCAAGAGAGAGAGGCAGAAAGAGGACATGACATTTCATCGACGCTAACAGAGAGACAGACTGAAAGAAGAAACAAAGACAGACAGGCAGGGAGAGAGAGAGAGAGAGAGAGAGAGAGAGAGAGAGAGAGAGAGAGAGAGAGAGAGAGAGAGAGAGAGAGAGAGAGAGAGAGAGAGAGAGAGAGAGAGAGAGAGTGTGCGGGAGAGAGAGAGAGAGAGAGAGAGAGAGAAAGAGAGGGAGAGGGAGAGAGGAGAGGAAAAAGAGAGACCAGCAGAACAACACACCGGTGGTGTGAGAGACGGGGACACTGAACCCACCCACAGCATCACAGATTTATGTTGTGAAGATCTTGTATTGCTCATCCAGGGGGGTGTTTGGTGAGGTAAGGTGCAGATGGGTTGACTCTGGGAGCAGAAGGAGCAGGGAGGAGGAGAGGAGGAGAGGAGGAGGAGGAGGAGGAGAGGAGGAGGAGGAGAGGAGAAGGGGAGGAGGAGGAGGAGGAGGAGGAGAGGAGGAGGAGGAGAGGAGAAGGGGAGGAGGAGGAGGAGGAGGAGGAGAGGAGGAGGAGAAGGGGAGGAGGAGGAGGAGGAGAGGAGGAGGAGGAGGAGAGGAGGAGGAGAGAGGGGAGGAGGAGGAGGAGGAGAGGAAGAGGAGGAGGAGAGGAAGAGGAGGAGGAGAGGAGGAGGAAGAGGAGGAGAGGAGGAGGAGGAGAGGAAGAGGAGGAGAGGAAGAGGAGGAGAGGAGTGAAATCAGGAGGGAAGAGGACAGAGGGTGATTCATAGGAGGGCAGAGATCCGAGGAGGAGGTGGTGGGAGGTCTGGCCGGCTTTAAGGGTGTCGCGGACAAAAACACACACGCGCACACACATAATGAAACACGTACACAATGAAACACCAAACCACTACTGACACACACAGCTTTACCGCCGTCGCACAGCGACAACACACTACACACTGATCACAACACAGTGCAGAGTCAGAACATAATGGCGCACACAGGGAAGAAGTGGCACTCAACACTACAACCACAATATAATGACCACACCAACACTCGGTCTCACAACAAAACCAAAGACACACAAGCTAAAGCTACGAAACATTCACAAAATGAGCGCACCCACGCGCAGCAAAAACACAGACGGAACATAACAAAAAGACACACAAACACACAGAAAGACACG
>OLKM01000482.1:18168-34138 GCA_900291075.1 Melanogrammus aeglefinus | reverse complement strand
GAGAGGGATGGAGGGGAGGGGGAGGTAGTAGGCAGTAAGGGGGAGTGAGGGAGAGAGAAGAGTGAGGGGGAGGGAGGGGAGGACGAGAAGGAGTGAAGAAGGGAGAGGAGGGGGGGCGGGGACGGGAGAGAGGAGCGAGCAGGAGGGAGGGGAGGGAGGAGACTGAGTGGGGGAGGAGGGAACTGGGAGGAGGAGAGGAGGGCGGGGAGGGAGGGAGGGAGGGAAAGGGCGGAGAGGGAGGGGAAGGGGGTGGGGAGCTACCTCAAGGTTCACACCTTCAACAGCACATTAAAATAAATCCAAAGTAGGCGCCTCGAAGAAGAAATGGTTGGACGCTGTACCGACGGTCCAACGTTAGTGACCGTCATGCCTGGTTAGGGTATAAGTCGACCTGTAGACCCATGCGCTGCGAGGTTTGCATCATGTATACACAAGACTAGCTCCCTACTTTGTCCAGATGTATATTCATGGCCAAGTGAGAACCTTTGCCATTAAAATCTTTTCATATGTATTTTATAAGATGGGATATAACGAGCACTGGTCACAAGTAACGAGGGCAACCCCCGGCAACCAGCAACTGTCCCGGCAACCGAGGACAGTACCCGGCAACCGAGGGCTGTCACGGCAACCGAGGGCTGTCCCGGCAACCGAGGACGTCTGCTCACTCTAACGTGAATCAACGGAATTAGTAGCCAACAGAGGTGACTCGCAGGGAAGCAGAGTTAGCTGAAGTGATTATTATTAGTGAGTATTTATTTGTGTGTTTTTATTTAGGGTTGTTTATTCCCACCCCCAGCGGAGGCGGTGCGGTGGGGAGACAGGTGCAAAAAAGAGACTCCTTAACAGGCCATTAAAAGTCTTGGTGGATAAACTGTGTATGTGTGTGTCTGTATTTGTGTCTGACTGTATTGTGTGTGTGTGTGTGTAATTTGTGTTTGTAACTGTATTTTGTGTGTAACTGTGTATTGTGTGTTTGCGTGTGTGCATAACAGTGTATTCTGTGTTTGCGTGTTTGCATAACTGCATTGTGTGTGTGTGTGTGTGTGTGTGTGTGTGTGTGTGTGTGTGTGTGTGTGTGTGTGTGTGTGTGTGTGTGTGTGTGTGTGTGTGTGTGTGTGTGTGTGTGTGTGTGTGTGTGTGTGTGTGTGTGGTGTGCATGCGTGCGTGCGTGCGCGTGTCTGCATCTGGCTGTCTGTCTGTCTGTAGTCTGACACTAAAAGGTGTAGATGGGTTTTTTGTGTCAGTCTGTATCCGCTGCCTTATCTTCCCTGACAAGTTCACTGGCTGTTTTATGAGTCTGTCAAGCGGACGCTGGCTGGAAACAGGAAGCAGATGAGAGGCAGAGGCGCTGGCAGGAATGTTAGAAAATCGATGATGTTTTGATAAAACCGCCATCTCTGCTGGCATCTGCACAGCCGCACTTATCTTCCTTGATGCCGACAGGAAGCGGTGTTGGGGAGGTGGGGGCTACAGGAGTGTGTACGTTTTGAATTTACACATGCCAGATTTTGTGTCTGTGTGAGTATGTGTGTGTGTGTTTGTGTGTGCATGTACACGTTGGTGTTTCTCTATGCTGTCACGATGCCTCTCATTCATTTGCCTTCTACTCTGTCTCTACCTTCTTACTATCTCTCTTATTTGTGTGTGTGTGTGTGTGTGTGTGGTGTGTGTGTACATATGTTGAACTGTGTGTGTGTGTGTGTGTGTGTGTGTGTGTGTGTGTGTGTGTGTGTGTGTGTGTGTGTGTGTGTGTGTGTGTGTGTGTGTGTGTGTGTGTGTGTGTGTGTGTGTGTGTGTGTCCATCTTTGAGCTACATCAGTTGCCTTCTACTCTGCCTCTACCTTTCTAATTATTACAATCTCCCTTCTGTGTACAGATGTCGAGCTGTGTGTGTGTGTGTGTGTGTGTGTGTGTGTGTGTGTGTGTGTGTGTGTGTGTGTGTGTGTGTGTGTGTGTGTGTGTGTGTGTGTGTGTGTGTGTGTGTGTTGTGTGTGTGTGTGTGTGTGTGTGTGTGTGTGTGCGTCCATCTTTGAGCTACATCAGGGAAGGTGAACTGAGCGCAGACCGGTTCAAGTGCTCACTGCTCAACGTAGACAGGAAAAGCGTCTTGACACTGAGGTGAAACAAAGCTAACTTGCTCGTAGACCGGGGGTTCCACCTCCAACCCAGATCCCCTGTGATGCCCCCGACAGAGCGGGACAGCGGTGGAGAGAGAACAGCCGTTCGCAGCCAGCGTACGGCGCTAGGGCTGGAACGATGGAATTCAAATCGACATCGCAATGTAACAGAACACGATTTGCAAATCGCAAAGGCTGCGATCAATTATTAATCTTTTTTTTTAGGATTTGTTACTGTTACTGACTGGAGAGTCTTATTCATTTCTCTTTTACAATTCAATAATTAAATGAAGATGTTATAATATCAATTCATGCATCAATTCAAGACATCGGCCACGCCTGCTTGCTGTGTTGGTCAGACCGTAGAATGATTTATTGCTTGTTTGGTGAATAATACAGAAGACAAGGAACTTTGAAAAGGAAAATCGCATTATAAATGTCAATCGCGATATTGGATGAATTATAAAATAATAAATAATTTGATTATTTCCCCAAACGTTGAGCTAGCGCTGGGAGCCCCCTGAGCCTGCTGAGAGAAGGGATGGAGGGGTAGAGAGATGACGGACGGATGAGGGGAAGCACCGCGGGCCATGAAATATTCATACCCCCCCCCCAAAAAAAAGAGTTATATTCTGGTGTTGTTTGTTCTCGGCTGGGGCGCGATTGCAACGGGGGGAAACTGCAGCGAACCCGACGTGTGATCAAGGGGGGAAGACGACAGCACGCCCCCCCCCCCCCACCCCATCACTCCCCACCTCACACCGCAGACTCCTCATGTCTGCCTGGTTGTCAAGCAGCACACGGCCCCCTGCCATCAAGCAGGGCTTATTGGGGAGTCATGCTCCCCGGGTTTCTTGTATTCGGCCCTATCTCCATCCAGCCACCTTCCCCCTCCTCTCCGACACTGAGCCTGTCTTGAAACCTCGGGATGTAGCTCCTATTCCCCCCCCCCCCCCCCCTCCAAACAGCATCTACAAATACACACATAACCTGAACGCAAACACCGAAAAACACTCACACAAGCAAACCCACACGCACACATCGAAAAACACTCCCACAGACCCCAAAACACACATAAATAACCATCAAAGCACCCGCATGCATACACACACTCATATACACACACACACACACACACACACACACACATACACACACACATACACAGGTTCTCACACACATACACTTAAACGCACACACACTTACACAGACACACAAACACACACACGGTCTCTTACACACATACACTACACACGCACACTTGCGCACACACACAAACTTACAAACTCACACACAAAGACTAACACAGACAAACACACACACACACACACACACACACACACACACACACACACACACACACACACACACACAGGCTCTAACATACATACACTCGCACACAGTGGTCGTAGGGTCGCACCGGTGTTGAGATTAGGACTCAGCCGTGTGAAGGTCAGAGATGGAGAGATGAAGGCTTTGGAGAATCGCCCATCCATGGCTAGATGTATTACGCACGGCTTCACGGTGTACGGCGCCATTCATAGAGACAGACATCGGATACAGAGAGACAGAGAGAGAGAGGGAGTGAGAGGGAGGGAGAGAGAGAGAGAGAGAGAGAGAGAGAGAGAGAGAGAGAGAGAGAGAGAGAGAGAGAGAGAGAGAGAGAGAGAGAGAGAGAGAGAGAGAGAGAGAGAGAGAGAGAGAGAGAGAGAGAGAGAGAGAGGAGAGAGAGGGAGAGAGAGAGAGGGGGAGAGAGGGGAGAGAGAGAGAGAGAGGGAGAGAGAGAGAGGAGGAGAGAGAGAGAGAGAGAGAGAGCACGAGAGAGGGAGAGAGGGAGAGAGAGAGAGAGAGAGAGAGAGAGGGGGGAGAGAGAAGAGAGAGAGAGAGAGAGAGAGGAGAGAGAGAGAGAGAAGGTGAGAGCGAGCAGGCGAGAGAGAGAGAGAGAGAGGAGAGTGGAGAGAGAGAGGAGAGAGAGGGGGAGAGAGAGAGGGCGCGGAGAGAGAGCATGAGAGAGGAGAGAGGAGAGGGGCGGGAGAGGGGGAACTGAGAGAGAGAGGGGGGGGGAGAGGGGGGAGAGAGAGAGGGGGGGAGAGAGAGAGAGGAAGGGAGAGGGTGAGAGAGAGAGGGAGAGAGAGGGAGGGAGAGGGAGAGAGAGGGAGAGAGAGGGAGAGAGAGGGAGAAAGAGAGAGAGAGAGGGCACCCCTGAGGTTTGGATCAACCTCCCACCAACAGGTGGCGGCAACGCTTTGGTGAAGGGACTAATTAACCAACTAACAAATTTTCAGAAAAGCAACGGGAATCAAGCCACAAAAAAGATATGTTGACTTGAGAAGGCATCGTTTACGAGGAACAGTTAAGAAAAACACTCTATGAACTTACTTCACACAACTTTCTATGATTTTCTCTACTGAAGGACGGAGGGACTTACAGAAAAAACATTTAACCAGAGCATGTCTTAGAAATTCACTCTAAATTTATTTTTTTCAAAAACAGATTTTTCTCAGCTCCTCTTTCAACTACAACTCAAGAAGTAAGCCTTGCATTTATTTTTAACCTCGGAAAAAAAACCTCTGCACACAGCGTGTGTTATCGCTGCTGGCATTGACGTGTGTAACCAAGACTAAACACGCATAAACACAGGAGCCGGTGCGTTTATGCATTCAGTGTCTATTGTTTGAAGGGGACACACACACACACACACACACACAGAGTAAACACATGATGAAACGGCGGAATGCCTTTGTTTATCACCTCCCAGTAGCGGTCGGGTTCTATTTACTGTTTAGTCATTCAGAACACACTTTAACCCAAACAGACTTGAGACGTGAGGTCAGCTCCATGTTACGAACGGGCAGGGAGGGCTCCCGCGGTCAAGGCTCAAGGCCACCTGCAGCTATGGTTCGGGCATCGGGGAATCAAACCGACAACCGTTGGGCTGGTAAACCACTCAACGATACCCTATAGTAATGGCCAAGGGATGGCCTGCATTCATGCAGCGCTTTTCTAACCAGTGGCCACTCAAATCGCTTTACAATATGGCCGACATTCACCCATTCATGCACGCTCGTCGGGAGCGCAGTTAGTGTTAGATGCCTTGCTCAGGGACGCCTCGATGCTCCAAGGAGGAGCTGGTATCGAACTATCAACCTCCTGGTTACCGGCCATCCCCCTCTACCTCCTGAGCCACATGTCCGCCCCTGTAGCAAAGATTTACGCAGTACATCCAACACACACAGGACTCCGGCGGGGGGGGTTCGCGTCGGGAGGAGGGAGGCGGTTTTGGCGCCAACCGAGCTCAAGGAAGAACACATCTCAAGGTGACGGACTTCTGTCTCCCGGCGCGATGAAAAATGACTTCAAATCGCAAGCACCGCCCCTCCGCCCCCCCCCCCCCCCCCCACCCGCACACGCCGCCAAACGCACCTCAAACAGGGGGAGTGGCCTCTCCCTCACTCTCTCACTGTCTCTCTGTCTGTCCCCCCGGCTGTTTCGGGTTGAAGACAGATCGTCAACTGTACAAGAAGGTGGATGCTTCAACCTCAAACCCACTGTCCCCCCCCCCCCCCCCCCCCACCTTAAATTTATAGGGTCGTTTATCTGCCGGCGGGGGGGCCGGGGGGCCACTGTGAAGGGCAGAAGTCTCTGTCATCTCTGCCGCCGAGAGGGGGGGGGGGAGTTTAAAAAAGGCGCCAGTCAAGGCTCACCAGCGATGGAGGACAGGTTGGTGGGGGCTGGGGGACCGGGTGGGGGGGGGGGGGAGTTGGGGGAGGGAGAAGGGGATGCCGGTGAAGATGCTATTAACCTCCCACACTGAAACGTCCTCTCAGGATCACCGTTTAAAACAGGAGCCGCCATCAATCTGCCCGCCTGCCGCGTCAAACCGGGGTACGAGCAAAACCTGATGCGCGCCTCTTCAACACAATGTCACCCGATACTCCAGAAGGGCTTCACTGTGATCCTTATCACAGAGCTCGGACTTGGATCTGATTATGAGCGAAAACACAGCAGCCAGAATGGATTTAACTCCACTGTGATTCTTATCACAGAGTCTTAACTTTGTTGTGATTATGAGTCGAGACACAGCGACCGCGAGGGATTTGAGTTTACGGGAATTCTAAGTAAAAACAGCAACCAGACAGTCGAGAAAAACACAGCGGACTGTTGAACCAGCGGACTGTAAAGGCGGTGGACTAAAAAAGAGGCGGAATGCAAAAGCTACGGCTAACAAAGAATCGACCAGACCACCGCGTCCACCACCGCAGATTGCATATTATTGAGGCGGGGTGGTCTATTATCCTCGGTGGCCCCGCTGAAAGGCTTCCTTCAACGTGGACAATCAAATGCAAGCAGGCCACCAGAGTGCTCAAAGCTAATAGAACGGCGGCCGCGGTGATGTAGGCGGTTGTCATGGTAGCCAAGATGGTGCAAATGAACTCTGCGATTGGAACCCGCGGTCTGTAATATTGAGTGAACCCGCTTCCACCCCGGGTCCTGGTGTTTTGCCTATCGACTAAAAACAAACAAGACAAGATTATAGAGATCCCTTTCGCTTTCACGTTCTCCGATTACAGCTGCTGCTCATGTTTTTTTCCACGTCTTCGCGACTACTTGATAAACAAATATCATTCACATTGAAATCCTTGGAGTCAGAAGATAATCTGCGTTGTTAAATTCAAGATAGTAGCACACAAACACCAAAAAGTAAACATGGGGTACTAAAAGTGAACAGTGAAATAAAATCAGCGAGTCGTGCAAGATCTTTTATTTTCGTAGGGTTTCAGGCTTTTATTTTCTAGCGTGCCGCGCGCCATGTGAGGCTTTGAAAGCACACTGTGTGTGCGCGTGTGTGTGTGCGTGTGTGTGTGTGTGTGTGTGTGTGTGTGTGTGTGTGCGTGTGCGTGTCGTGTGTGGCTGTGTGCGATGTGTGCGTGTGTGGCGTGTGTGCGTGTGTGCGTGTGTGTGTGTGTGCGTGCGTGTGTGTGTGCGTGTGTGTGTGTGTGCGTGCGTGCGTGCGGGTACGTGTGTATATACAGCGGAGGGTCAGTGTCCCAGAGGCCTGTGTTTGAAGCCTGCACAACACAAAGCCAGAGCTCCTGAGGTTCTGTGTTTACAGCAGAGCGAGGCTCAGGAAAAACGATGTCAAACACAAGAGCTCAGCAGCGGCAGCAGAGCCCGCAGTCCGTGTGTCCTACTGTGTTTACGACCTGCTACGCCTCCTCCCAGTGTTAACAAAATGTCAGCCTATCGCCTTATCTTTACTCGATGCATGCGGCACTCTAATGGCCTCAGACTCTCTCTCCCGTCTCCCCCCTGCCCCATCTCTTGGTATCTCTCTCCCCCGTCGCTCAATGCCGTCTCTCCTCTCTCTCTCTCTCGCTCTCTCTCTCCACCCTGTATTTCCTCGCTTTCCCTCCTCGCTTACTTTATCTATCCACTCCATAATCTTTCCTGTACCTCTCTCTCTCTCTCTCTCTCTCTCTCTCTCTCTCTCTCTCTCTCTCTCTCTCTCTCTCTCTCTCTCTCTCTCTCTCTCTCTCTCTCTCTCTCTCTCTCTCTCTCTCTCTCTCTCTCTCTCTTCTCTCTCTCTCTCTCTCTCCCTCCTCTCCCTCTCTCTCCCTCCCTCCGCTCCAGAGCTCTCCCTCCCTCCCTCCCTCTCTCCTCCCTCTCTCTCTCTCTCTCTCTCTCTCTCTCTCTCTCTCTCTCTCTCTCTCTCTCTCTCTCTCTCTCTCTCTCTCTCTCCTCTCTCTCTCTCTCTCTCTCTCTCTCTCTCTCTCTCTCTCTCTCTCTCTCTCTCTCTCTCTCTCTCTCTCTCTATCGCACTTCCCACTTGCACCGAAAGAGAAAAAGCCAGGGTAAGAGCCAGTAGGATTACGGTTGTTATATCACATTATCTTCATATGAGTGCTGGTTGAGTACTGGACGCCCATCAAGTTGGTCAGGTTTGATTCTCCCTGCTGGGAACATCCATCCATGCTTACAATGAATGCAGTCACGCTATTGTCAGGCTTTGGGTAACGGCCCCCCAATTCAATGGCACACGGTTTAGACCTTTTACTGGTATCACCGGTATTACTGGTAAGTCCCCACTCAGCGCACGGGACCCATTGCGGGAAGAACGAAGAGCGATTTTAACTTTATCGTGAACATCCGCATTTAAAGTCTTGGGAACCGCTTGAGTGCTGCCCCTGATGCTTCTTCCGCGTTTATCCAAGAACTCCTGCAGACTCCCGTTACAGAGAAACGGGTTGATTCTATAAAACGGCTGATTAATTCCCCCCGTGTTCACACACTCCACACACTCCACACACTCCACACACTCCACACACTCACACACACTCCGGGAGAGTGTGGAGTGAGTGAAACTGTCTGGTAGTTGATGGAAATACATACTCCATTAAACCCCCAAATCGCCCGCCGTCACAAAGTGGATCCGCCCTGCAGAGACGGGGAGAAGGGCAAGACTTTTAGAGAAGTCCTTCTGCTGGATGTTTCAAGGAACACGTTCACACTCACACTGCTGGAATAAAAAATACATCCTAGGGCGAGCAAGGGAGGGGGAGGGGGGGGAGCGAGAGGAAGCTCTGTGATTGACAGACTGGGGCTCCGGGACGCTAGACGGGGCGCACGGTTCCAGGGGTTCCGGGGGTCCTGATGACTCCGGTGAGGTGGGGGGTCCCTCGAAACCATTTGGCGCCAGCGTCGACGGGAGCGGGAGCCGCCGCTCTCAATTAGCTAAGAGGTGATAAAACAGAATTAATCTGCCCCCTCGTGCTCTCCGTCTCTCTTCTGCCTCGCTCGCTCACGATCGCTGCCTTTATCGCACTCTCTCTCTCTCTCTCTCTCTCTCTCTCTCTCTCTCTCTCTCTCTCTCTCTCTCTCTCTCTCTCCTCTCTCTCTCTCTCTCTCTCTCTCTCTCTCTCTCTCTCTCTCTCTCTCTCTCTCTCCTCTCCCTCTCTCTCTCTCTCTCTCTCTCTCTCTCTCTCTCTCTCTCCTCTCCCTCTCTCTCTCTCTCTCTCTCTCTCTCTCTCTCTCTCTCTCTCTCTCTCTCTCTCTCTCTCTCTCTCTCTCTCTCTCTCTCTCTCTCTCTCTCTCTCCTCTTGCTCTCTCTCTCTCTCTCTCTCGACTCCCCACTCTTACTTTCCTCTCTCTCTCTCTCTATCTCTCTCTCTCTCTTTTATTCCCTCTCTGCACCCCGTACGTCTCCTTTCCCTTTAACGTCATCAGAGGGTACGGCGAATATAGAGAAAGAAATTAGGGAATTAATTAAATAAGGCGGCACTCAGTGCTTGTGGGGCGGTGATGTGTGTGAATGGTGAACTGCGGGAGACGGGCTCCTTTAAAGCAGGCACCCCTTTTTATCTTTTCTTTGCCAATTTATCCAGCAGGTTTAATAGCCAGTTTCTCTTTCTATATCTCTCGTTCTATATTTTTTTCTCTCTCTCTCTCTCTCTCTCTCTCTCTCTCTCTCTCTCTCTCTCTCTCTCTCTCTCTCTCTCTCTCTCTCTCTCTCTCTCTCTCTCTCTCTCTCTCTCTCTCTCTCTCTCTCTCTCTCTCTCTCTCTCTCTCTCTCTCTCTCTCTCTCTCTCCGTCCACATGCATCAGTCTTTGCGTTACACCTCGCCAACTCCAAACTAAGGCTACGTTTACATGAAGACGGTCTGAACAGAAGACGCCAAAGTGGCGTTGTGCTTCACTTTTTATTCCGCGTTTAGACAAGCGTTTTCGGGAGGAAATCTGCGTGCATACGGTGACGCAATAGTGTGTGGAATTCGATTGGGTAAGCATGTCAGGTGGCAAGATGGTGCTGTGATACACCATCACACAACACCGCCATGTCTGAGCGCATGCGTAGAATCTTCCTTCTTCTCTGATCTGCGTCACGATTACCAAAACATAATTACAGATCCTTCTCTGTTCAGTAATACTATCTATACATATCCTGTACATTTCGTGGAAAGACTCCTGTAAGTTTATTAGAGCTACCAGGGCCGCTTGACGGTCCGACTTGCATAATAATCCAACATGTTTTTTTATTTCCCTGTACTGGGGCATGAATGTGACGTAAACGCGCACACGACGGGAGCAGATCTGAGCAGAGTTTTGCGTCTTGGCAGCGTAGACGGAAACGCTACGGTGGAGTGTATTCAAGTTTTCCACTCTGGAGGGTGGTTTCAGATTTATGCATTTTCATGCCCCAAAAACGCCATCACTGTCTAAACTAAAGGCACTTCCGATAAAATATTTTGTCGTTTTTACCCGCAAGCGTCCTCGCGTAAACAGGGCCTTCCCCACGCCTGCACCGGAAAAGACACAGATTTTTACCCGTTCTTTCCGCTGTCATTAATTGTAAGAGTCTGGATTTAAAGGCAGATGGCAGATGATGCGATTAAAGTAAATGTGTGTGTGTATGTGTTCGTGTGGTTTTGCTTGCATGTATGCACATATGGCTTTCATATGCTTGTGTGCTACAATGTATGTGCAAGTGTGTGAGCATATGTTTAGAAGTGCACCGAGCAGGTGTGCGTATGTGTGTGTTTGTGTGTGTGGGCGTGTATCTGTAGTTTTGCATCGAGTTGTGCGTGCACATATGTGTGTACGTTTGCACCTGCTTCTACCTGCACGCGTTTGAATTTTTGAAAGAGTGCCGTCGTAGGAGTGTGCGGTGTTAAGTGTGAGTCGTGTGTGTGTGTGTGTCAATAGCTGTGCTCAGAAACTCAGAGAGTGAAAGAGTGTGTCATTAGCGGTGAGTGACCGGATTGCGCTCTGAGAGACCATCTTACCTTCCGAGACAAGACCGGCTTTCATCTGCAGGGTCAAGCGGGCCACAATTATCCTGTTGAGAGGCGATTCACACCGCTTCCTGGAGACACTAGAGGACGAGAGAATTGGCCCAAGGACACATCTTGGTGGCCCTGGTGGACTGGAGATGAGTGTCACTGTGGGTGGTTCTGAATGCGGCGTGGGGAATCGTACTCGATGTTTCGAGAAAGATTTCAGATTGTTAGAGTCAGACCACATCAATACAGAGTCAAGCTGAGGCATTTGTGAATGACATTCCTGGATTAGATGTATTTGTGCGTGCGTGTGTGTGTGGACGTGGACATGTCCATGCCAACTTGTAATTTTCCCCACTCCAGTTTCCTCTCCTCCTGTTTCCGACAGCACAAATCCACCCCAGGCTTTCAAGTCAACCCTGCGCATTACCTAATCACACGGTTAAAAGCGAACTTGTCAAATCAGCCGGATGGTGCAAAAAAACATGACAGTCAGATGAAGGCGCCGTTCATTAAAGAGGTGTTGAGAAATCCAGCAGCTATTGTACCAAAAATATCTTGCGTACCACATTCCCGTTTAAGTGCATGAACGTACCCCCGCGTGATTTGGAGAGTTCTCAGAGACGGACGTCCATCATCGGACAGTAGAACATTTGTGTGCGTGTACCCCCGCATGTCCCCTACAGTGTAAACCACCGCCCGACGGCGTGACAAGAATGGTCATGAAGCCCTGTGGTGTAGGGCAGTGGTACTCAAATGGGGGTACTTTTGAGAGAAAATAATAGTCATTTAAAACAGCTAACTCATTCTTTTTACACCCTGAGCAAGTTTCAATTCTGAAAGCTCGACGATAAAAAAATGAGAAAAATGGACAATTGGTTGAAATGTCAATCATAGCAAAAAGAAAGGGGAAGCAGGAAAAATATGTTTTAATGGGATTCACTCTGAGCCTACCCAGGCTTTGGGGGGAGAAATGAACAGTTTTACGAAGCACAGGCCCACGTTTCTCACTAAATTGTGAGTATTTGCGCCCTTTTGATGTTCACACTGCCAAATAGATTTAGGCTTTTAGTGCCGGAGTAGGGGGTAATCTGCTGAAGAAATATCTTACAGGGGGTACACTAGTCGAAAAGTTTGAGAAACACTGCTGTAGAGCGTACTGCCAAAGTCAACCCGACTTTAAAATCGAAAGAGAGGGGTGGTGGGGGGGGGGGGGGAGAGCCTTTCGGTGGGTAACTCAGTACGAGAACAGTAAACGTATCTCAGTGGGAGAACGGCTGTGGGTTTCGTTCTCATCAGAGGGTAAAGGCAGACGTTCCCTGCGAACTAGCACACTGGTGCAGGCAGGCCATCCACGCCTCCCTCCCTCCCAGGGGTGCCCCCACCCCTCGCACCACACACCACACACACACACCACCACCACCACACACACAACACAACACCACACACACACACACACACATTGCACACCACACGCCAAACCCACACACACACACACAACACACACCGACAGGGCGAGGTGTAGGGACAGAAACCACGGCCACTGGGGTCTCGTTTCTGCAAAGTCGTCACCTGCCAGCACGGGGCCGCCACAACCTGTCGCTCCCCTGACAACCGTACCCCCGAGCCAACTCCTCCCTGGCCCCCTCGTTTTCCACCTCGTCCGACACCCTCCAACACCCATCCAACCGTGTGCGCATCCACCTCCTTTGCGTGCTGAGTCACCAGAGACAGTGGTTAGCGAGGTGTAGCCAAGCGAGCGTGAAACATGCTTTATCACAATGCCCTAAAAACGTCTTTGGGAATGTATTTCTGGGCCTGGCGGTAAAGCATTAAAGCAGTGGTGTTTCAATTTGAAATTGCTGGAATAATCGGAAATGTAACAGGTACAGATGTCAGAGCCCTTCTTGAATCGAGTCTCATCGTCGTAACAACCACCGCTGGTTGCAGATCGTTTGGCGGATGAGTTAGTTTCGGTGAGGTGAACCGATCGATGATTACAGATGAACTCATTTGAGCCCGTCCTAAACAGCTTTGGATTGCAGATTGGTTTTATGAGTTCAATGATTAACCAATGATGTTCCATTCGTCAAGTGACTACAAAAGTTTTGGTCGTCGCTGTATTTACCCCCATGAGAAAAAACTGTACGACCTTACTATGAACTGGAAGACTGTAATGTTTAACGCATTCTCCTGGTTCACAGACTCACTCACCGGATGATTCATTTGGTTTAGCAGCTCACTGCACAGTCGTAAACTGTGTTAGGGGTGGTGTGCTAGGGGTGGTGCTCGCATGTGGTTCTCAAAGATTCGTTCCCAAGGATTCGTTTTCAAATATTCATTCTCACGGATTGGTTCTGAAGAATTGGTTCTTAAGGATTGGTTCTGAAGAATTGGTTCTTAAGGATTGGTTCTGAAGAATTGGTTCTTAAGGATTTGCGTTCTCAAGAGATCGGAGTTCCCCTGTGGAATGGGGTTCGTGGATGATTAGTTATTCGTGGCTATGTGAGTGAGCCCCTTACCATCACTGTCACTGTGTCAAAGAGCATGTAGGCAGAAACTTATACGATGGAGAAACCACTCTTAACACGAAGAAAACTGTTAGTGAAACGCTCCATCCAAACGTCCGTTGAGGGGCAGAAACCTGATGGAGAGGAAGACAGGAGAAGAGGAGCCCTTTCTTCCGGCTGGGATCAAAGATAATAGTAGCCGTGACAGGGATAAAGATATAAAACAAGAAATGGCTTTTTGCATTTCTCCCTACAATGAGCATTATTGGACTGCATGCCAAAATGCAATCTCTTTGGAGTTCACTTCAGTCTGATTCAGCACAGGCATTGATCTGCCGCAACTAAATACCTCTTTTGAAAGTGTGGCACAGACATCCGTGGCACAATTAGAATGTAACAAATTGCACATTGGAAAAAGAAACACAATGCCATTGCATTTTATTTTATGATCTGTTTAGGTTTTGTATTCAACTCAAGGTCCTGAATTCTCTTTCCACGGGGAAATGGAGGAGAACGAGACACACAGAGAGGCAGAGAGCGAGAGAAATAGAGAGGGAGGCGTGAGATGTTACCACTTTATTCCTGGTCACCCTGAACTGTCCATCTCCACACAGTGAGATATTCAATTTGGGGTTAGCATTTCTCCATCTTATATTTCCCTCTTTCTTTGAAGGTTGTCTCTGCGTTCCGGCAATAGTGAATGTGTCTGTCAAGGGAGAAAAATAACAGCATGAGAGACACAGAGAGAGAGAGACAGCGAGAGACAAAGCGAAACTGAGAGAGATAGACTAAGTGAAAGAGAGAGAGAATGAGAGAGGCAGAGAGAGAGAGAGAAAATCTATTTTCCTACTCAAGATGACTGACATCCAATAAGACGAGAAGAAGATTCAGAGAGCCAAATAAGTGAGTGTGTTAGTGTGTATGCCTAGCGTGTGTGTGTGTGTGTGTATGCCTAGCGTGTGTGTGTGTGTGTGTGTGTGTGTGTGTGTGTGTGTGTGTGTGTGTGTGTGTGTGTGTGTGTGTGTGTGTTTGTGTGCGCACCCTGTGTGACATGTCTCCGGCCAGCAGTAGAATAGCTGGTCGGTTCCAGACCCGGCCATAATTAATCTCACTCAGTGAGGAGGTGCATGTTGGGACGGCGGCGGTGCACAGCTCGCTGCTCGGGACTCGTTAACCCCACCAACCCGTGTCCAGCCACTGGAGACTGGTGCCGACCGCCCATGGTCAGAAGCAGTCAGATGCACTTGACGAATGCTCACTCAGCCCTCTGCCAACTATTATTATTATTATTTCATATATATACACACTCAGCCCGGCTTTAATGGTGTGCTTCAAGGCCGAGGAACAAGGCTTTGTAGCCTTGTGCGTGCGTGCATGCGTACCGCACGACCCCCCCCCCCCCCCCGTGATGGCGCACACGTGTGATGGCGGCAAACACTGAGCAGCTGCTGACGCCCAGGAGCGGGATCTGTCGCTAAGTGTGTCGCTCGTGGCTTGCCGTAGCAGTGTGTTCACCCCGGTGACACACCTAGAGATCCGTGTGACTCACGCCATCTTCTCAAACCCCACGCGGGGCTTGAGCGGGGTTGGTGTGTTGTGCGCGCATTTTGTAAGCGTTGATATGTGTAATATGATAACGTTGCAGTGAGAGAGAGAGGAGAGAAACGAGAGATGAGACGAGAGAGAGAAGAGAGACGAGATCAGAGAAGAGAGGAGAGAGAGAGAGAAGAGAGGGAGAGAGAGAGAGACGAGAGAAGAACAGAAGAGAGAGAGAGAGAGAGAGAGAGAGAGAGAGAGAGAGAGAGAGAGAGAGAGAGAGAGAGAGAGAGAGAGAGCGCGAGCCACGGGGAGAAGGTAAACGTTTGTTGAAGATAAGCGTCCGTTCTGTAACCATCGGCTTTTCAATAATGCAGACGCATTGCTTCTGCTCACCTGACACTTCTCTATTTCACCATTTCTTCCACCATCGCAATGGTTGACCCCTAGCATTGGACCCGCGCCACATAATCAGTCAGCTTACGATCCTGAACGTAGCCGCATGCGTTATTCTGTATATAGGAAGCTGTTTAAGCACTATGAATAATGGAATGCTTTACAGAAAGGGGAGAACAGGATCCACCGCATACGTGTGTACAACAGGGCTGTGACCTCAATATAGCCCAGGGATATTTTTTCCACCTTGTTAATTCTCAGCCGAATGCTTTTCTTCATGCCGTATTGAACCGAAACCGTCGGGATATCGTAAAATGATTGAGTGTGTTAACGCTTGTGGATGAAATGGGAGAGCGTGGCATCAGGCATTATAGTAAGTATACAGTGAAATCTTTCACTGCAAGGTTTTCCATTTTAATTTTGAAATGTATTTTTAATGCATATTTTCACTCTGCACATACTGCGCCGTGGGTGGGGGTGGGGAGGGGGGCTAATCAGAGACGGCAAGAGGAAATTCTTTAAAGGCGAGCTTTACCTAAGTCCGCTGTGCACGCTGCCTTCAAATTGGATTAGATCTCTAAATCACATGATCAATCATCCACATCTCCCTATGCCAAGATGGCGGAGCGTGCAGCTT
>OLKM01000482.1:0-15824 GCA_900291075.1 Melanogrammus aeglefinus | reverse complement strand
GAGAGAGAGAGACAGAGAGAGAGAGAGAGAGAGAGAGAGAGAGAGAGCCAAAGAGAGACAGGGAACCAGACAGAGAGTGATGAAGTGAGTGGATTCGGGCTGTCGGTCTGGGTGGTGTGGGTGTGGCTGGGTTGAGGTTGATCTGCGGACAAAATCACCCCCTTTTGTGCGATGGGACCAGAGGGCCGTGATGTGCTGTGCTGACGGGCGCACGGCCCCACTGAGCTTGTCATGGTGTGACTGGCCAGAGGATCTGGGAGGTAAAGCTGACGCGTTTCTCTGTTTTTCTTCCCTCCATTCCTCCTCCTGTTGGATTAGACTGTGACAGAGAGCACTTCATCGCCCTGCAGCTAGAGACACACCACCACCTACGCACTCAGCCAGCTCATCTCCCTCCTCCTCCTCCTCCTCCTCTTCCTCCTCCTCCTCCTCCAAATTTAGAGACCGCTAGGTAGCTATAGCAAACTTACAAACTCAAAGTAAACAGTCAAGGGAAACAGTGAGGCAGCCAAACAGTGTCTCGGTCTAAGGGGACATTTCATGATGGTATTGGGCTGTAATGAGTCCTAAGATAATCATGGCTTGTAAATTATGCAAGTATTGCACAGTGTTTATAGCAAGCGTCAAGGTAATATTATAAGTCTAGTCAAATTGTCTACAATGACAGCAGTGACATTGCTATATTGCTAGATGTCATATATGCCTCCCCAGCCCTCATATTGTTGTTTTTCGCTCTTTCAGTCCAAGGTATGCGCGTGCTCAAATTCTTCAATCTAGGTTCCTCTCAAAAACACATTGCTGACTCTAGGACTGCAATTACCTGTTTGCACTCTTGATAATACTCTCAATATATTTTTTGTATTAGTATTAATATTATTGGGACTAATTGTTGGATATGTGATAGTGTGTGCATGTGTGTGTGTGTGTTAGAGTAGGTAGGGCTGCAGTCACTCCTGATATGGACACTAACCTCTGATGGAGTTTGGGCCAACGGAGGCCACAACCGTTCCTCTGTAATTTGTGTGCACGGCACACAGGCCGTGAAACTCACCGCAGATCCACGCACACAGCCAAAAATACACATTTCTCTCCGCGAGTAACGAGCTTATCTGGAAGCAGTTTAAAAGGGCTTTTAACTGAACAAAGAGCTGCCGATCCATCAGCCGTGGAATTTGCGAGAAAGTTATTGGCAGAGCCGTCTTTTCTTTTTTTTCCCTTCGACTGAACGTTTTCTTCGAATAATGTCCTGGAGGAGGAGAGAAAGGCTTCTTTTCAGAGCGGACCTCACGAGTGTCGTGTAAACACACACAGGGAGAGAGGCTCCTTTCATTGGCTATGCTAATCCGCGGCGCACGTGACTCCCCCCCATGCTCCGGGATTCACACACCAGCCCGCTCATGGCCCTCCACACCGAGGTGCCCTCAGCAGGGCCGGGGGGTCCTGTCCTCCCGTTTTTTGGTTCATGGGCTTCACTTGCTCCGTGTTCTGCCCCGGTTCTTTCTAATATAGATCCAGAATAATGCCCGCCTGAACCTGCTGTGAAGCCCAGCCCTCGCTTCCCACCACAGCATGGGCGGTACGGTTGCCTGTGAGGTTCAATGCGTGTGCTTCCCGGGAATCAGGGACTTCATGTGTGTTCTCCCGTCCCCATTTGACTGATGGGAGGGGGAAAGGAGCTAAAGATATAAACCACAATACAATTCATAGATAGCTTACAACCCAAGTGGAGAAGAGTAGATGATAGCATCCTGCAGTATAAACACTCAACCTCCCCCACCGTGCTGTTTCACATATTAAACCATAACACACTTCATAGATAGCTTCCAAATAAAGTGGAGCAGGCGTGATGCTGGCATCCCCGCTGTGATATACGCTCACAACCCTCAAAGCAGGATTCATTACATAGATCTTTAGATGGCAGGTAAAAACCCACAGCACCAACAAAACACAGACACACAGTAGTTCTGCAGGCTAATTCGCTGTATCTGTGTGCAGTGCTCCCCCCCCTCCCTGGCTTTTTTTATTTAACATCACATTTATAGAGCGCTAATGATTCCATTTCAGGCACTAGCCATTAGAGGGTAATTACTACACGGCAAAGTGTGTCGTTTACTCAGAGAATATGAAGAGCAGAGAACGAGCCACCTTTAATCAATTAATTTAATCTATGAGCGGTGGAAAAGGCGGGGGGGGGGGGGGGGTTTCGGGATGAGGATGGGCGTTGGGTGTAGCTGTTTGAGTCACAAGGTGATCATTTGAAAATTCCCATCAACCAACTCCTTTATTTTTTAATGAAGCTGCCAATTAAGATTGGTCTCTCTTATTCACGTAATTATGTCTTTATTGATTTGTCAGCATCTTAGGGAATGGTATCCCGTGAAATATATCCTTGCAATGATAACCTGTCTCCATGGCAATTATGTAGGAAAATCATTAAAATGAACAAACCCTGGGTTAATGTCGCAAATTGCATTTTGATGGCAGTGTGTCCCTGTGTGTGTGTGTGTGTGTGTGTGTGTGTGTGTGTGTGTGTGTGTGTGTGTGTGTGTGTGTGTGTGTGTGTGTGTGTGTGTGTGTGTGTGTGTGTGTGTGTGTGTGTGTGTGTGTGTGTGTGTGTGCGCGTGTGTATCTGACACTCTTTTTTGTCAGAAAGAAACAATGAGCTACTATATCTTTCAAAGTGACTAATCAGCTCTTTCTCCTCTCTCTCTCTCTCTCTCTCTCTCTCTCTCTCTCTCTCTCTCTCTCTCTCTCTCTCTCTCTCTCTCTCTCTCTCTCTCTCTCTCTCTCTCTCTCTCTCTCTCTCTCTCTCTCTCTCTCTCTCTCTCTCTTCTCTCTCTCCTGTTCTGCTGCAGGCCGTAAGGAAGTGGGGGAAGATGAGACCTCCCAGCCCTCTGCTCTTCCTGCTGTACGTCACACTGTCCCAGAGTCTGAAGGTGGTCTCCAAGAGGGGCTCCGGTAGGTCACCTTTACCTCTACCACTACAGCAGCTTCTTCATGCGATGTGTGTGTGTGTGTGTGTGTGTGGGTGTGTGGGTGTGTGGGTGTGTGTGTGTGTGTGTGTGTGGTGTCGTGGTGTGTGTGGGTGTGTGGGTGTGTGGGTGTGTGTATGTGTGCAAAGGAATGTCATTCACTGTAGAGGTTTCATTTTGTGGCATTACATCTGTTTTCAAGGGTGTATGTTTTGTGTGTCGGTTTGCGTTTGTCTGCGTTTGTGTGTGGTACGGCTTAATAAATTGATTTCAAAGTGAAAAAACACACAGCAGTTGACTGATCTATCGGCCTGTCTCCGGAAAACAAGAGCCAGAAACGCGTATACCCCCGCGGAATACCTTTATGTTTATGAGCGATGATTTGATTTCGCTGAGTGGTTTTCTTCGGATGAGTCTTAGCGATGAGTCAGCGTTTCTTATTTTTTGATGTTTTCAGAGAAGAGATGACACCTCTTAGCAATTAGCTTAGGTTTCAGTCCATACGGCGAGATTGACAGCAACCAAACGATCCCATCAGTCAGAGGCTGGGTCCGCTAAGGTTAATGCGAAACTCATTTTGGCTCTAAATGCAGCCAAATTGAGCATCAATTGTGAACAAATGCAAAGGTCAAAAGAGGAAAATGGATGAGAGAGAGAAAAGAGCGAAGAGCTGGAAACTTTGTTCATGACGAGAATAGATATAGGATCTTAAATGAAAGAAAAAGACAGGCGGCCACTGATAAAAAGCTTCTGGGGATTGTGGACAGTAATTGCCGGCACTCAATACACCGGGTTAGTTAAGCCCAAGGGGGGTAAGTTATTACCATTATGGGGAACCTAATGAAGAGCAAAACACAACACGTGCCATGAATCCAAAACAGATTCTGATGAAATCCCCACATGTCCAAGATCTCATTGTGTGCACTTGTGTGTTTGTGTACGAACACAGTCTATAAATCACCAACTGCCTCCGCGGCGAGCGTGTGTGTGAGCAACGTTTAGGGCCGACATGAGTGGGTATCTGTGAGGTTTTCAGCAGTGACCTTTTGCTAAAGGTTTCCCACCGTATAAAGACTACGAGACGGACACAAAGGGCAGCAGGCAGCTTATCTATGAATAATGTGCTTCAAACGGCCGGGAGGACAATCAGGGACAAAGAACACAGGTCAGGTGTCCGTACGGAAGGATCAACATCCCCACCATTTCTCCCCAGCATTCGGAGAAACCTTGTACAGCCTTGTAAGGTTGAACTGAAGTATGAAACTTGTGAATTATTAGGCTCAGTCCCCCCCCCCCCCCCCCCTAAGTGCTGACATCCGTAACGGACTGGGGGAAGTTAAGTGTGATAAGGTGGTTCCTTATTTCTGGTAATGTTGGACCTTTTCTAGCCGCTATGCTACGTACCCACTCTAGGGGGGGATAATGGGGGGGGATATTGGTCAGTTGAAGATTAGAAATGAACACATAATAATAAAAAATAAAAAAATAAAGATTGAAAGCATTGGAAAATGATTATATCTAGTTAAGCATAACTATGTAGGAAGTAGAGCATTTGGCTTGTAGCTTCAGTTAAAACGATATGAAAATGATCAATGGAGTAACATTGATTCAGCAATTAGCCGGTCAGAAAATTAGTTGCATTCCCATTATCTAACTAAGTGATTGGGCTTCTTGGGTCATTTAATTGCTGTCTTAGTAGTGTTGGCTGTGTTTGCCTGCTGGTTAGCATGCTTACTTCCCCGACAAAGAAAAGTTATTATTTATATAGATTTATAAAATAATTATATGTATCCATTTATTTTTTAATTTATTTTTTCTCATTATTTATATACACTTGTAGCAAAGTAACCTTCTTAATTGCGTCCGCTGGGTTTGATGTTTTATTTCGTTTTTAACACATTTCAGACGTTGTGTTCTTTAGTGAATGCCTGTATACGGTTGTAAAGACCTGATTTTTGATCCACGTTCACGCAACGCAATGACCACGCTGACGCTTCAACGCAGTAGTGAACCTTTATGGTTCTGCGTCTGGGTTTTAGAAAGCGGACCAATCACAGCTCTTGCTGCGACGTCGCCTCAAAGTAAGGTTACAATTTTTGGGAGCCGCACGTTAGCCCCTTACGGTGGACGCCAGGAGGGTCCGCAAGGATGTAATGGATCCGTAACCCCCTTGCGTTGTGTTAACGTGGGACCATAATCAGCTCTTAGGCCAGTGTAGATGTGCTGGCTCACTCCGTCACCTCTTTCTTAGATTCTCTCTCTCTCTCTCTCTCTCTCTCTCTCTCTCTCTCTCTCTCTCTCTCTCTCTCTCTCTCTCTCTCTCTCTCTCTCTCTCTCTCTCTCTCTCTCTCTCTCTCTCTCTCTCTCTCTCTCTCTCTCTCTCTCTCTCTCTCTCTCTCTCTCTCTCTCTCTCTCTCTCTCTCTGGAGGGGCACCGTATGGATTGAAGGCAGGACAGGAGATCAAATCAATCAAGTGATTCCTCTGGGTCCTGTGCTCAGATATTGATACAAGTGGAGTCAATACCTCCCCCTCCCTCCCTTCACAGGGTCAAAGGTGATTGAGTGTCAATGGGCAGTTTGGCCACTTAATGGCCCTTCGAAAAGACTGCCTGCCCTGAAGATAATGGATAGAGTTAGCTGGAGAATCAGACAAACTTGTGTTGAACTAGTAATCTGGTACATAAACACTTAATCACGTGTGCGTATGTGTGTGTGCATGTGTGTGTGTGCGTGTGTGTTTGTGTGTGAGTGCTTGTGAGTCTATGTGTGTCTATGTGTGTGTGTGTGTGTGTGTGTGTGTGTGTGTGTGTGTGTGTGTGTGTGTGTGTGTGTGTGTGTGTGTGTGTGTGTGTTTGCGTGTGCTTGTGTGTGTGTGTGTGAATGTCTTGCTTGCATGCGTCTTTGAGCGCAGATAAATCCAAACTTAGAAAATACACATATGAGCAGACAGTGTCTTCACATACAAACACTTTGATCCACAGAGTGCAACACACAAGTCACTCAGCCGTCTCACAATAAGCAGTTGGCCTTCCCCAAGACTGCATGATATCGACAACAACAACCACTTAAAAATGCTTACCAAGGACACAAATTCTGACAAATGAACTACAGCTTTCAAAAAATAATTGTTGCCTTTCCTAATTTGTAATTAAATTTTTTATTTTCTATTTTGTTGCTTAAATTGCGCCATCTTAAAGTGTGAAGATGGATTCTGAATTAGACATAATACAAGTTTAGGGTAAGGGCTTACAACACAATACTTTGTCCCTCTCTTTATGTTGTAGAAAACAACAACAACAACAACAACAACAACAACAACAACAACAACAACAACAACAACAACAACAGCAACTAATTGCAGTCTTTTTTCGCCGGTAGGGAATTGTAGTGTTCAATGCCCCAGTCTTGGTCCACACCGTGTCTGTCCATCGGTAGCACATGTGAAACAGGACATCTCCAGCATAGTGATGGTGATTAACAAGCTGATCCAGGCATTAATTGTTTCCTGGTTCAAAGGTGTGGGACATCTGTCTTCATATGCCGGGTGTGTGATATGAGATCCCCCCCACCCCCTCTCCTCCATGAACGATCAGGACCGGGGGGCAATTAAAGCTTAGCATCAGCCCCTTGCTCACCTCCATTCCTCTCCCTCTCCGTTCCCCCCTCAAGGGAAACATAGCTAAGGTTAAAGTCTTTCCCACTTTGTGATAATTTCTTCCTGCAATCATTTAAAATCCGAGAGTACATGGCCCAGAACCTGGATGGAGGCTCGAGGAGAGTGATGAGGTGAAGGGGGAGTGAGTTAGACGTGCACTCTGCTACGGTGAGGACTAGAGGTCCTTCTTCGTCTTGTGTGTTTGAGATTGAGACTCCAATAGGGCTTTTCTTTCCCCACGGGTGATCCGGAAGGGAACTGGGAATTCCTTGCCGTAACCTTGATTACT
The DNA here is from genome assembly GCA_900291075.1 of Melanogrammus aeglefinus. Taxonomy (NCBI): domain Eukaryota; kingdom Metazoa; phylum Chordata; class Actinopteri; order Gadiformes; family Gadidae; genus Melanogrammus; species Melanogrammus aeglefinus. Next base: position 8,907 of record OLKM01000482.1, on the reverse strand, counting down.
TGTAAAAGAGGGATCAGCTGGAAAGTCTTGATTAGCCCGCAGGGGACAATGGATGACGCTGCTCCAGCATTGATTTCTTTTTTTTTCCTCTTCCCTCTTCTTTGTTCGGACAGCATTCCCAGAGTTTGTAGCACTCCAAAATCCTATAATTATTCGATGTGGAATCCGCCCGGGCCGGTGTTACCGCGGTTAATGAGTTTCCTGCTGCTGCTGCAGCAGCCATATTCTCCCTCGCTCCCTTGCCGGGCGTTTGACACTGACCATCGTTTTAATGACCAGTCAGAGGGCCAGCAATTGGATATCAATTGGTGGAGATTGTTGTTGTCTGGTTTCCATGAGCAGCGGCTTGTTTGTGTTTGTGCTTGCAAGTTGTGTGTGTGTGCGTGTGTCTATATGTGTGTATAGACACACGTCTTTGACTCATTTGTGTGCGGATGCAGCGTATTCAACCGTCCGTCCCACCCCCCATCGAGGGTGTGCGTGTACTGCTGTGGTGAATAAGTGTTCTCACCCCGACGGGCGCTCGGGTGTATCTGCTCGCCGCCACGCCGCCACGCTGCTCGCGGTTCCGAGGCCTGCACTGATGCGGCGTGAGAGATTCACACCCGTGGTCCGGCTGTCATGACTCATCCGTCAGGCGTCCAGGCCTGACCGGGCCGGCCTGCCCCCCTTCCCCCGGGTTCCGGCCCCGGTCAGACACCCCCGAGCCGGCCTTGATCCGGCCGGTCTCACTGCTAGAGTCCCGCCCTGTAAAGGAAACGCAGAGCGTAATGAGAGACGACAGGGACTCTTTAACCGAGGGGGGGAGGGCGGTTGGGAGGGGGGGGGAGGGGGAAGGGAGGGGGAAGGGAAGGGAGGGGGGGGGTCTATGTCTGCTCACAAACCCAATTACCAAGCAACGTTGGGCAGTGAGCCACTGCCAGGAATGTTAAATATGGGCTGGAACTGTCAAGCAGAACCTGACCCCCCACACACACACACACACACACACACACACACACACACACACACACACACCCACACACACACACACACACACACACACACACACACACACACACACACACACACACACACACACACACACATACACACATACGTGCTGTTTTTCTCCGGTCAAGTGTGATGTGATGTGATGGTGGTTGGGGGGTGGGGGGGTGGCAGGGAGGGGGGCGGGGGGTCGGTGGTAGAGGGATGGATGGTTCTGGTGAATGCGGACAGAATTCCAAAACAAAAAAAGAGACAAAAAAGAGAAAAGAGGCGGGATGAAGTAAGTTCATCAGACATGGGTGGGAGGCGCCCTGTGTGGCAGCACGACATAGGAGAGGCAGAAGGGGGAGACGGCGAGACAAAGCGAGGGGGAAAGTGTGAAAATTGGAAGCTTTTGATGGAGAGAGGCAAAGCACGGCAAAGTAAAAAGGGTGAGAGACACCGAGACTGAAAATGGTTCCATTTAGGCACTCCAAATGTCACAAAGGAGCCAACAGTACACATCACTAAGCACATGGTCCCGCTGAGCGAGCTGCGAGCTGCCGCGCTAACGGCTTTTAAACCCAGAAGGCAGGGATGAGTGAACATCCCTGCCGTGGAGAACTACATCCAGAGCACAGACCGAACCAGGAGCACAGAACCAAGAGCTAGACAAGAACACAGAACCTAACCCAGAGCCCAGACCTAACCAGGGACACAGAACCGAGAGCGAAACAAGAACACAGAACCTAACCCAGAGCCCAGGACCTCACCCAGAACACAGAACCTAACCCAGAACCCAGACCCCACCCAGAACCCAGACCCAACCCAGAACCCAGAAACTAACCCAAAACCAAGACCTGACCCCCAACCCAGTATCCCTAACCCAGGATCCAGACCGACCCAGAACTCAGAACCTAACCCAGAACTCAGAACTAAACCCAGATTCCAGACCTAACCCAGAACCCTGACCCAACTTAGAACACACCCAGTACCCAACTCATTACCTTACCCAGAACCCAGAACCGCACCCAAAACCCAGGACCTACGCGAGAACCCTGACCTATCCCAGAAGCACATGGGAAACATCAAGCATAGACATTCAGCCAGCGGCTATATTCGTAAGTCGGGATGGGAAACCTTGCGAAAGATACATATAAATAAAAAGTATAAACATATACCTTGCCTTGGAAATCACATATCAAACTTTGTTTTTCAGGGTTTCCAAAGATTCTAGGTTTCCCTTCCCCACCTATCCAAGATAGCTGCTAGGTAATTACGGTCTATAGAGAGACAAATGGTCATTCATGCTGAGTCATTGAATTTGTATGAGTATAATTGCCAATCAGAAACGACCGTCCGGTCATCAGTCCGCTAATCTCTGGCTCTTCTTCCTACAGTGAAACCCAGTTTGTTGAACACTGCACCCGGACTTAGTACTTCTGTGTTGAAAGTACTTCTAGAGGAGGGTGTGTGAATACCCAGAGGATGTGTAAACAAAGGAGGTGCCAGATGCTTGCCTCTTTCTAATTGGCTGATGTAGAACACATCCTCATGGGATATCCGGCATGAGGCCCGATAATATTAAAGCTGTTGACAAATACGGTTTTCGATATAGTTTCAGTTAATCCATACAAAATCAATAGTGAGCCAAGGGAGGGGGAATGCCTCTGAAATCTCCAAGTAATTCTCAGGGTCTAGGCAGACAAGGAACTGAGAGAGCTTGCACCTTTTGTGTGTGTGTGTCTGATTGTCTCATTGTGTGGGTAGCATCGATTGTAATCGTCCCATGTGTGTGTGCGGCTGTGTTCATGTGTGACATGTGTGATATCCTCACCTTGGGGCCACAGCTTGTGTTTCCGAGTGGGAATCAAAACGACACCGGCAATATTCCAGATGACTCCGCAAAGTCGCGCTTGAAATCCCTGATAAGAGCCCGTCACGCACAGCCGTAAATCTGACACAGGCCCCCAAGGCAATGTGGGGGATGGAGTCCAGGGGAGCCGGCGACCTAACAACCGCTTCATCAGTGCCGAGAGACAGAAGAGCCAAATCCGCACATCCGTTTCGAGTCGGTCACCTCATTTATTTGCCAAGGCCCTCTCCCCTTTCCCCAACGCACAAATCACGCCGGCCCAATTCCTCTGACATTTTTACATTGACGTAAAAAAAGCGGAATGCCCCCGTGACTATACATCCCCCCCTGTCAGGAGGACGGGCTAAATGACATACACAAATAAGATATAGCGGGACCTTGTCTTCACTCACCGCCGCCTGCCTCGCGCCCTCTGGGGGCTGTCTGGTCGCGTGTCTCTCGGTGAGGTGGGAATAAAGGAAATATAATAGTTTATTGACAGATCAACTATTGGCCGCTGACATGCATGCATGCCGTTGACGTACGACCAGAGTCCCCCTCCCCCGTTTGATGCCGATGAACGACTCCTCAAAGTGAAACACTTCGCCTCGCATCACGCGTCTTACAAAAACGCCCTTACCGAGGTGATGCGCTACAAAAGTCCTCTACAAAGTCTCTTTCCGGGGTTTATTGCATTATTTTAGCCAGATGGGTTTGCGTCTATAAAGACGCCTGTGTTTGACGCTTGTTAACGGGTCCCAAGCTCGTCCTTGGTGCCCGGTTGTCCCTTTCGCCAGCCACTTATCAGGAGCGTCTGAGCGGGGATGTATTGGTGATAAGCAGGGATCCACCAACCACTTCTATTAGAGCAGACACGTGGGCACCAGCCCGTGCAGTGGCCTCTGCACACAGGCACTCATAGATGTGCATCGTAGCGATGTAGCCTACTGTATTGTTTATGTACTGCATGTATATATTTGACCATTGGTGATTGTCAACCGCATCGTTGTTATATGATTAAAACATCTCCATATCGAAGAACGTTAAACATAAAAAAAACATTTTGGTGGCAGTCCAATTTTCCTGCGTGCTAGCTCGCAAAATAAGCTGTTGATGTTAGCGTACACAGACACACAAACACACACGCGCACATAAACACACACACGCACACTAAAACACACAGTAAAACACTCACAAGCCACAGTAGCGACGCTGTCTTTCCCGGGTCAATATCTCCTTCTCTAAATGATGAGGAATGCTCCGTGGTGCGGGAGCGGCGCTCGGCGAGATTGATCGCGTGCATACCGCCGGAGATTAAATGGCTTTCTGCTGGGGGAGCCAGACTACCGCCGCATGGCACACACTATAAATGGTCTTTGCTCTATCCTACCGCTGCAGCGGTGGCGGGCATGACAACAGGATGAGCTTACAGACGTGGTATGAAGACTCATTGATTTTCCCCATGCTTGGGCATGAGACCGTATTGGATGGCTTTCCATAGCCTCGTGATATCGCTCACTGATCGTTGTGTGTTGCCCGGGTGTCGTTGTGTTCTCTGTGAGTGAACAGGCCTCTTTAAGTCTGTGGCGCGGCGATGATGGAGCCCTCTGTCTCTGTCATGTGAGCAGGGGAAAGCTCTCCATGCTAAGAGGCTTTCAACACAGACACTACTTCACATCTTCCAGATGTTACGTAGCAAATACAGTGTTCTGAGTGTTTGCGGGCATCTGTGTGTGTGTGTTGGTGTGAGTGTGTGTGTGTGTCGGCTTGTTTGTGTGTGTCTGTGTGGGGTGGAATATCCGGAAAAGACACCAGGTGTCCTTAAGTGGCTCCAATGGGTTTTTAAATCTCTCAGAGGTCGTCTTATACACTTTCAAGCAGAATGGTGCAGGTAATGCATGCTCTGGCGAATTTAACAATGGTGTGTGTGTGTATGCGTGTGTGTGTGTGTGTGTGTGTGTGTGTGTGTGTGTGTGTGTGTGTGTGTGTGTGTGTGTGTGTGTGTGTGTGTGTGTGTGTGTGTGTGTGTGTGTGTGTGTGTGTGTGTGTGTGTGTGTGTAGTGTGTGTGATGTGTGTGTGGTGCAGTGTGTATGATTGTATGTGTTGGAATGCATGTGCGTGCATGTGTGTGTGTGTGTGTGTGTGTGTGTGTGTGTGTGTGTGTGTGTGTGTGTGTGTGTGTGTGTGTGTGTGTGTGTGTGTGTGTGTGTGTGTGTGTGTGTGTGTGTGTGTGTGTGTGTGTGTGTGTGTGTACACTGTACAGTACAGATTATGAAGTGCCTGCACTTGATATTTAAGGGTTTCATGCAGTGTTTGAGTATGTGAGACTTTGTGTGTGGTTGTGTATATGTGCACGGCTGTCCTTTGATAATGAAGCAATATTTGCATCGGCCTTATGCATGTTTGCAAAGTCATGGAGAGGTAAGATCCCTCCTAATGTACGCGCAGGTGGGTATGGCAGTGTAAACATCCATACTTCTGGGGCGCACGCATGCATTAAGCCGCTGTTTATATCGTCTTCAGGAAATATATTGCGCGGTAATTAACAGTTAACCAAGTGCATCCAAACACATTCATAGACATCAAGGCAATTGAGCCCAAATTAAAGAGCTGTGATGTGGCGGTGGAGTGCCGAGCAGTCTGCTTGTAAAAGCCCGTCGTGATGTCTCATTCCCCGGGGGGACCTCCGTCTGTCTGCCCTGTCAGATCACCGGTCACCGACTATCATCTCACTCTGCCCCCTGATTGGCTAATTCCGCCCTTGAGGTGTGCTTTTTCGGGATTGCTCAGGAATCGGACGACAACACACCATCCAATATGCGACGCGGTCGCCCGGTGCGAGATTGAAAGGTGCAGGGTGCGTGGAGCCTTGACGCGTGTCAGCTGCGCGAGGGCAACGGGTGATGGTAACAGCTCGTCACAGGCGCCGCACGCATCGCCCTGACAGTGATTCGGGCTGTCGTTGATTTTACCAGATGCTTGGGGAAGGGGCCCGGGGGGAAGACCGCCGGCGGTGGAACTACAAAGACCAGCAGCCTAGAAAGCTCCCCGGAGCATTGGAGCAACAATAAGCCACAGCAGGCTCTCATATCTCTCAGTTACAGTTGTATTCAGCCATTAGCTGCAATCAGACCTTGTGAATAGTTTTGCAGACATCCGCATTCAGCCAAAATACTTGTGTTTCCATTGATGGATAGATTGATAGATTGACTAATCCTGCAATAACTGCAGACTGTTTGTCTACAACATTGCACACACACACACACACACACACACACACACACACACACACACACACAACACACACACACACACACACACACACACACACACACACACACCCACCCACCCAACACACACACACACACACACACACACACACACACACACACACACACACACACACACACACACACACACACACACACACACACACACACACACACACACACACACACACACAGACAACCCCCTGCCATGCACTCAAACACAAAGGATGACACTCAAACAGAAACCCATTCACGTATATTATTTACATTTTTCTTTAAAGCTTAGAGGCACACAAACAATACAACAGCACCAAGTGCACAGCACATGCACACATACGCACACACACACACACACACACACACACACACACACACACACACACACACACACACACACACACACACACACACACACACACACACACACACACACACACACACACACATACGCACACACACACACACACACACACACATACATACACATTTAGAGTGTATATAGCATCCCTCATTAGGCAGAGATTTACAGAAGGTACACTACATGCTGAGAATGTGGGGGAGGAATCTGAGTACATCTCCAAATGCTAATGAGAGAATTGTGTGCCTTAACAAACTGTTTTGTATCTGTGTGTGTGTGTGTGTGTGTGTGTGTGTGTGTGTGTGTGTGTGTGTGTGTGTGTGTGTGTGTGTGTGTGTGTGTGTGTGTGTGTGTGTGTGTGTGTGTGTGTGTGTGTGTTTGTGTGTGTGTCTGTGTGTGTGTGTGCGTGTGTGTGTGTGCATATGCGTGCCTCGTGTGAGTGTGCATATGCATGTGCGTCTGTGTGTGTGTGTGCCTCTGGTGTGTGTGTTGTGTGTGTGTGTGTGTTGTGTGTGTGTGTGCTGTGTGTGTGTGTGTGTGTGTGTGGTTGCTACACAATCATGTGCATGTGTTCACGTGATGCATGTGAGTGTGTGTGTGTTGTGGGGGGGGGGGGGCTGTTGTGTTCATCTTTTCAGTGTTTGTATGCATATGGTACAGAGTGCGTAAGCAGTTATTTTTACATATTATTAGCCTAGTACAGCCCCATCGCCCTGACAACTACATCCCTTCCTCTGTTCTCTTCTGCTTATCACCATAACAACTAATCTACCGAAATAGTGCTCTTGCTCTCTCACTCTCCATCCATGTCTCCAACTTGCGCTCGATCGCTCTTTCTTTTTTGGTCCTCTCCTTCCCTTCCGGTCGTTCCTCTCACTCTTCTTGTCATCTATCGATGCAACATATCTGCCACCCTCCCAACCCACCTTTCTCCTTCACCCTTCCCTCCTTCTCGCCCCCTCGCTTTATTCTTTACCTTCCTTTAATTCAGTAAGGAGTTAATATTCCTCGCCATCTATACTGCGGTTGTGGGTGTTTCTGGTGACTGCACAATAACCTTTCCCCACTGCCTCAGATTGCTGCGTACGGCAGCTCAGACAAACCATAAAAAAAAAACCACAATCAATACAAGCCCCAACGATAGAGAGCACAGAACACCGCCCACCAAGTCCCCCGCTTTTTGATTAGGGCTACGTTTTTCTCTTCTAATGTTGCCTCTAGGGCTCCCGTTTTCCCCTATGTGCTTGTGTTTGTATGCATGTATATATATATTTATACATCTATATATATAGATGTATATACAGTATATATACATTTATATATATATAGGATATCGATTTGTTTGGCTGCCATTAGTTTGAGTTAGCTGCCCTCCTACTGGTTCTGTGTGCGGGTACAAGGTCAGACCTGCTCCATGTGTCTGGCTCAACACGAGCACCTGACTTTGTTATTGACAGTGAGCTCGCCCTGACAGCTTGATTGGCCCACTCTGCTCCGGGATTAACTCGCCAGCCTGACAGGCTTTTACAATCAAAGATCAGGCCAACGGTCTGTTTGGCTCTTGGATTGACTTAACGGCCTGATGTGCTAATAGAGAGCCCATCCCAAGGTTGAGACGCAGAGCAAGGACACGCAGGGTTCCTCTGCACACGGTCATGTGATGCTTCCGGGGGCTACATGGCAGGGCTGAGAGACGGAGAGATATCGCTGAGATACGGCGAGGTAACTGAAACAAAGGAGTTCTTTATCTGGCATTTTCTTCCTATTCTCACCGCTCCCATTGTTTTCCCTTGCCTGACTTATTCGCTCTTTTTTAATCACTGCTGGAAAACATTAATTGCTCAAGTGTCGTCGCTGCCACTGTGCTGAGATTCCCATCATACTGTACCAAGTGTACACCTACACACACTTACACACATACACACACAAGCACACACACACACACACACACACACACACACACACACACACACACACACACACACACACACACACACACACACACACACACACACACACACACACACACACACACACACACACACACACACACACACAGCCACATGTACACACAAGCAATCTCTTCATCAGAGGCCTGCAAGAGGTCACCTCTGTATTCCTTTTGTCTCTGTCTTTCCACACACATTAGCTCTCCTTCACTGTCTCTTTTCACTTTGTCCAATGCTCCAGGTACACTAACCTGCACGCACAAACGCACACACAGGCACGCACACACGCCCTCATGCATATTTCAATCAACCTCCCTCTTTCCCTTCCTCCCTTCCTCCCTCTCTCTCTCTCTCTCTCTCTCTCTCTCTCTCTCTCTCTCTCCTCTCTCTCTCTCTCTCTCTCTCTCTCTCTCTCTCTCTCTCTCTCTCTCTCTCTCTCTCTCTCTCTCTCTCTCTCTCTCCTCTCTCTCTCCTCTCTCTTCACCTCTCGTCTCTCTCTCTCTCTC
>OLKM01000481.1:285544-297227 GCA_900291075.1 Melanogrammus aeglefinus | reverse complement strand
CACCCTGGGTACCACGAAGATGGTTGACATTATTTTCTGAAAACAGCTAGGGGCTAGGGGACTCTAGTGTAGCGGAGACCCCTGCATGTGTGACGAAAGCGGGGAGGCTACGACTGTCTGGGTGCAGAGGTACCTGCAGGTAGCTCTTGGCGAGGTCAAGCTTTGAAAACATCTTAGAGCCGTAAAACTGAGAAGTCAGTTCCTTCTACCAGGGGCAGCGGGTATTTGTCCGGTACCACAAGCCTTATTCACCGAGCCCTCGGGTTCCAACACACACACATGCAAAAACACTGACTTTTTCTTTGGCAATGACCAGGGTTAGAGATCCAGGGCGAGCGTTGACTGGCTCAAGTGATGCCTAGTTCCAACAGCTTTGTCAGCTCTGCTGTGACATCATCGCGTAGTTGCCAGGGAAATGTGTGGTGGAAGAGGCTGTATGACCTGGCGTATGTCCGTGTGAAGGACAGCCTGATGGTGGAAAGCTGAGATACAGCCCAGACCAGAAAGAGTGCCAGCTATCGCGTTTCTCCATGTTGAGCTGACCTGGAGAATCTAGCCCCACAGCTGTCCATGAATGCAAAGCCCAAGCTGGTGATGAGGTCCAGCCCATGAGTTAGCTCCATGTCACGCCACCTGAAAGCGAAGTTAGCCAGGGATTTTGTGCCCATGGTGTGCACTGAACAGCTGAGGAGCCAGCTGAAGTCGATCTTTGAATTGCCATATCTATGGAGAACAGCGACCGAAGGCGTCTGCAGCGTGGTGTGGGGCAGGAAACTTGCACTGGAGCCCAGTTGAGAGAGAGACAAAGCCGCTCCGGTATCCAGCAACAACGGTACACAGACACCCATCTAATTCTCCACTGTGCACATCTTGAAGGACACAAGGCCAGAGCTGACTGAGTGTATGGGTGTTGGGGCTGACGAGCTAGCCTCAGCCCTGTGAGTGGCAAATTGGTTGTCTTTCCACAGCACTGGCAATGCTTGACCCTGGCAGGGCATGTTGGGACTCTGCTCATGTGTGGAAGGGGAGCCACAATTGCCACCAGCTGCGACATGGTTTGGCTACGTGTGCGGGATGTTTGTTTGTATCTCCTGGTTTATGTCTACTGATGCAGGTTAGGTGAGCACTCAGGATCCTCCCCATGCTGAGTTAAGGCGGGCTGAGGGAAGTGCGAGAAGCTAGCCGTGATGTCAGCTCAGTAGCTTTCTCGATTTGCTATTACCAATGCTCTTCCAAGAGTCAAATCGGCCGGTGACATAATTAACTTCTACCGAATTTTGGGATGGGTTGCATGTTCCCTGCGAGCTAGTCCTTACCATTACCTCCTCCATATCACTGAACTTACCAGAAAATGGCTAAACTGTGGAGGTCGGCTATATAGTCCTAGACTGACTCACCCGCTTTTTGCTTGCCCTGATGGAACACTATCCGGCGGAGAATTACCGTCTGTGAAGCCGCACAGTGCGCTTCAAGTAGCTCTATCCTTGTACTTTCTCACCTGTCCCAGGTTTCTGAATATGGGCTGTCTCTCGGTACTGAGAAAATGCAAGAGGAATGCTCTCCATCGCGGGTCGCTAGTTTGGTCCAGTCCGAGAGCTGCGATGTATGTCTCGAACTACTCCAGCCAACGTATCCAAGGTACCGGAGGCTCACCTGGGTAGTGCAGGAAAGGTGTAGGTGGTGGGAGTGCAAGCTCCATCTTCGTCGCCAATGTTGTGTGTGAAAAAACTGATGAACAGAACTACAAGAGCTGTGACATGTTTTACTGTTTTACTTATAACTTCCTCGAACACCAACAGCACCCGAGAACACCAGCATCTCCTTCTCCTATCAAAAGCTAAGGGCACACCGTAACAACACGCATCATGCAGACATAACATGCTGTGCAGCTGAACTGCAACATGGGAGCTTGGAGATGTAACGGATAGAATAAAAACAGGAAAATTAACTTTGAGCCTGGAAAAGTCTTAGGTATGGAACCATTTCAAACAAGCCGTGGGCAGTAACAAGTGTCTGCTTTGTCAGTGCATTAAAAGTGCAGCATGCTGCTAGTCAGCAAAAAACAGAGGATGTCGACGATGAACCAGACACATAAAGCAGGCTTGCATTGCCAGAAAGGATGATAGCAAGCCTCCTTCCAATGTCCTCTTTTGTTACTTTACCAAGCTATACCCATTAGGGAAGGCAAGCCCTCACAGAGAAATGCATTGATTTTAATGCAGGGACATAAGGCCATTATAGGTTGTAAGTGGCCAGGGCTTCCAGGCTAGCTCAAAGAATTGATTAATGTTTTGATGTGACATATGGTCATGTGTCGGCCCAGTTACGTCCTGCCTCACCAGAGCACCGTTTCCAAGGCTTGCCTAGAAAGTCTGATGAGAGGAGGGAAGTTCTGACAGAGCTCTCAAAGATGCTCTAAAAGAATGGAGACATAGGGATGAGCACGGATATGTGGACGGATGACTACCGAAAGCTAAGCTATATGGCTATAACGTGCCATTATATCTCTAGTGAGTTTCAATTAGTTTCCAAAACTCTAACCAACTGCAATATTTCCCGTGAAAATGGCGAAGAACATCAAGCGTGTGTTAGTGCGCCTGCTGGTGAATAATTTGGCCTAGACCCTTGCTCCCCCAACCGAATAGTGTGGGTGACCGATCAGGCCAGTAACATCATCAAAGCCCTGGAGCCGTACAGAAGGCTTTCCTGTCTCGATCATCTGATCAATACCGGTCCTTCGCCAGACAAACAGACACACTTGCCGACAGAGCGCATAGGTGAGACTATATTGACTCGCAAAGGACTAGTCAGGTATTTAAAACAATCTGGCCTGGTTGTGCAATAATCAAAGATGGGTGCTACAGATGGGGGAGACACGATTTTAGCACAGTTTATCTCACACTCAAGTCAGTGCAAGACATATACCCAGAGCTACGGGAGAGCTGGAGACCTGCAGTGAGATTGCGCACATCGAGAATATTGCTCCTGAAATGTTTGACTTTCTGGTAATCTTTTTGGAGCCATTCTATAATGCCCAGAGAGAGTTGGAGGGCGACAAATATGCAACCATAAAACCTGGTTCTGCCTCTGGTTTGAGAAACTGAAGAGACATTGCCAGCCCCTCCCACCGACTCTCCGAAGCAAGCCTTTGTTGCGCCAGAGACATGCCGAGTATTTAGTGCAAAAAATCCAGATGAACATGACGCACAAGGTTGCTCTTTTCCTCTGGCCAAGTTCAACAAACTGAGGATGATGTCCCCTGTAGATATATCTGAATTACATGCCCACATTCGCACCCTACTCTTGTCTGTGGAGGAAGAGCTGCTGCCGCAGCTGCAATACTGGCTTTGAACGACCAGCAGCAAGGTCCAGGAGAGACCGAGACTTTGCAGAGTGGGAGAACCAGGATGATAACGAACCAGATGACGATGAAGTGTCCATGTACATTTCACAGAGGCATGCCATGGATGACGACAGGGAGCTAATGAAATGGTGGAAAGTCAATGGATTGGTGTACACCACTAGCCAGGCTGGCAAGGTCCGTCCTCTGCATTCCAGCAAGCAGCAGCAGCAGCAAGCGGGTGTTCAGCGCAGCTGGCGCCGAACGATAGAGCAGAGAAGGACCCGCTCTGAAACCAGCAACTTTGGACGATCAATCTTGTTCTTGCATGACAAACATGTAGATCCATGTAAGTAGGCTGTTGGTGACAGGTATTAGGCAGACTGACAGGTCACGTGTGTTTGGGGCTACGTCAGCCAGGATCAGTGGTAAAAGTCAGCTGTTCACGCGCGGGTTTGGCTTGAATGAAATGTTGAGATGAGAGGGGGTGGACGGGGGAAGTCCAACTTTGCTGACGGCACAATCTATTAATATTTAACGCACTTTAGCACCGATCACTTTAGGACTAGGCTACTATGGAACGTTTTTATAACTTATCTCTAATAACAACCAACAAAACGCAGTACCCATTTTTAAGTGATTCTTTGAACAAGCAGCGCGTCTGGCAAAAACATATTTTCCCGATCTAGCCTCTCGGTGACTAAATAAGTGGTTCGATAGTCGCCATACATAGACTATTGCTTTGTGATAAATATGCTAATTATATAATGGTTACATTTATCGACAGCAGGCATCATTATAGCCTTGCTTTAATCAATCCCCCATAATTCATCTACAGGGCTCAGGCAGGAGGCTACCACCAGAACAGACGGGCCCATCAACCTGGAATGTTTGAACCCAGCCCAGTTTAATAAGACGTTTTTATTTAGTCTAATCCAACTTTCAAATCCAGTTTGTTCATTTTTTTTTGTTCCATCTTTTGTATTGGAGTGTTATTATTGTAGCCCACCCTGCATCATTAGCCTATCCCTTGATCCCTGAACCTGACTCCCCGCCTTTGTAAAATATCAAAATACGCCCATTTGTTGGGTTCAAATTATTCTATTTATATACGTTTTTTAATTCATAGGCCTTAAGGCTAGGCCATCCAAAGTTCATTCTTGTTCATTTTGTAGGCTATGTTAAGATCATATCGAATTAGCCTATTAGGGAGGGACATGAAGCAGGCGTTTTTGCACTACGTTTTGTAATATTTTTAAAAAATGTTTAAAATAATTCTTTAGCCTATTCTAAAACCTTTGTTTAAATGTTATAGTAGCCTGGGCTATACTCCTAGACATCCAAACTAGTTAATTCTCGTCCATTGTCTGTGTTCATCCTTGTTCGTTTCTTCATTCAGATCTTTTTGCAATGAATTCCATTTGAATAAACAAACAGCGCAGTTACATGTTTCGTCCTTGTTGCATTATTTTATTAGATAATTCTTAACAGATTTCTGTAGTTCAAACAACTCTGAATTGTATTTGAGAATGTCAGATATAACAGCCCATGTGTTAAAAATAATGTTGGGTTGAAATCGGCGCTCGGGCTCATAATTACAGTTAATGTGTCGACACGGGCCGGGCTCGGACAGAACGTGGACGGGCTCGGGTCAGGTCGGGGCTTGATTTTCTGTGGGCCCGATAAGCTCTAAAAGGGATGGAATGGGTTGCACGGCATAGCGCTCTGAATTCCTTTGGTAATATCTTCCTGAATTTTTGGTGGAAACATTAAAGATGCAACGTTCAGTAATTTGCCCCATTTTATTCAAGTCGGAATTTGCTTGATTGATTCCCAGAAAAACCTTTAATCCATCGCCAATCAGTGTAAGTGCATTAGATTGGTCAGCGTTTAGCCGTCAGCTGATAGGGGTGCATGACTGTCCGGCCAGAACTAGCTATGCCCATGTTACGTTTTATTTGCCACACCTTTTAGCAGAGATCCCTCAAATGTTGTTATTTGATATAGGAGAGTATACTGCTTTTTTTTTAAGATGAACATACCCTTATTATAAAAAAAAACATTCAGTGCACTGAAAACATAAGAAAATACAGTCAACTTCAAAGGAAATATTGAATATAAAGAGTATAATACAAACAAAGATTTACAAAAAAACTGTGATTTACAATGAAGAATTTATGGTTTTATGCCTTAATGAAAAATAGGTGTAGTTAGTCGCCCCACTTAGTTATTTCAGATGTAGTAACAATGTGATTGCTTAAAGGAAAATTATATATATATATATATATATATATATATATATATATATATATATATATATATATATATATATATATATATATATATATTTATTTTATATATATACACACATGAATTCGACTAGTTAGTAGGTGGATATATCTATATCCCAATATCTGTATATATCACCATAGTCAAATGCATGTTATTATATGGGGCCATGAAACAGTTTGAGTTATTACTTTCCTTGAACCAGTCACAATCACGATCACAAAAGTACAATTTTGTGGTTTGAGGAAAAGCTTTTCTTTTCATTTGTATACTTTCCTACAGAAAATGTAGTCCTTGACCAACTATTCAACATTGACATCAGCCTCTCAAGTTTGTTTTAAAACCAAAGCACCATTTACTTAACAGAGGTCATAACACTCATAGCCATTCAATGGCTTCATGAGGTGCTGGGGACGTCAAACTTTCACAATTGGCTTTTAGTCAAGACAGATTTTACCTACTGGTAATATGCTTTGCTGTCTCACATTTATGGTTTATGCTCCTGGCAACTACAAACTGGGTATCAACCTCTGAAACACAAGACTGTACCCAGACCCCGTTGTTACGCTGCTTGGACGGGTGCTGCTTGGCCTCGGGCAGGCAAGGTCTGCTGCATCCACTGCATCTCTTGTGGGCAGGGTGAAGCTAACTGGTGTGTTATGGAGACACGCTCCTACGACTCCTCAACCCACACAGCTGCAATTGGATGCTGACAGCCTCCGGATGGTCTGCCAAATAGTCTGAGCATCCATGAAAAGACACGGTTTCGTAGCGGATGGGGCGGCAGCAGGGCTGGGTGCTGACCTTCCTATGGACATGCTGCCGTTCTCTATCATGGCTTTGAGGGCCAGGTCGTAGTTGCCCCGTGCACCCTGGCACGTGCCGACGCAGTACTTGAACAGTACGATCTCGTCCGAGTCGAAGCCCAGGCCCAGGTCCCGCACGCGGATCTGCTTCTTCTCAATGCGGCAGTCTCGGAAGACCATGTGCTTCTTGCGGTTTGTTTTCCGCCGGGATGTTCTCGGGGAGGTAGGCTCTGCAAGTGGGGACCGTCGCCACCTGCTGCTTTTCCTCTCTGTCCAGCAGAGGGCGATTCTGTAGGGGCCATTGAGAGGCACCACGCATGTCATTAACAACATGTTACAACATAGAAAATCAAAATTTACCACTGAAACTAAGTGTAACTCTTGATTTTGATGCCTTTGTGTTGCTACCAAGCAAGCAGCCTTGAGAAAGTCTGATATTCTCAGATAATGAATAAACCAAGGCTATGAATGTGTCTCTATATAACAGTATATACATACTGTATATATATATATATATATAATATATATATATATTATATATATATCACAGTATATATACTGTATATATACTGTATATGTATATATATTGGACATGGACTTCCTCCAATTAACGAGGCAGGCCTGAAGGCCATTAAGCTAGAGTGCTTGCTTTAAAAGAAAAGAGCAGGCAACACAAGCCAGAGCTAGGGCGGGAGCTAGGGCTAGCAAAAGGCACAGGCAGGATCTGGGTGATCGCCTGGAAGTGTGGTAAGGCTGACGAGCAATGGACAGTATTGAACTAATCAAGGATTACGGACTATATCATAAAGGAGGTGGATGACCCTTTTCCTCCCTGGTTTTGTTTACGAGGTAAATAAACCATCCTAAGTTGGACCTGCTCTCTGTGGAAACCCCACACCAACTGGCCCGCTACACACTGTGTGTGTGTGTGTTGTGTGTGTGTGTGTGTGTGTGTGTGTGTGTGTGTGTGTGTGTGTGTGTGTGTGTGTGTGTGTGTGTGTGTGTGTGTGTGTGTGTGTACATATATATGTGCATATGTATGCATACAAAACATAATAAAATACATTAAATAATGTAAGTCAGCATTACATTACTTACTTTACTTTTTTCTTTTACTTATGAGACTTATATTTAAAAAGCTTCTCCTTGTCAGTCTTTACAAGCAGAATATCTTGATTATTACCTCAACCAAGGAAGTTGTTTGTTGTCTGTCTCAGTGTTTGTGAGGCGGATAACACAAACATGCACCTGTGGAGTCCATCTGGGACCATATGGTAGGAAAAAAAACGGAAAATACGGATTTGTAAACCATGCTCTCGGATACACCAATGCGCATGGTTTTGTATAGCCGTTCCCTCACACACAATCTGTGCACTCGGATTTGGTTTATTACACACAGCAGGGATTCCTTTGAAGCATTGTGATGGAGAACGAAAAATGTAATCAGACTGACTATACAAATTGTATATATCTATACAATTTGACTGAATGTAGTTTTTATCTTTTCTCATTTGACTTGACAGTTACATTGGTTTTTCAAACATGTTAGAGCCTTCTCGACTTGTGTGCTATAGTTTAATAGAGCTGCAGCATGACAAAAAGCAACTCCCCCAACCAAAGATTTCTAATTGTGTCTTTAAACTCAACCAAGAGAGTTGGTTGAGTTGGTTGACTGTGGTTTTCATAAATATGTTTTAAAATTGTTTTGAATATATTTTTGAATTCTTTAATTTAATGATGATTGAAAGTTTGTTAAAAATAAAGTAATCTCTGACTGACACAGCATCATTTTTCTCTTCTTGAATATATCGTGTATTCATGCATTAGGCCTGTGTAGGACAAGTAATGAAGAAACATTATTTGCAAAAGTAATATTTGCAAATAATGTTAATTTTATAATGGTTGCACTCTGGCCTACACTGTTGCAAGAGACAGTTTACAAAATAAACTGTCTGGCCCATACTTACAAAGTGAGGGAATATATGTCCACCTTCATGGACTAAGGAGTAAGGAATATTTCACTCAAAATATAGATTATTATGTAGTTGTCTAACCCTATTCTCTATCGATCAGTATTGATTAAAAAATATACATATGTTCCGTGGCTATTAATTTCATAATGAAGTCAAGCAGCAGAAGTTAGGCGACAATGTGCAAATACTGGCCTATTTTTGGGTGACTGAATATCAATAGTCTTGCATGTCACTATTTAAAACACATGGCGTTTATCCTTTGCTGGACGGGGCGCTTAGAATATCAAGAGTTTATCACCTTGTTGCTATGACTCAGCTCATAGCAACAACTTGGCGCCCTCAAAGCCAGGCCCACTTGGATCAACCTGATTACCTACCAGACCTCGATTGATAAAAGATCTCAATTCATTGTGAAGGTATTGTGGCACCTCTGGTTTGTATGAGGCACTTGAGGTAAGGCAGAGTTCATGTGGTTGAAGGAAACTATTGTTTTTTTATCTACTTTCACAAGCGTGCTGAAATGAATAAAGATACTCTACAATCAATGTGGTTTTTTTTCCAACTGGCCTTTAGCGGCACTATACGCTAGGTAGGATGATCCCAAGCACTAAACAGGTTCTAGCCAGTTCTTGCCTCATTGTTGTGTGTGAACAAGTGAACGTGGTTAGAAATCAGGGCATTTGTTGGGGGTAGGGGGTGGGCAGCGTAACTGCACAAAAATGTTCCCCAAGGCTAAGAAAAGAGGGCCTTTTCAGTTTAACCTATAGGTACATATCAATCCATGTTGAAAAATGTCATGAGAGCTTTTACATTAATTCATATAATTATTGAAGAAAAGAATGCAACATTATTTTTCATGAAACTCAACTGTTTTTATCTTTGGGGCATTTTTATCCAATAGTTGAAATCACTTTGTCTCGGAGATTGTGCAAACCATGGATATGAAACAAACCTGTGGCCCCTATTGTACGTGTGATAATCAAGCTGAGACAGACTTTTGCCTTTAGCGTAAATAAAGTTTGTGCGATCTATATTCAATGTAGATAAAAAATGGTATCATCCACATTGACCACAGGACATATTTATAGTTAGCTGAATTCTATAAACGATAAGTATTTTATCTTTTATAACATATACTAAACCACATTTTATTAGGAAGACCTAATTTTATTTCTTCCGTTAATTACGAATTTAAGATATAATTGTATAATTGTTTCAATATTTTAATGAATCAAGCAAATTCGTGTATTTCTTTAGTATGTGGGTCCCCGATTGTTTTATGAATTGATGTTTCCTTTCAATCCTTGGTACTTCATTCATGTTCAAAAGGTTCATATCACAATCTCTTCTATTGAAATTGGAATGTTTTATTTTAATCAGATCCTTTTGTATTATATTGGACCCATTGGACTGCATTTATTACATGCTCTTCCACATGTTTTGTCTTTGTGGACATGCTTTATACTCTGCACAAGGCTTTTTTTTTGTTTCATCAAACAAGTTCAGTGATATAATCCACCGTTGACGAACAGGTCATGGTGGATACAGTACAACATTAAATGTAAATGCCATGCCCCTGGCTGTCAAGTAGACAAGACAATGATGAATGACGGCAATCAGCACACTGGGCAGGTTATTTTTAACTTGTCATACCTGGGGGTCCATTCTATGTTGACCAAGGCTATACATGTGTTTTGCATTTTGACAACAGTTACAAGGCATACTTGCTAAGGTTATATTAGTCATGGGGGAGGGACTGTTTAATGATCACAACCAGTTGAAATGTGTTCATAGAACAAGCACTGCAAAATTCTGATATTTGACGACAAATATGATGACAAATTTAAGAATGTACTGAATGCCATCTAAATAGATAATACATAAACCTATGTTATTAAGGTATGTCATGATACATACAACGAGCAACCAATGTCACAAAAAATATTTTTAAGTTGTGTGTTTTCCTGTCTAACTAAATGTTCTACATATGTAAGGCCAATGCAGCAACTGTGATGCTTTTAGCGGGAAACGCCATGTACTGGACCCCTTGACCCAGTAGTTGTCCACTGGCTTCTCGCCTCAGGGCCCCCTTTGACCAGTAGTTGTCAACTGGTCTCGCCTCAGGGCCCCCATGTGTCATTAATCAATGACGTCCCAAAGAAAATCAGTATTTGCCAATATCACGGTAATCATCCAGGCCTTCATGTTGTGTTACAAACATTGAGCCAAAAAAAAGCTTCAACAACTTAGGCGCAACTAAATGTAATAGTCAGTCATTGAAACATGAATTCACATGGAAACATTAGTTAATTAAAGGGCTTCTTTTCAAAGATTAAGGTTTGACATATGCTCTGCAACCCACTCAAAGGGCCCACCAATTGAGATGCACTGCCTTTACACTGCTTTAATTTGCACTTGTTTGCTGTCCTGTACTTTAATTGAATTTAATTAGAATATATGAAATGGAATCAGGCGCGTGCTGGCTGGGTGGGGCTGTGAACTACTAAAACTACTAGAACTACTAAAAGATAGTTCCTTAGTAAATCATTGCTCGAAGTCTATTTTTAATAATGTGATTGTCACATAACTATCTATAGTTTCTGTAGGCTTTCCGACTTTTTTTGGTCTGTTGACATCAAATTTTGGATGATGGTGGCGATTCTAGTTGAGTTTAACTTGTCATGCAATGTTGGGGCAGGGCAGCTCAGTGACCATGTTGCTCCGTATGTTTATCGCATAACCCTGCAGGCTGCAGTAAGAATTGCAAGTGTGCCCCATGGTCATATTCTAGAACTGTTGTTTGAACTCAAATTATTCCGCCAGTGTCTTTCGTCATTTCTATATCAGACGCAGATATGGCGAGTGGTGTTGCACCTGTAAGCACTTTGAGTCGGCCTTGTGTATGTTAAAAGTGCTATCTTACTACTATAATAGCAGGCCTGTCGCACCAGTGACTCAAGTTACTCATGTACGCATGTGCCAAATAGCCTGCAGCTCATGAACAAACACACACACACAGCAAGCACGCACATACACACCACATACACACACCACACACACAAGCACATGCGCACGAACATACATGGAAACGCACACACATGCGCACACACACACACGCACGCGCACACACCGCACATCAAGACAAAGGCAGCGACACACTCGCCGACTTAAGACATTATGTTTTTAAACATAACCGCCATCGACACACGCGCAGGTAAGAACACACACGCACGCGCACACACCGCAGCGCACTCGCCCTTAAACATAACGGCTTC
>OLKM01000481.1:279135-280552 GCA_900291075.1 Melanogrammus aeglefinus | reverse complement strand
AGAGAGAGATAAGGACGAGAGAGAAGAGAAGAGAGAGAGAGCTAAGTCAGAGACTGTAGAAAGTAGAAGAGAGAAGAGTAGGAGACAGAGAGGAGAGGAGAGCAAGCCAGAGAAGAGGAGAAGAGAGAGAGAGAGAGAGAGAGAGAGAGAGAGAGAGAGAGAGAGAGAGAGAGAGAGAGAGAGAGAGTGAGAGGAAGAGAAAGAGAGAGAGAGAGAGAGAGAGAGAGGGAGAGAGAGAGAGAGAGAGAGAGAGAGAGAGAGAGAGAGAGAGAGAGAGAGAGAGAGAGAGTAAGATGGAGTGGCTCCTGGGGGGGGTCTGCGTTTATGTTTGGAGCCACTGAAGTCGTCTGGGGCCTGGCTGTTGGTGGCCGTGTCACAGTGCTTAATCACGGCACTCTTCAACTCAGGCCTTTCTCTCCAGGAGCGCTGTGTCTGGTGGATATACATGGGGTCCCCAGGGCCCCCACAACAGGCCTGTTGTTAATAAAGTGCCGTTAATCAGCCTGGCTGGGGGCTCTAGTGGCACCGGGGGTTGACAAATACCTCAGGAATCAAAAGCTCCTCACTCACCTAGTCTAAACTATCATGCCTGTATGACAGTGTGTGGGTTTGCGTGGGCTATATACAGTATATCTATATATAGTAATATATATTTCACTCAACATAGATACTTGATCTCCTAAGCCCAGACGAGCAGACGATGGCTAGACGGATTGAATTTCACATATTTTCTCCCACAGGTTGTCCTAGGCTTCTCTCGATCTCTCTTTGTATTTAGGCTTTAATAAATGGCAGGGCATGTAGGTTATAAAAATAGGAAAGCAAAGAAGGTTGTCGTTCTGGAGATGAATACACCTAACAAACTTTACACGCGTTAATGGCCCACTCAGTACAGAACAAGAAACTGGAACGTAAGTCCCCTGTGTAAACTACCACCAGTCGGAATTAACAAGAAGTGAGGAGCTTGGGTGACGGACAGTGGCGAGCCTATTCAACAGTGACTCAGCGATGGCCACTTATCAGCTGCTCTCTGTCATCACAAGGGCTCCTCTGGGGGACCCGACGCTGTCCACTCTAATGGGGGTTAATTGAATAACTGGCAACCCTGCTGTCGCTAATAGCCGGCAAGGCGCTCAGCGTTTGCTTTCACATGACTCGTCGTTGGTCAATACTTGTCAATATGGGAAATGATCCCGCAAACGAGCCCATAAAGTTGACAGGCCATTGCTAACGATTTGGCCTGTCGACCACAGCTTACAGTGTAATTATCCCACTCAGCTGCTTGTTTATGCGTTTAGTTTCCGTTGGATCCTTTTCTGAGAAATTTCTTGAAGTTTGTGTATCGTCAGGTAAATCCCTACTCGCTCCCTAACTCCTAGTCTTGCGACGCTGTAATGTGTGTGTTGTGTCTGTTGTG
>OLKM01000481.1:261635-269135 GCA_900291075.1 Melanogrammus aeglefinus | reverse complement strand
GGGAAGGGTTAAAAGGAAAAGTTAAAAGGAAGAAACGTCCACTAGACCACACCAACCAGCACCCAGGCAGTCAGACCGTGCAAGGTGCGTACACACTCCGCGGCAGAGCACTGGGATCCGAATGGAATAAGGAAGTACCTTTCCGCCATCATTAGCTAATTGAATTCGGTATTGATTCCCATATCAGTAATAAGTGATATATGGGACTCATATTAGTTATATTAGGTTAAACAGGCGAGCCATAAGGTCATGCGCCCGGGACTCCATTTCGCATGCGGTCATAAATTGATCTGCCATGTTTTATTGGGTTGGTCTGTTGGTGGCTGCACCACGACGCGTTGGACAGCTTTCTAAAGTAAACTCTGTCTTTATGGAGTGGGGATAAACAATGCAGGCCAGCACACCACACAGCCTGGCATAAAGTGTTGTTCTTAAATAATGTTTTCTATTTTTCTAAATGTGAACTATTCTTTCTATCTGGCTGATCTGACTGTCTGTCAATGATACATCTTTATATCCATCCACTTATTAAAGGCCATTCAAATATATATGACACTTTTTTTGGATGAATCAACACTAGAGAACAGTAACACCTGTGTGAGAAAACACAATAATACACTCATAAATTGGAGACTTGTTTTGAACTACCTGCCGTTAGCAATATTCTCAGCCAAGACGATAGAGCTGCTTTTTTTTTTACATTTTATTAGGTGACGTTGGCGAAAATCTCGTAAAAAATAGCAGTACTGATAGTGCTCTTGTAATTTCATCCATTTTTATAGGTTGCTCAAGGTCTAAAGTATGTAATAACTGCTACTGCCATGTGCTTTCCATATTTTTTACGAGAGTTCGGTTGGATGAACTGGCACATGATGATTGCAGGATTTTTTATGAGCAGTATTACTTGTCAATGAGGCATCTCTGAACGCACGGACTGTGTGACCCTGATAAACCCTGCATCCTAACAGTCGGGACAACATCGATGATAAACCTACGACAGGAAGAGAGAGAGAGAGCGAGAGAGCGAGAGAGCGAGAGAGAGAGAGAGAGAGTTTTAGACCTTCTTAATTTCTTATTGTGAACCTACAGTCGATAATGTCTATGAGATGTAGGATCATTCTGTGGTTCAGGAATAGTTGGATTCACTCACTCCTGACCATTTCTTCCTAATTTGTACTGTACTGATAAGTACTATTTCACTTCAACTTTTACCTCTTTGTAGTACTTTGTGATTTTTCTTTTTCTAGTTTTTTAACTGCTTTGGAAATATAAATGTTTATGTTCCATGCCAATATAGATTTTAAATTGAATAGAATTGAATTAAGAAAGTGAGAGAGAGAGAGAGAGAGAGAGAGAGAGAGAGAGAGAGAGAGAGAGAGAGAGAGAGAGAGAGAGAGAGAGAGAGAGAGAGAGAGAGAGAGAGAAGAGAGAGAGAGAGAGAGAGAGAGAGAGAGAGAGAGAGAGAGAGAGGGAGCGAGAGGGAGCGAGAGAGCGAGAGTGAGCGAGGACCTACATGAATTGGTGACTACATGCATTCACGTGCACATGTGCCTGCAAATGTTCAATATTGCACCTTAATTAACATTACTCAATGTAATTTCACCATTTTGCTTGTATTACCAGATTAGTGGGCACAATTATCCGCCATGCACAACGCTTACATGAACGAGTGCTGCATCCATAATCTGGACTTAATCGACGTATGTTGGGTTGATGTATCACACGGCTAATTCCGTGATTACATTTTCAGTGGCCAGACCTTTTCCTGTCCACTAATTGCAGCCAGTTAAGAAGCACGGAGGCGAGCGGGAATGTGTTGGGTCTGATTCCAAGCCCAGTGATCTGCTCTTCTGTTCTTCCAGGACCATCTACATAGACCTCATGTGAACAGCACCTCATCAATCCCCGCTCTGTTGTGTGTGTGTGTGTGTGTGTGTGTGTGTGTGTGTGTGTGTGTGTGTGTGTGTGTGTGTGTTGTGTGTGTGTGTGTGTGTGGTGTGGTGTGTGTGTGTGTGTGTGTGGGGTGTGGGTGGGGGGGGGGGGGGGGGGGGGGGGTGGGGCGTGGTGGGTGTGTGGTGCGTGGTGTGGTGTGCGTGTTAGGTGGGGTGCGTGTGTGCATGTGTGTGTGTGTGTATGTGTGTGTGTGTGTGTGTGCGTGCGTGTGTGCGGTGCGTGTGTGCGTGCGTGTGTGGTGTGTGTGTGTGTGTGTGTGTCGTGTGTGGTGTGCTGCGTGTGTGTGTGTGTGTGTGTGTGTGTGTGTGTGTGTGTGTGTGTATGTGTGTGTGTGTGTGGCGGGGGTTTCTGTGGGTGTGTACTTGTGGGTGTTGGGATGTGTATGGGAGGAGGAGAGGGCGGGTTTGTTGGAGGGAGTTTGTGCATGCATATGCGTGTGTGTGTGTGGGGTGTGAGTGTGCATTTGAGCCTGTGTGTGTGTGTGTGTGTGTGTGTGTGTGTGTGTGTGTGTGTGTTGTGTGTGTGTGTGTGTGTGTGTGTGTGTGTGTGTGTGTGTGTGTGTGTGTGTGTGTGTGTGTGTGTGTGTGTGTGTGTGTGTGTGTGTGTGTGTGTGTGTGTGTGTGTGTGTGTGTGTGTGTGTGTGTGTGTGTGTGTGTGTGTGTGTGTGTGTGTGTGTTTGTCTTT
Source organism: Melanogrammus aeglefinus (assembly GCA_900291075.1). Lineage (NCBI taxonomy): Eukaryota > Metazoa > Chordata > Actinopteri > Gadiformes > Gadidae > Melanogrammus > Melanogrammus aeglefinus. The sequence goes on along the minus strand of OLKM01000481.1, from coordinate 266,498 downwards.
CTGTCTTTCCGTGCATCATGTCTATTGAAGATATAATATGGCCTAGGACTTAATGCTCCTATTATTTATCGTTTTGTGCAGTACTTTGCTGTGACTAAACTCGATGACTTTAGACGCTGCTATATCAGACAGACACATGGCTGTAGCAGCTACAATGGGTTTTAATAGGAGAGTATGTCTTCAAATGGCTGAAGAATCAACCACAAGTGTTGGATATTAGTTGAATTCCCATATAACAATAAGGGTTCTGTCTCAGAATGACTACATATTCTAATTTTGAAATGTTCAAGTAATCTTTTATTTTATCAAGAGGACATACATATTTTTGCCAGGCCTGCAACCTCGTAAGTCCAGAATTTACCTTGGCTTTGCCAGCTTGGGGCATGGCCATGATCTCTGTACAGCTGCCGAGGCATGGCGTTGTTCGAAGAGGAAACAGCCTGGTAGTCACTGGTAACCCGTCCAATTTGATTCTTTCTGGCAGGAGGGAGCCCATAAATGGCAGGAACACCTAGGTTTTGACATTGGACAGCATATCATTGAATATCCCATTTTTCATTGACCATAAACTTACTAGCCTCAGCGATAGCTGCATACCGAAATGTTCAAATAAGTATTGGCGACAAACAATATGAAAGGTTGTTTTTTTTTAGGGACTTTGCGGTTGTCCCCTAAAGCAAGGTGTACAGAATCGAAATCCAGCAATAAAAAACTGCCATAAAAGGTTTTTTTTAGCTAGCTTCACAATTTGTAATAAAGCCTGTTATACATATTGTTATTCATTTATTACATTTATTAATGTACGTTTTGAAGAATGTTGCCTTTCCTCTGATGTTGAGAGGTGGTAGTGAAAGGCATTCTGGGTAACATAGGAGAAAAACACACTCGAGAAGTTTGACATAACAGATTGCAAATAACAATAAATAGCACAGTATTCAACATATTTCAAAAATAGAACATAAAGAAAGATAAAACAATAATGAAAATAGATGTTTTAGAAAATCGATGTTTGACGTTGTAAAACTATTTCAAGTGTTTTAAACTGCATTATTCCATTAATGGCCTCTGTCTTAAAATAATTAATGTTCATGAAGATCATTTCAATTATTGTTGAATATGATTATTTCTCGAACATCATGGTGATTCTCTTTTTGTAGGGAGAATTCTTGAGTTTCAAAATGAAAAAACATTAACGGTTATGCAAAATACTCACCTTTCATTGTACCAAAAAAGGAAGTGCTGGGAGACCATTTATTTAACTAGAGTTCCGCGTGCGCATTGCGCACCCAACCTCTAGTTGTAATTAAACCCATAGCAATAATGTGGAAACCCCAGTCAATAATGTTACAAATTTCTTAGCGCATAATATAATAACATTTTGCCAATAATTTTACAACGTGTACATTTTAGTTCACAGTTTACGTAATGAAGCAAGCATAATAATTTCCTCCTTATGCTATGAAGCAGCATCATAAATTTTCTACTTTTTTCTACCGTTTTCACACATTTTTGCCGCATTTCTACATCAGGAGATTCGACCCTGATGGTCAAGTACACTTGATGCTTTGTATGCAGACATCGATGTCGTTTAGACATCAGTAGAATTAATGGGGTTTAGGGGGTTGGGCTTGCAAGGGGCGGGATGTGACGTAGGGTCTAAGTTCACCAGAGGCAGGATAAGAGTGGCCGCTGTCACTGTAGTATGTTTTGATTTGGCCAATAGACAAAACGGAGGTAGAGCGGGCGGGACTCATCGCGATCATCTTGAATGTTGATAAAATGAAGCATCATATATTCCGTTGCATCCGAAAAATCGGAAGCATTGATCGATGAAAGATTGGAGCATGAGTTAAAGCCAAATAGAAGAAATGACGATAAAGAAATTCGTTGCAAACGACTGCTTTACCGGAGAAAGAGGGCGTATTTTTTTGGCTTCATTCAACATATAACGGATACTTGGACAAGTGGAAGGACGGGAGGTGGAAGAAAGGGACTCTATAATGTTCAGCTGATTGTTGTCAGTAATATTAATAAAAATAACTTTTTCGATACACATGCCGCTGTGTACTCATTTATTGTAATTTATTGTATGATGTGTACTTTTAGGGTTATGATAAGACCTATCTTTTAGCCTTCGCCACAAATGACTCTTAAAAGCAGTGCCAACATTTAAATATTTTTTTAACATTCAGCGAGCAAAAGGCAACGTGCTGATTATCCTTTAGGGGGCCACTCAATGACATGCAGAAATGTCATCAATACGCCAACTGAAGTGATGTGAGAAATACAGACTGTCTACTTCTCATTCACATATAAGGTAATTTACATTTCCTATGAAAAAAATACTACCTCAAGGGTAGTATTATTCAGGAGATTTTCAGGGTACAAATGTCAGGATATTTTGTTCACACATACGGCACATCAGAAGAATAGCAGGAGAATATCAGGACTTACACGTGTGTCTGAAAGCAGCTAGTGTGTGAGCATTTGATTACATTATAAAATGAGTCAATTTATGGGTAACAGGGGCAATTGTTTAATGGAAAGTGTAGTAGACTATGCAAGCAAATCAATTATTCAATAGCTTTTACTCTTATTCAGGGCTGAAAAGTGCATTGACATTTTAAAATGCATGGCAACTACTATTGGTTAATTTAAAATAATAATCATCATTGAGATTAAACATCCCTTCAAGTGTCCTGGCCAAGACAGGCAGCAGTAGCGTACAGTCACACAAACACACAAAACATAAGAAAAGTTAAACAACTAAAATAGTCTGCGGGGGGGGGGGGGGGGGATATCAATATCTAAGATGTATTGGCCTACATAGATTCACACTATGGCTCACCCCATTGTATTTTTTTATAAGGCCTGTTAAAATGAAAAAAAAAGTAAGTTTTTATAGGGCATTTATTTTCAGCCTCTGGATAATGATAGGGATGCACCTGATATTTTATAGATGTGTAATGAGGGTAATTTAATGGTTGAATCTGGTGGTTCTGCAGTAGATATAATAAAGAATTTAAAAAACCTATCATAAAGTGTACTTTCATATAGACTATATCATGTCCCTTTGATCTATGCAAATGAATTGAATCACATGCTGTATTTTATGTTGTTTCTTTACCGTTAGAAGTAGGTAGCTGTTAAAGAGGTGACCGAGGACACCAGACCAAAGGTCTAGTTCATAAAACGTACATTAACTCAGATGATCCATAAAAAAATTCTGACCGGATAAAGAATGAATGTGTTTGCGTTATTTTCTGTGTTATTCTCCATAACTTTTGAATAAGAATTTGGCACTGCGTACATCTTCAGAACATATAGATTGAAAACACAACGACCATGAGAATGAAAACTGGGCCTATAGCTCTACATGCTAATCTGATGTAACCATTAAACTTAAGGCCTGTTTAACGTCTTAGAAACACCAATGCGTTAAACAGGCATTAAGTACACAGTTTACTCCTGGATGGGTCAACAGCAGAGAAATAATTTCCCCAAAAAAATTACAATAATGGATAACTTAACATAACTTAACTCTTTTGACTACATTCAACAAAGTTGTAGGTGACCTGACCATAAAATCTTAACTCCCTCAAACGAGATCTAAAATATAAATTGAAATATCTGAACCTGGATTTCATTGCTCTTGTTGACATTAGTCTCCAAGGATCGTCAAACCAAATGGAAAAACGTGTAGTGTTCATTTCATTCATATGAGGAGGAAATAAGTGCAGAAAATAAGTTTTGGTTTGATATTTGTATGCGGCGCCCGTAAAACGATAGTGTGTTAAGTGGGTCAAAAGCTGAAGAAGAAGGTTATAATATTAACAGTACAGTTGTTTATATAAATTCAGGATCCAACAGAGCAACTGAGTGTGATTTAATCAGTACGACAGGCATTGACGTTAAGGCTTAAATTCAAAGAGAATGAAATAATCCGTATTAACTAATTCATATTCCTTCAAAATATTGAAAAGCAACAGAGTATGGATGTCTATCATCGGGCTCAAGGGCTCAAATCTTAATGGTTATGAATGCATTAATATCGAGCAGGGCTGATGGATGGATGGAGGGATGGATAGAAATCAGTGCAATTACATTAAAAAAGGGGTGCATTATTTCATGTGCCATGATAGATGTAGCGACTGACTTTGCCCATGCTTGCCTGGCAACCAAATCCCCCATTAATTAACCAACTCATTCATTTACTGATTAATGCGTTCATTTATTCAGTCAATCACCCTGTCAGTCAAAGTGCCACCCTGCTCCCATTAGAACTGACTGTTGGAGTTACGGTTCAACCTATCACCCTATGGCTCTCCTGAACACATACAGAGAAATCACATTGTAAAGCTTGTGTGTGTGTGCGTGTGTGTGTGTGTGTGTGTGTGTGTGTGTGTGTGTGTGTGTGTGTGTGTGTGTGTGTGTGTGTGTGTGTGTGTGTCCATGTTTGTAAGTATGTGTGTTTAATCTTTCACCCTACCTCTCACCTGAACACACTGAGAAAAATCACATTGTAAAGCTTGTTCATGTGTATTTGTGTGTGTGTGTGTGTGTGTGTGTGTGTGTGTGTGTGTGTGTGTGTGTGTGTGTGTGTGTGTGTGTGTGTGTGTGTGTGTGTGTGTGTGTGTGTGTGTGTGTGTGTGTGCCTGCGTGCGTGCGTGCGTGCGTGCGTGCGTGCGTGCGTGCGTGCGTGCGTGCGTGCGTGTGTGTGTGTGTGTGTGTTTTCTCCTTTTACTATGTACCATTTGTATGTATTATATCCTGGTACCTCTCTTTTGCCAATCTTATCTTCATACTATTCATTCTCATTATAAATAATTATCTTTTTTTCTCTCTTTCTCCCACGTTCCCTCT
>OLKM01000481.1:221635-246635 GCA_900291075.1 Melanogrammus aeglefinus | reverse complement strand
ATACACCTGTCAATGTGGTTTGTATTTCCAATAAAAAAGATCTGATGGAAATTGCCAAACAACGGTTCAGTTGAAGTTTTATATTCATGAACATACTGCTACTTAAGTCCACAATAATGTTATGTAAATTATAGAGCTAATATTGCAAATTATAGAGCTAATGATAAATATGATAATAGCAGCGCACCAACCTTGTTTATATGTCATCTATAACCTCTATGCAGAATATATAGCTGTGGTATCGTCCTGAGATGGAAAAGCAGTAAACTTTTAGAAGACAGAACTTTCAGAACACAGCATCACTCGCTTATCGTCCACTGCGGGAGGCATCTTTAATACAGCCAGATATAGTGTCTGAAGTAGCTTTAATTGTTGCGTCGTGAAAAGCAGAAACACGCAGCGCCATTGTCAGACGCGCTCTTCTTTTCCCTTTTGTACGTAGTTCAAAGACGAACAAATAAGATGTAATTTTGAAAAAATTTAAGAGGTAATTTTTTTCTCCCTCGCCTCAATCACTGTAAAATTGCCTCCAAGCGAGGGGTGTAATTAAAGCGGAAGGAGCGAGCGCTCGTTGAATGCATCAGGAAGGCTAAAATAAAACACGGTGGCTCTAATAGCGCAGCACCGCTGGTGACGGCGCGTCTCCACCCAACCTCGTGCGTAATCGTCGTGCGTGCACCTGCACCATGGGAGCGCTTTATGTGATAGTTGCATTGTACTTCCACGCTGCCATTTAGCACGATATAGAAGCCTTTTGGTATGCTTTAAATTAGCCTCTGCGATTCTTTTACTTTATTTATCGCGCAATTATCGATGGAAAGACATAGTTCACCACCCCTATGCAGGTCTACTTTCTGATTGTTTGATTACAAAAAGAGAGGCAGCACCCCTCTATCTCCTCTGCCTTTGGTCAGAGGGCCGGCTGTGTACCGGAGAGTATCGCCCCTCTGGGTGGCTCCTGGCCTCCGGCAAGAGGCTGGTGCCAGCGGGCATGACATGGCAAACAACCTCCAGATGTTCGCCTGCATTAGTGGCTGACAGAATGCGGTGTCGCCGCCTACGCTGCCTCGCGGTCCCATCATCTCCCATCTGCTCGCGAACACCTCCAGAGAAATGCAAGAGCATGGGGCTGTCTAAAAAGATAAGAATATATTATACTTTACTTCCCTTTGTCGTCGACAATACAATAATGGCGTTCTAATCGTTATGGCAGGTCGTCCATCCTGATTTTGCACTGGAATGGGTGATACGTTTAAAGTGCGTTTACAGTGCATGTCAATAGACCCTTTTCACAAGAGGAAAACACACAGATGCCGCTCATAACACTGATTATAGGTGTGCTACTTTTAGGGCGAGGGTAGGCTGCACGAGGGAACATTCTGGACCATCTGACCGGTACATAATGTAGAAGACCAATAATCAGTGTTACGAGCGACACCTACGTTTGTCCTATGACAGCATTATGAAAGGATGCTATGAACAAAAATGTTATAAAGCTGTTATTCTTTATTTGAATATATAGGCTATAGCATATTTGTTTAGTTGATGTTATAACAATAATAATTATATTAATAATACCGTAGTAATAATTATAATTGTAATAATATAATACTAACATGAATGACAACAATAATAGTAATATTAACAACAATAATAATACAAATAATAATATTGGCTTTGGGTTGCAGTCTTAAAATCCAGATGAACGAAGCAGAAAGGAAAACATCAAAAATATATTTGAAATAACTAGGCCTTATTGCACAAATTTGAGTGCCATATCGACATATGGGCAGTAAATCTCGTGGTAGACTTTTTGAAAGTTAGATTGATATTTATAGTCACCTTCTGGGGAAAAAAAAAATTGAACTGCTCTTATATGAGTTTAATTGATAGGCCTAGGGTTAGAAAATAGGAAAAGAAAAAAAAAAGGCTCTTTTTAAATAATATAACAAAAATGCCCATGCATTTTGGGGCATGTTTTTTTATAGCCTCATAGAAAACAACACAGAGGGCTGAGGCTAATGATTATGGGGAAGTGCTGCCCTCTACTGACAACGACGTAAAACGGCGTCAAATAAGACAGAAATCGGACGACAATACGATTGGTAATTAAAAGAGTTTTATTTTGTCTAAGATAGATATTCATGTTACATTTGGTTATTTGCCAGATAGAAAACACTTCATCTTTTTTTATTACATTTTTTTAAATAAAATCAAGTTCTAATTCGTTAATATCACTTTTATCATTTTAAAACACACTTCAATAAATACTTTTTTTGTTTGTGTAATTTACAAAGACATACAATGACGGATGGGTTCAGTAACAGGGACAACATTATCTGGAACGGTCAAAAAGGCGTATAGAGAGAGACAGACCGATACGTAGGCCTTTACTGCCGGGCTCCCAGATGGCCCAACTGGGAGCAACAGCCTAACCCCCAGAAAACACAACACAGTAGGTACTGGCGGTACCTGGCCGGAGGGTCTGCACAAACAGGAGGACAGGTAGCGTCACAGACTGGAGGGCACACAGAGGAGTTAGCTCTATAGGTTAAGACACATAGGTTAAAAGGACACTGTGCAACCTGACTTAAAGTGCGCTGACTACAAACTTTCATCACCTCACACTCAGAATAGGATTTTTTAAATGTTGTTGCTTCTTAAGAGGAGGGAGTCTGCTTCATGTGTGTATATATATATATATATATAATATATATATATATATTATATATATATATATATATATATATATATATATATATATATATTATATATTTATATTTATGTCGGAATCAAAATTACGTTAGTTTATGGGCGGGCCTGTACTCCATGGGGGAATGGCGTGTGTCAGCATTAGGAGGGTCATTTACAGAGAGCTGTGGTTTACAGGCGGACCACAGAGGATCTTTCAAAACAAACGTAAACATCTCAATACTGCACAATGAACACGTCAATCTTAACCGTAGTGTCCCTGAAATAATGTTTAATGGTCTGTTTTATTTAGTTGTTTTAAAAAGAAATGTACAAATAAGAGCCACCAGGAGAGCTTTTCCAGAGAGAGAGACAAGGCGCCATGTCAGGTATTTCTTAGCTTTGTTTTGTTACTGCCTTTTGTGGAACAGTGCAAAGCACCAAGGTTGGCTGCCATAATTTACATTATCTACTCCCACAGACACATACACACATAGACACACAAAAACACACACATACACACACAATAGGCATGGCATGACTTATATATATTACAAAAATGGGGCTGATCATAATTAGAGTGACCTAATTGTTTCCACAACGCCTGTATCCCTACATCTACCTAAGCCTACACACACACATACACACACAGCAACACACACACCAACACACACAGCAACACACACACCAAACACAAGCACAGGTAAGCCCAGATCTTTGACCCACATTGTGTTTCCCCCAGCGATCATGTAAACCGGAATACAGGAAGCCAATATGACCCTAACTCATGAATAATGCAGACATGTCTGCTGTTTGAGTAAGTAACCGTATCTAGTAGCCATACAGACTTGTGTTTGTGTGTGTGTTTGTATGTATGTTTGCGTGTGCTTGCTTGCATGCATGTGGGTGGTCCATTGTACAGGTAATGTGGCTAAAGCAATAGATAGGGGAGTCAGGAACAGGTGAAATGGGTTTGGCATCAGGCATCACACACACACACACACACACACACACACACACACACACACACACACACACACACACACACACACACACACACACACACACACACACACACACACACACACACACACACACACACACACACACACACACACACACACAGACAAACATAAACACACGCACACCTCTGGGCCTCCAGTGAGTCACGATGTTAAAAATAGACCAAATCCGCGGGTGCTGTCACACTCTATCTCTCACAGCCAATTATGAAAGCCTCCAGGTGTTCACACACACGCGCACACACACACACACACACACACACACACACACACACACACACACACACACACACACACACACACACACACACACACACACACACACACACACACACACACACACACACACACACAACAGTGCAGGGTGGGATATAACCACCCCCCCGGGGCTTTCACTCACTGGTGAACTTCTATAAGCCTCCATAGGAACCTTTACTGCGTGTGTGTGTGTGTGTGTGTGTGTGTGTGTGTGTGTGTGTGTGTGTGTGTGTGTGTGTGTGTGTGTGTGTGTGTGTGTGTGTGTGTGTGTGTGTGTGTGTGTGTGTGTGTGTGTGTGTGTGTGTGTGTGCGTGCACGTGCGTGTGTGTGGGGCATAGATAAAAGATAGATCAACAGGGTCGAAGAGAGGCAAAGAGAGAGAACCTTGAACTAACCAATCAAAAGAGGATAAGTGCCATGTGCCAAGCAATACTGAGCAAAAAGGAAATGTTAAACTATAGCAGCACAGAGCGAGAACTGCAGAGAAACTGTGTGTGGGAAAATGTCACACGCAAACATTATGAACAGTGTTTTCTTCGCGTGGCTGTTCTACTTTTAAACCTTGGCCTGGATAACTTGTTAGATTCCCTGGAATAGATTGTAGAAGTGACAAGTGAAACTATTAAGACGCTCACTGCCTCGCTCCATCTCCCTGCCTCGCTCTGCCTCCGGTTACTGGTAGAATGCTCGCTAACATTTACCATGTCTTCTGAAACCTGCTCTCTTCATTTTTAGTACGACGTCAAAATGCATTTTCCTTCCAGACAGGAAGTGAGAAAGCGGGTTCTAAAATGTTCTTTGTAAAGTATTCCCATTTGAGGTCAGGTACTGAAACATTACAACTAATAAATATATTGCATTGTAAGCTGCTGAGTTTGGGAGTTCTTTCAAGAAAGATGTTCCCTTTTGGTTTTCACTTCGGTAAACTCAAATGGGTAAAAATAATATAAAAGACTAAAAGGCATTTCCCATCGCATTTGATTATTCCGCTCTTTGTTCTCTGGTGCAGTGTTTGGTTCATCGACAGGCTGACAGCATACATAATCAGAATACAGAAGACAATAACAAGCATTAAATGGAAACAACAAACACAAGCCTGTCCTCCTTTACAAAGACACAATTACAACCATCAGAAAACACAATGGTATGGTGACCAGTAGCCAGATGCCCCCCCCCCCCCTGCCCCCACACACACACACACACACACACACACACACACACACACACACACACACACACACACACACACACACACACACACACACACACACACACACACACAAAACAAACACACACGTCAATCCCCTCAACGCTGAAAACCTGACAGGGCCAAGGGTCCCTGCGGGTAGAGTTAACAAGAGACACACAAAGCCATTTCGAAGAAGTGTGTGTATTTTGAGTATGTGTGTATGTGTGTGCGTATGTGTGCGTTTGTGCTCCTGTGCTTGTTAGGCTTGCTATTTGAAACTTGGTGGGGAACAGTGCTGTTAATAGAGGGGCACGTTTTACAGGGCACGGGCATTTCGTGCATTCACAGAGCCGACTCACAGGCGAGCGCTGAAGGACAGACGGCCTCCATTGGTCCAATGACAAACAATAACAAGGACGAAGAATGTTAGCTGTACCGATCACAGTTTAAACGTTGGACATCTCTAAGACACCTCACATTCTACCAGTATTATCTACCCCTCCTTGTGCATGTGTGCGAACGAGTGTGTGTGTGTGTGCGTGTGTTTGTTTGTGTGCGTAATGTGTGTGTGCGTGTCTGTGGGTTTTATCGTTTCTGTGTGCCGGTGGTGGCTGTGTGGGGGTTGTCTCCCATCGATCAATCATTACATTAATTATTAATCGGCCGCGCTTTTGTAGACACAGTTCCACACAGGAACATAAGAACGGGTACCACCACGCAGCCACTGTCGGGAGGGATGAAACACAGGCCAGACTGGGCCACCGTGTCTCGCTTGGTATTCCTTCATGCTGACGGCCTTCGACCCCCCCAGGGGACAAATCTCGGCAGTGGGTCGATGCTTATTACTCGTTTAGTTCAGTATTTCGTCCCATCACAGTAGTTCAACATGACATTCATCAGGAAGCCATGGACCGGACCGGGCCATTTCTGGGCTCCCCCCCACCCCCCCCCGGGGTTAAGGCTTTAAAGTGTTACACTCTTCTCTTGTCCCGGCTGGTCTCGACACATATGCACAACACACGGCTGTGGCACAGCTGGAAAAGAGACAACATCCCCCACCTTACATTCTCTGTTAGTCTCTCTGTTGAAGAGTATATCTGTCTCTCTCTCTCTCTCCTGCTTTGTAGGTCTCTCTCTCCAAGTCTCTCAATAACACCTACGAGAAAGATGATATAATTGCGTCAATCTAAAGTGTCCATCTTCAGTCGTAGCTTCACTTCACTTAATTTCCTCCTACACGCTGAGCACCCAGATGATGGAGACGGGGGTGAGAGAGAGAGAGAGAGAGAGAGGGTAGAGAGAGAGAGAGAGAGAGAGGGAGAGAGAGAGAGAGAGAGAGAGAGAGAGAGAGAGAGAGAGAGAGAGAGAGAGAGAGAGAGAGAGAGAGAGAGAGAGAGAGAGAGAGAGAGAGAGAGAGGGAGAGAGAGAGAGAGAGGAGAATCAGGGTCTGGGAGGCGGTCAGACTCAGATGCGTCCGTTGCCATGGGAGCTGCCCCTGCGTCCAGCCGTCTGGTGGGAGGTGTAGTGGAGCTCGGCCACAGCGGAGGAGGAGGTGGTGGTGGAGGAGGAGGAGGAGGAGCATGTGAGGCCACACGCCTCCGAGGCCAGCGCCAGCTGCCGCAGCACGTCCAGAGAGTCCACCTTGGCCCCTCGCAGAAGGTCACAGTGACCCTGTGAGGGACAGCGGCATGAGAGTGGGTTCCTGTTTCAGTGACTCTTACTGTTGACCATTGTGCACAGGATTTCAATGTTTGTTCTACTGTACTGTTTTACCAAAATGCAAGTGTGCCTTATGTGTGTGTGTGTGTGTGTGTGTGTGTGTGTGTGTGTGTGTGTGTGTGTGTGTGTGTGTGTGTGTGTGTGTGTGTGTGTGTGTGTGTGTGTGTGTGTGTGTGCGCGCGTGTGTGCATGTGTGTGTGTGTGTGGTTGTGCATGCCAATGTGTGTGTGTGTGTACCTTAAGCACGGTGATGTTCCAAGTGAGTGTGTGTGTGTGTGTTGTGGTGTGTGCGCGGCGCAGTGTCAGCATGTGCGGTGTGTGTGTGGTTGTGCATGTCAATGTGTGTGTGTGTACCTTAAGCACGGTGATGTTCCAAGTGAAGCTCTCAACAGCCTTACACTGCTTGCGTCCATTCAGGCCTTCCTTCTCCCCCAGTCGAGAGAGTACCTCGTGGAACTCCATGCCTGACCAACCACACACACACACACACACACACACACACACACACACACACACACACACACACACACACACACACACATCCACACACACACACACCACACAACACCACACACACACACACACACACACACACACCACACACAATACAAACACAAACACACACACAAATACGCACACACACACACGCACGCACGCACGCACACACACACACATACACACACGCACAAACACACACACACAAACACACACACACACACGCACACACATACACGCACACACACACACACACACACACGCACACACACACACACACACGCACACAACACACACAACACACACACGCACACACACACACACACACACACACACAACACACACACACACACACACACACACACACACACACACACACACACACACACACACACACACACACACACACACACACACAACACACACACACACACACAAACACACACAACAAAGACAACACATCTTACTGACCAAATCAAAATGACATGAGGATGAATGGTAATAATCCAAAAGGTGACATAACATAACCTAACACTGTTCAACAAAGAAAACATTGATGTTTGTTGAAGTCCTAATTAAGTGTCAGTTTAACATGCTTATCGAATGTGCTTGCGCACTGACGGGGCACCAATCACCCAGCTTTAGAATCTAAGCCAGTGGGCACAGCACCGACCAAGAAGCAGAAACGTCATCCCACCGTTATGGCTCACTGCCCTGATGCTGTTTGTTACTGGGGTTGTTGGGGCAGTGTGCAAGCACCAAGATGGACTAAAATCTGGCAGGTTTAATCCAACACCGAGCCTCATTAGGGACTTGCAGATGTTTGTGCAAATTATGAGTCATGTCTAAAAGCTTATTGCCTCGAGCCGCTACTTACCAATCTTTTAGCTTGCATGCAGCAGGGACACAGCCGTAAATGAGACATTTCTTGCACCTTTCGTCTAATGGAGCCCATCACAACCACTTGTCACTCTATTTGCATTCATGCTGTTAATGGCCTGTTTTCCTTTTTCATCCATTTAGCCGTGGCCCTCTCCCCTCCCCTACCTTCTCTCTGCACCTGGGCTATCCTCTCCTGAACCACATCCGCGTTCTCTATCAGCTGCTTCTGGGCTGCAATCATCTGGAGACAGACAGGGTAGTCAGACAGACAGACAGACACAAAGTCGTACAGAAAGAGGGATAGGCAGATAAACATAGAGGGATACACAGAGAGACAGATGGACAGACAGAGAGACAGACAGACAGACAGACAGACAGACATAAAGTCATACAGAGATGGAAGGACAAACATAGAGGGATACGCAGACAGACAGACAGACAGACAGACAGACCGACAGAGAAAAATCATACATATAGAGAAATAGACAGAAAGACAGTCAGACAGACAGTGAGAAGAATAGACCGACAACTCAAACATACAAGACAGACAACAGTGTTAGTCAATGGTTACTCCCTCAGAGATATAATGGTTATTATAATTCTAATGCATGAATTTGCATGGGTGCACAAATTTGCAGCCAGATGAAGAATTACCATTTTACCTTAATGCATATTCATTCTGAATTATTATAATCCCGGGGAGATGGCTGGATGCTAATAGGCATCCAGCCATCTCCCCGTCTCCATCTGTGGGTCTGGATTGATATCAGTTCCCACAGAGCCCTTAACGTCCTTCAAGTGGAGAGCTGAACCCCACACCACGAGAACGGCTTGGACGCAGATTTGACGGCTCTTAAGGGAACCGAAAGGGGAAAATAACCATGTAGGGAATGGAATGAGGCAACAAATGACAAACCGTGAGATAAAAGAGGGACAAACCCCCACACACACGCACACAGACACCCACACTGAGCATGTTAATGGGTTTAAGGCGTTTCTGTTTCTGTGTGTGTGTGTGTGTGTGTGTGTGTGTGTGTGTGTGTGTGTGTGTGTGTGTGTGTGTGTGTGTGTGTGTGTGTGTGTGTGTGTGTGTGTGTGTGTGTGTGTGTGTGTGTGTGTGTGTGTGTGTGTGTTCTGTGTGTGTATGTGTGGGAGTAATTGTAGAACACTGACAGCAGGTGGAGAGGCAGTTTTAATGCACGAAGAGATAGTGGGAGGAAAACAGCTGTTTGTCTGTGTGTGCATGTGCACATGTATCTGTGTTTTTGCGTGTGCGTGTGTGTATGTGTGTGTACATGTATCTAATGTGTGCATGTCTATGTGTGTGCGTGTGTGGTATGTCTATGCTTGGCATCATTGAGCATTCTCTAACAAGACGTTTACTGCTTCCACCTTTAACGACTTAAGACTGCTGATCGCTGAGACCTCTCTCTCGCCACTCTCCACTCAACATCAATCCCCCCAGCCCGCGCATGTGTGTGTATCTGTGTGTGCGTGCAAGCTTGTGTGTACCTGCAAGCGGGCAAATATGTGTGTCTGTGTGTGCTTGCAGCCTTGTGTGTAGATGCAAACATGTGTGTTCTGTGTGCCTCACTGACCGCGTCGTAGGCGGTGAGTACTTTGCGCGTGGGCTCGGGCAGCGGGAGCAGGGGCTCCAGACAGGGGTAGCCCTCCTTTAGAACCATCACCGCCCCCACGCTGCCCTCGGTGCTCTGCAGCCGCGTGGTCAGGCTCTCGATGCACTGCTTCAGCTTGGCCACCGGGGGGAGCCCGCACTGCTCCTTGAAGCTCACCGTGGCGCTCTGTGATTGACAGAATGGGGGGGGGACGGGGGGACGACATGAAGCATGAAACTGAAGAAGGCACACACGAGCGAGCACAGACGCAGGAACACAGCTCCAGTCGATGCACCATTGTGCTGCTTTGTCATGTTGTTTGTGTCCATGTGGAGTTTGCTAAAGTGTCTGCGTGTGTCAAGTCTGTTTTCAATGATGTGTGGACAATAGAGTTGTGTTGTGCTGAAAAAAAGAAGGTTATAAACAAAGGATGGATGAGAAGGGAGTTGGGGGGGGGGTTGGGGAGAAGGCTCTGGGTGTGGTTTTTTTTTGTTGCTGATCAACACACACCTTGACCTAAAAAGTGGCCAATCCCAGGGGGATTCTTAGATTGTCCTTTTCCCAGTCCCCGCACCGCACTGCTAGTAAACACAATGTGGTACCACCCTTGGCCGCTAATCCCACAGACTTCACCCGGCAGGAGGGGCTGGGGGCGGGGAAACACAGCAGAACCCAATGCATTACAGAATGCAAGGACACAGTTGTGTTTGTTTGTTCTGTAGCTTAGTCCGGTCCATCGGATTGGTCAGGACCATTACAGGGGGGGGGGGGGGGGGGCATGACTCCCCAAGAACAAGGTTGCATGATGACTTGGATCCCCGATTGTTCTCGTTGGGTCTTGTAATATGGGTTTATTGACGTCAATTTATGCTTGTACCAATGACTTTTTGTGATTCAGAACAGAGCAAATGTGGGCCTCTATACTTTAGGACTGTAAATAACAGAAAAAACATAGTCATGACAACTTTAATTATCACAGAGCTCTGGAATTCTGCCATTCAGTCGCAGTTGCCACATACCTCAATCTGTGTGTGAGTTAGTGCGTGTATGTGTGTCTGTGTGTGTCTGTGCGTGTTTGTGCGTCTGTGCTTGTGTGTGAGCATGTGCGTCCTAGTGTGTCTGTGCGTGTGTGTGTGTGTGTGTGTGTGTGTGTGTGTGTGTGTGTGTGTGTGTGTGTGTGTGTGTGTGTGTGTGTGTGTGTGTGTGTGTGTGTTTAGACACACGATGACCATGATGGATGAGGCCACAGCTGGACACATGGCACAGGGATAGAGCGAGAGAGAGAGAGAGAGAGAGAGAGAGAGAGAGAGAGAGAGAGTAGATGTCAGAGAAAAATTGAAACAGACAGATTGGAGAAATGTTTGCATGCGACCAGATAATATTTTTGCAGAGATCAATGTGTGTATATGTGTGTCTAGGTCTGATTGAGAGATTGAGTGAGGTTTGGTTTATGCAGAGATAAGCGGGTGGTTTCTCTGAACATGTATTTTTAGAACATGTAATCCTCCACTTTTCTTATTTCCCCTCTTCTCTTGTGCTCCAGTTGTTTGTCGCTATGCCCCCCCCCCCCCCCCCATCCCCCCTCTCTCTCTCTCTCCGTCATCTCCTACTCATCTTCCCTTACCCGGCAAAGGAGTCTCAGGTGGGGTCACATTTCAGTAGTCGTGCAACCTCGCCCAAATCAGTCTGTCCTTGGCAGACGTCTTGTCAGATAGTTTTAAAAATACCACAAAACAACTCATCGACCCCAGACCTGCGGAGAGACTCAGCAGACTCTCCCCTGCCATGGCTTCTCTCCATGACGCTATATTAAGCCTTCTATTAAAAAATAATTGGTATCCTCATCGGGAGCCAACTTGTCTTCGTGGTGTACCACCTGCAACTACCAATTTTAAAGGACCAACAGACCAATTTTGTTTTTGTTATTTATATCTCAGCATTTCATCTGTTGGGCTGTTGATGCTAACGGCCCTGCTGTACACAACCATGCACAGCTTTTGGGGACAATTTGGGTCTGACCAGGGACTCCTGCCCAAACTACTTCTCTGCACTCGGCCTTACTTTAATTAGTCCAAAATATCACTCGGATGGTTGGCTTTAAGATTAAAAAAGAAAAAAGTTAATTTCCACACTGTGGCGGCGTGTAATGTAACCGCTTTTACATTATAGCACATTGAATACCTTTTCAGGCCATCGCTTAATGGATCCGGTGTATAGGAATAGGCTCAAGTGGTCAATACACAATGCATTGGCTGAGCATTCAGACCAGCCAGCTAACAGACAAGGGGTTCAACACGTTTAAAAGGTTTAAAAAATAAAAAAAAAAGCACTTGGTGTTAAGATTCTGGTGAATTAACTGCATCCAACAAAGCTGTAATCTCAACACACTTTTAAGGGGTCGGCGTCAACCAGGCCAGAGGTTAAGTGACTTGAGCTCTGAGCGCAGCTTCAAGTTGGAGAATCCGAGCGTCTCCCTGCGGCCGGCGAAGAGGGAACACTAGACATCAATCCCATAGGAATTATTATGTCTTTACACCTGAATATTGTTAAATTCCATAATCACTATCTGCCTAAGTCATCAATTTGACTTGAGCACATTTGACGCAAAAAACAAGATGAACCTTAGAATACCACCTAGGCAATCACGCTAAGCGGCTAACGACTCAGAACTCCAACTGCAGGGCCTCTCGTACCTGGGCGTCCTCCCGTAGATCCGTGGCCTCCCGCAGGGGCCCCGAGGCGGGCTTGAAGCCCTCGTCCACCACCTTGATGCCCGTGTGCCTCAGGGAGACGTACTCCCGGCCGCGCCGGCCCACCCTCCTGACCGACAGGCCCCGCCGCTGGGCCTTGCCCCCGCCCCGCCGGTTGGTGACGGCCACGTGCACAAACAGGCTGGCGTGGGGCAGGGGGTCTCCCGCCAGCCCCAGCAGGGGCACGCTGCGGTAGCCCGGCTGGAGGCACTCGAAGGCCACGCTGTACTGGCCGATGAAGTCGTCACCGATGTAGTCGTCGTCCAGCACCACGAAGCGCAGCAGGGCCAGCTCCGGCATGTTCACCTGGGACGGAGCAAAAGGGGGGCGCTGCTTAGCGAGAACCTATAGTGACAGTGTACACCGTACACACTCTCTCTATCTCTGTCACTCTCTCTTTTATATTGTATTTGACCAATCCCCCTCGATTTCACTCTCTTACTCTTATATTGTTTTTGACCTTTCTCCCTTAACTTCTCTCCCTCTCTCTCTTATATTGTTTTTGACCCTTTCTCTCTCAATTTCTCATTCTCTCTCTCGTTTTTCTCTCTTAAATATATCGTATTGTCTCTCATGGACACACAATCAATCTTGGTTTGACACTTTTTTGGCCACTTTTCCTTCACACGAAACGACTCAACTTCTCTCCCTCTCTTCAGGGTGGTTCCCATTAAAAAGTAGTCCATCTCAACCACTTTAAACACTTGTTTAACGGCTGTGTTATTAATAGCAGTCATAAAATGACTCTCCTCTTAAGGCCTCCCTTGATTGTGATATTCTCTTAAACGTCTGCAATATCACCTTCAGACGCCTCGCTTTACGCTCTTTATAGCCCGTTATCGGGGACACAAATGGCGTTAAAACAAACTGTTCAAAGCTTCAAGAGTGCACGAGGAGATTCAATCTCTAAGATGCATCGTGAGATGAACAAGACAAGCATGACAACCTTAAATGCTTAAGATATTTCATTACGGTGCCATCAACGCTCAAGTCATTCTGGCGCCTTGCGTGTTAAAAACATAACACTTGCGAGGGTCCAGGAAATGCCCAGATGGGGTGTGAGGGTGTGTCGCCCACTAGTGCCATAGTGTGAGTGGATGAAACACATATCAATGGGCAGTCCATCATCGTTTTGGAACATGTGTGAAAATTTTTTCTCAGTCACAGTTATCTGTGGAACTACAACCGTTGAAACAGCTTGTGAGCGTGTGAATGTGGTGACTTAAACGGTTAGCTATTGCAAACGAACAGAAGAGAGTGGGGATCGACTCACCAAAGTTAATAGAACAGCAACAACCCTCTCCTATGATCCCCATGTCCGCTCCGTTGTCAAGACCTCCTACTTCCATCTCCGCCACGTCGCCACAATCAGACACTGCCTGTCCCACCCCCCCTTGCTGCTGAATCCCTTATCCACGGCTTCATCTCGTCCCGTCTGGACCACTGCAACTCCCTCCTCGCTGGCGTCACCTCTCATTCCCTCCATGGACTCCAGATGGTCCAGAACCCTGCTGCGCGCCTTCTCGCTCACACCCGGTCTCGTGAACACATCACTCCCGTTCTCTTCACTCTCCACTGGCTCCCCATCAAACAACGGATCAATTTAGAAAATACTTCCTTCTGACTTTCAAAGCTCTCGACCACCTGGCCCCGCCCACCTGTCTTACCTCCTCATCCCCCCATGGCCTCTCCCGGACCCTCCGATCCTCCTCCACTCTCACTCTGACCGTCCGACCATCCAAACTTGAACAGTACCCCGACTATGGAACGCCCCCCCCCCCCCCCCCCCAACCTGTCCGCCACTCGCCCTCGCTACCCACTTTCAAATCCCGTCTAAAAGCCGACCTGTTTCCCCAAGCCTTTGACCGCCCCTCCCCGTCACCACCTCCATCCCTCTCTACCGTCACACTCCACCTCGCTTCTGTTCTCTGTTGTGCGGTGCTCCGCTTGTTCCTCCTGATTGTCCTCGCCCTTTTCGGGTTTATGTCACTGTAAGCATCTTTGGGTCATTGAAAAGCGCGACACAAAATAAATGAATTATTATTATTATTATTATTATTATTATTATTTTTTTTTTATTATTATTATGAACACTGCTTGTGTGGTATTCCAGGTCATTGAAAAGCGCTATACAAAATAAATGAATTATTATTATTATTATTTTTATTATTATTAACAGTGCTTGTGTGGTGTTCCAGACAGACATCAATTGAATGCTGCAGAAAGCGGTCTCTGTGTCTTGTTGTAAAGTTAAAACAGGACATATCCTATATACCAGAGCAGGCTGTGGAGGCATGCGCCCAGAGGGATGGTGTTCATGAGAGTCGAGAGAAGAGAGCAGCTTAACATCACTGCAAAGGTCTTTTTTTTTTAAGTTGAAACATTCTCTTCTAAAATCACGCCTTTAAAGGAAGATGTCTTGAGCCACACACAAACGCTTACGTACACACACAGACAGGAACACGCAAATGCTTATGTACACACACAGACAGACACAAACACACACATACACACACACACACACACACACAAACACAGCAATACGCTCATCCATGTATGCATACAACCACATATGCACTTATGCACACACGCACGTCCACCCAAACATCGAAAGAAGCACAAACAAAAATCAACATAATACACTGAGCAAATTAGCAGAGAGCAAATATACCAAAACCCAGATGTGTTCAATCTCCCCCTTTCATAAACGCACACTTATTGCACCCAAACACACTCTTACACGAGTAAACAAAAACACACAGGCATACATAGTCCAGGGGAGGATTAATGGCTCTGGGAGTGTGTCTCCACATATAAATTCTGTAAGCAGGAACAGGCCAAAATATCTGTCAAACAAAAACACATTATCAGTCTAATGTTCCTCCATTTCTTTCCTTGCGCGTCTACTGAGCAGACACACACACACACACACACATAGTGTGATGGATGAGTGTTTCATGTTTAGGAGAGAGAGAGAGAGAGAGAGAGCGAGAGCGAGAGCGAGAGCGAGAGAGAGAGAGAGAGAGAGAGAGAGAGAGAGAGAGAGAGACACACACACACACACCAATATGGAGGCGAGGAACACTGGGGAGTGTGTTAATGTCAAGTACGTGTGTGTGTTTGTGTGTGCGTGTTATGTGTGTGTGTTGTATACAGAATGCGTGTTCTTTGTCACGGCACACTGCCCTCCACTCCTTGGTTGGGCTTTGTGTTACAAGACCCAAGACATAATGAGCCTTAGTTACTTAGTCTCTCTCTCTCTCTCTCTCTCTCTCTCTCTCTCTCTCTCTCTCTCTCTCTCTCTCTCTCTCTCTCTCTCTCTCTCTCTCTCTCTCTCTCTCTCTCTCTCTCTCTCTCTCTCTCTCTCTCTCTCTCTCTCTCTCTCTCTCTCTCTCTCTCTCTCTCTCTCTCTCTCTCTCTCTCTCTCTCTCCTGGTCATGTTCGCCTGTATTTACAGTGTCTGCTGGTGTTATTCAAGCCAGGTGGTACTACTTTACACCTTGGCCTATCACTAGGAGCGCATTACTTAATCACAGGGCAGACGCGGGCTGAATCCAACAGATTGGGCTCACAGTTGTATTTCATATTCGTTTTTTAAACACGTCATTTGTAACGTCTTCCCCATAAACTCATCGTGGCATGGTTTGGGATATCGCCATGCTGCAATATCATTGCAATGTTGTCATTTTTTATATGGGACAAAGACTGTCCTGTTCCCGCACCAGAAGTGCTCATCAAACAGGCTATTAAAGAACAAAGCGCAGACTTTGCAACAAAAAGACAACAGACTTCCACCAGGCTTTTCCAAAAGGCAGAGTTATGCCTGCTTTGGGGCGACACACATGCAAACACTTGAAGCGTCCTCAGAGGACAGGCGATATTGGTAGTGACAGCTTGTCGCGCTAGCTTAGCCTCACCAATACAGAGCCCAGCCCCTGACGCGTACATAAACAAATCCACTGCAGGATAGGGAAATTTTGTGCACACACACACACACACTGAGTATTGTCCTGCGAGGTATTGTCCATCCTACGTCTCATCAATGCGTCCATTTAGTTCAAATGTGGATGAAAAGGGGCCGCACCTGAAACTCGAAGGTCTCGTCGAAGAGGGGGTCGTCCTGGTTCTGCGCGGCTGTGCGGGTGCGCTGCTCGGCGCAGTCGGCCGGCACCCCGTGCAGCTCCAGCACCACGTAGGGGTCGATCACCTCCCCCTTGGCCCCCGCGCCCTGAGGCTTGGGCAGGTTGTGGGCGCTGATCACCTGCACACACAAACTCACTGAGACCCGCGATAATGCAGGCTCAAGCACCTGGACACGGTTATTTATATACAAATATATGTCTGTGTATTCAACCTATGATACATTCAACAAATATACGGTTTGAGAAGATTGTTTCTTTAAACTATGTTTTTCAAAAGAACTTTCACACTTTTTTGTGTTAATAAATAACAAATACCACAATAGCATGTGCATATGTGTCTGTGTGTCTTAAGGTGTTTGTGTGTGTGTGTGTGTGTGTGTGTGTGTGTGTGTGTGTGTGTGTGTGTGTGTGTGTGTGTGTGTGTGGTGTGTGTGTGTGTGTGTGTGTGTGTGTGTGTGTGTGTGTGTGTGTGTGTGTGTGTGTGTGTGTGTGTGTGTGTGTGTGTGTGTGTGTGTGTGTGTGTGTGTGTGTTTCTGTGTGTGTGTTTCTGTGTCAATATCCGTGTTTGTGTCGGTTTGCCTGTGTGTCTACGTGTGTGTGTGTGTGTGTGTGTGTGTGTGTGTGTGTGTGTGTGTGTGTGTGTGTGTGTGTGTGTGTGTGTGTGTGTGTGTGTGTGTGTGTGTGTGTGTGTGTGTGTGTGTTGTGTGTCGGTGTGTGGTGTGTGTGTGTGTGTGTGTGTGTGTGTGTGTGTGTGTGTGTGTGTGTGTGTGTGTGTGTGTGTGTGTGTGTGTGTGCATGCGCAAGGTTGTGTGCGCGTGTGCACGCGTCTACCTTGATCCGCAGTGTCTGCGGGGGCACCCCGGGCACACAGCCCTGCGTGTGGGCGCTGAAGTACGACACCTCCTCCCTCATGACGCCGGGGCGCAGCACGTAGCCGCAGCCGCCGTTCATGGAGAAGCGCCCGCGGTGGAGGTCCAGCATGGCCCCGGGCGTCTGCTGGTTCAGGGCCACCAGCTGGACCCCTCCCTTCCAGTAGCCCTGGGGGTTGGGGTTGCTGGAGTCCAGCCGCACGGAGCTGGGCCTGACGCGGCTCAGCGTGCGCTTGGTGAACACCACCAGCTCCTCGGGGGTCTCGCTGGTGAGGCGGCCGGCCTCGCCCTCCCCCAGGGAGCACAGCATCCAATAGGGGGGCTCAGGGGGCAGCGGGGTGCAAGGGGAGGAGGGGCTGCTCGGCGGTGACTGACGCTGCTTGTGGTGGCCCCTCTGGGCGTAGAAGCTGCGGCTGCCCGTCCGCGCCACGCTCACCAGGTCCGACAGCTCCCGGCAGAGGCGGAGCCTCCTGGGCTGAGGGGGCGGCGGCACCACCAGCACCACGCCCAGCTCCTCCTCGCCGGGGATGGTCATTCGCCGGCCCGCCAGCGGCCCCCCTCCTCCTATCTCCTCGTCCTCCTCTGACACCTCCCCCTCAGAGCCGTCCTCCTCCGGGGAGAGCTTCTTCCCCACCAGCAGGATGCGCCCCTTCAGCTGCTCCGGGGAGGGCAGGGGCGGGGCCCGCCCCCCCGCCGGGCCGACCGTCAGGGTGTCGGAGCCGTACAGCCGGGAGCCGAACGCCTTCTTCAGGTGCTGCGCCAGCACACGCTGCTGCGCCGGGGAGCAGCGCTGGCAGAGGTACACCAGCAGGGGGTACGGGGAGGTGAGGAAGGCGTACTTGTTGACCACCTCCAGGGCTGAGCGGATGGTGACAGGGGCGTGGTGGTGGGGGTGGGGGTGGTGGTGGTGGTGGTGGTGGGGGTGGTGGTGGTGGTGGTGGTGGTGGTGGCGGGGGGCCTCGGGGCCGTAGTCCACCCCCAGGAGGGGCTCTCCCTCCGGGCCGTCGGTGACTCCCAGCTCCAGGCATCGGCAGCCGGCCTGCAGGGCCTTGGTGAGGCCTCCCAGGTCGGCCCGGCCGTGGACTTGGTCGTCCAGCAGGTAGGAGCGGTACGAGGCACTGGGGACACAGGCGGCAGGTTGTTTGATACATATGAGGTGGAGGTCTGTTGTCTAACAGTTGCCCACCATCAAGACTCAATTACACCATCAAGACTCAATACACAGGCTTTTACAAATTCGCACTAAACGATTTATTTTATTACAGAAATATCGACCCCAGGCGTACTAAAAAGTATTTAACACAAGCAGTTAATAAAATGTTGTGATTTATATATTCATACAAAATTATAAGATACTTATTATACCACCAGGAACAGTTTTAAGAACACCACTGTCAAACACACACACACACACACACACACACACACACACACACACACACACACACACACACACACACACACACACACACACACACACACACACACACACACACACACACACACACACACACACACACACACACACCCACCTAATGTAGTAATGGGACAGGGGCAGGTTCATGTCCTGGCACACGGCCAGGTGCTCGGGGTCCATCAGGTGGCACTCGGCCGACTGCAGGTAGCGGGCGAAGCCGTCCAGCCCCAGCACCCCGCGCTCGCGGCCCTGCGCCGACGGCTCGTAGCGCCGCAGCAGCTGCAGGCAGCCCTCGGCCGTGGCCAGGGACAGGCCCTGCTCCGACTCCAGGAACAGACGCAGGTCCTGCGTGTCCAGGCACTCGCGGTCCTTGGAGAGCTGCACCAGCAGGAAGTAGACGTCGGGCCGGGTGCACAGCTCGCAGAAGGCCTCCTGGAACTCCTCGCGCGTCACGTGCGACGTCAGCTTCTCCTTGGCGCACTGGATCTCCTTGAAGCGCTGCCGCACCTGGGGGCGTGCGTGCACGATCGACGTCAGCTTCTCCTTTGGCGCACTGGATCTCCTTTGAAGCGCTGGCTGTGCCGCAACCTGGGGGGTGAGGGTGGGGAAGTGAGGTGGGGTGAGGGTGGTGGGCGTGAGGGGGGTGAGGGTGGGGAGTGAGGGGGGTGTGAGGGAGGGTTGGGGGGGTGGTCAGGTGGGGAGAGGGGGTGGAGGGTAGGGTCGGGGGGGTCAGGGGGGATGAGGGGTGGAGGGTGGGTTGGGGGGTGGCAGGAGGGTTGGGGGGTCAGGGTGGGGAGAGAGGGGTTGGAGTGAGGGGTCGGGGGGGTGGAGGTTGAGGTGGAAGTAGCGGTGAGCGGGTGGGGGGGTGGCAGCAGGTTCATTGAGAGAAAGCGGGGGAGAGGGGGAATAATTAGCGTAGCTTTATTAGCTAAGCCAGGTCTGTTTATGATTATGAAGCTTTGTTCATTTCTGGAGCTCATGAATCAAAGTGAAAGAGAATTCCCGGCCCGCTTTTTACAGAGGATATTAAGAGTGACCTAGATCACCAGACGCAGCGAGATAAACCTTTCCTTCCCCTTCCTCTTTATCTGTTCTCTCTGTTCCTTCCAATCTCTTTATCTCTCGCTGCCCCTCTCTCCCCCTTTCTCTCTCAAACTCTCCTTCGATGAATCGGCCGTCCGCTTAAGATCAGCACGCCAGACTCTTCCTCTGACACACTTCTTGTGGTGCATATGTCTGCCTTTTTTTCGGTTTAATTTGGCCTTCTTTGTGTTTGTGTTGTTTTCTCATCGTCTAGACGCAACAGCCCTGCATGTCTGGCTGCACACTAGGGTCTGAGTTAGAGTTACCACACCCTTCCACACACCGGAAAACAGGAAACTCATGCAAAGTAAATGTCATAAAGGTTGAAGATTGTCTATTTGTAGCACACTGCCGGTGCATTACGCCACAGTTGACACAATTGGGGATTTTTGTGTTTTTCATTCAAAGTAGTTTTTATAAACAGTATTTACACAGTAGATAAAAAAATATATATAGAAAGTATTAGCATGGTTCCTGGTCCCTCCGAGAGGACCTCTAGCCAGCCTTAACCGTATCACAGCAGCCGGCCTGATTTCTTCCTTCTATCTTCCACATGTGACATCTTTATCAATATTTCTGCGACCACAAACTGGTTTCACCGGTCACCCGACAGACCCCCCATACCTTGGCTTCCTTGATGCCGGGGCAGAGCCTGCAGATGGCCGCCACCGCCACGTTCTCCGTGACCACGCCGTTGCCGTCGGCGTCCACCTGGGCGAACTCGGCCGCCAGCCACTCGCTCCTCATCCTGCTGCCGGGGCTGCCCTCCACCACGTAGCCCCCCATCTCGCCCAGGCCGGCCCCGGGGCCCCCGATGATGGAGGGGTGGGCCACCAGGAAGCGCAGGCCCGTCACCCAGATGTTGGCCACGTCGGCCGACAGCGCCACCAGGTCCAGGGACTGGAGAACCAAGAGGATGGGAGGCCATGTTCTAACTTCATACGTTCTGGTCGGTCAGAACTTCTTCTTTTTCGTTTTTTACGTTTGTTGGATGACAATACAGTATTATTATTATTATTATTATTATTATTATTATTATTATTATTATTATTATACCCATTATTATAGATGGATGGATGGATGGAGTGATGGAGGGATGATGGGATGGAGGGATGGAGGGAGGGAGGGAGGGAGGGATGGATGGATGGATGGATGGATGGATGGATGGATGGATGGATGGATGGATGGATGGATGGATGGATGGATGGATGGATGGATGGATGGATGGATGGAGGGAGGGAGGATGATGGATGGATGGGGATGGAAGGGATGGAGGAGGGAGGGGATGATGGGGATGGATGGGAGGAGGAAGGGAGGGAGGGATGGATTGGAGGGAGGGAGGAGGGAAGGGAGGGGGAGGGAGGGAAGGGAGGGAAGGAGGGAGGGAGGGAGGGAGGGAGGGAGGGAGGGATGAATGGAGGGATGAATGGAGGGATGAATGGAGGGATGGACGGTGGGATGGATGGAGCGATGGATGGAGTGAGGGATGGATGGATGGATTGCTGGATGGATAGATGGAGGGATGGATGGATGGATGAAGGGATGAGGGGATGGATGGCTTAAGGGTTAGGCGTAGATCGGGCTAGTAGTGGATCAGTGGATGGATAAACACCCAGACAAACTGATGTCTGGCTATTGCATGGATGTCGCATTGCCCACTACTGCAATACAGCCATACCTCATCAAACAACACACCTGGTCCCTACCACTATGTCCCGCCCACCTCACCTGGTACTCGTCCCCGTGGATGATGGAGAAGGCCGCCTCCTCGGCCAGGTGTTCGGACAGAGGCCCGTTGTGGAGGAAGGTCTCGGTGCTCTTGCCGGTGCGGACCTCGCGGATGCAGGAGATGTCCAGGCGCGCCCGGTCCCCGTCCTTCTTGGAGGGCTCCCAGCGCAGGCAGCTCAGGTCCGGGTCCAGGGTGAAGAAGCGGCAGTAGACCCGGGAGTTGGGCCGGACCTTCTTCAGCTCGCAGCCGCCCTGCATGAAGGCCAGGCAGTCTGAGGAGCTACTGACCTGGGGGGGAGAAGGACCACGAGGAGGACCAATCAACGAGGAGAACGGGTTGTTCATGTCTTTGTAGCTGGGCTGACCTGGGGACTGGAGGGTGTTGTGTTGCTAGGTGCGATTACCTTCTTCTCAGAGGGCATGCTGCTGAAGGACACCGTCTTCTTTCTCCCAGCCCCCATCTTCTGCACCGAAGGATCCTGGGAAAACACCAGTGTGAGATCTTTGAATAACATTTTTTTGCTGCGGAAACCTTGTACTACGGAGGGTTATTTTATTTTGTTCAAAACCACTTAACCAGGCAGCATTGACCTTCAAAAGATTTTGAAAAAGTCGAGTCATGAGTCATTTATAGATTCACATGATTTGGTTCTGGAGCATTATCTATTTTCCGAGTAAGCAGATGTGAAACACAAATAAAGCATGTTCTTATAAAGAGCATACAACTGTTATTTTGTCGTCTCTCTCTCCATCCTCCTGTCAGGGAGGTAAAAGTCTTACCCAAGGCTTATTTTAGTATGGACTCATTGTTCCAAGCTTTGCTGAAGAATGGATTTTTTTGAAACCTCATTTCCTTTCATCTATCAGGTATTTGTAGCCAGTCATCGGGCTGACAAGCTAGCCCTAGAGACCAGACATAGACACATATGAAAAAACACACACAAACATACACACCGTGTGCATGAACACACAGACATGCTGCGTGTCTGTAGCTAAGCTCATAGTCCACCAGCTAGCCATCTCAGGCTGACGACACATTGATTGACAGCTGTGGTTAGACACAAGAGACACAAGAGGTTACAATGTCAAAGCAATGTCGCATTGAAATGTTTCAACACACTGGGGTTTTTCTGTTGTATATATGTCTGTCCTTGCTCGAATTCTTTTATCTAATGATTCAATGGCTCAAACATCTTATAGTAATGTCGTGTTGACTGTGTATTTGCAATCGTATTCGTATGCCAAAAAACGCAATGAAATTCAATTAGGCAGAAAGCCCTATTTGCAGCCATCATTGATTGACACTCACTCTATAATTACTGTGTTGCCACCTTTATTTTCCCAAAGTACAGGGAGATCGCATCTCTGCGCTTAGACAAGCATATCAGTTTGAAAGAAGATAAAGGAAACAAACTTGACATTGATGAATGTGAAAGATACCCATGGCTCGTATAACTAAATTACTATTGCATGGATTGATTACATATGCACTTGCCGCTGCTGTCAGTCCACCCGACTAAAGGGTTGTTTTCTATTTTCAAAGGCAACAGGGTGTGCAAAAATACGGTGACAGTAGGCATATCCGGGGAGGTAATCGCATCCCTCCCGAGACATTTCATTAGGCGAGACAACGGACAGAGGCTTCCTGCTCTAATCCCATATTTATGCAATAGTGAAATGACATTAGTCCGCTGCAATGGGAATAAAAGGGTAGACCGAGGCGAGGCCTTCACGATGCCGTGCTGTTGTTTACCAAGCCATATTGTGTGCTAATGTGCAAATAAAATAAGTAGCATGGGTTGGACAAAGTTGAGTTTCAAACATATTAAATTGAGCAGACACTAAGTATGCTTGACAGGAGCAATTGACTTCAGTTTACCTGACTCTACCCAATGTGCGTGCATGATATATATGTGTGTTTGTTTGTGTGTGTGTGGGGGCGTTTGTGTGTGTGTGTGTGTGTTTGTGTGTGTGTGTGTGTGTGTGTGTGTGTGTGTGTGTGTGTGTGTGTGTGTGTGTGTGTGTGTGTGTGTGTGTGTGTGTGTGTGTGTGTGTGTGTGTGAGTGTGTGATGTGTGTGTGTGCGTGTGTGTGTGTGAGTGTGTGAGTGAGTGAGATGAGTGAGTGAGTGAGTGAGTAGAGTGTGAGTGAGTGGAGTGAGTGAGTGAGTGAGTGAGTGAGTGTGTGTGTGTGTGTGTGTGTGTGTGTGAGTGAGTGAGTGAGTGAGTGAGTGAGTGAGTGAGTGAGTGAGTGAGTGAGTGAGTGAGTGAGTGAGTGAGTGAGTGAGTGAGTGAGTGAGTGAGTGAGTTTGTGTGTGTGTGTGTGGGTGGCTGACCAGGCTGGTATCCGAGCCGGGGGTGAGTGTGAGTGTGAGTTCATACTCACACATGTGTGAGTGTGCATGTGCGGTAATTATGAGGATGGCCAGAGGCATGCAGTGAGGGTTTGCGTGACGAAGGACAGTTTGCTGTAACCTGACATTGGTTGTCTCATCAATTAATGACCATGAGGTCGCGGGGGGGCAACATGAGCCCACAATGTCACCAACCCACCGACCTTCTCCCCCCTCTCCTCTCTCCCCCCCCCCACCCCCCGGTGGAATGCATGTCACAGTCTAGGGAAGGGTTAACTTCACTTTGATGGTTCTCAGTGAGACCGGTCCTCTGTTGACAATCCACTCCCAGCAACAGTGGTGGGGGAGTATACCATGCACTTTTACACCGCTTAAAACCCGCTCCGCGAGCGATGACCTCAGAAGCATCTGGGTTCGACACATCAGCCCTGGCCTGCTCGGGTGGGCACTTTCCCAATCCAACCTCTGCAACACGGAAAAATGATGCAATTACTATGTCGAAATGAGGTCATGGCAATGCCACTTTAGGCTGAAGCGGTCCCCAGTTCGACTGTTGCGGGCCAAGACGGGCCCTTTATAAGTGCCCTCCTATGGAAACACAAACTGACCCTTAATTCCCAGGGGCCACCGGTGGCCAGTGGCCTTTGTGTGCAATGGAAAAGTACCTAATGCCACCTGAACATGCACAACAGTTCCCCCTCTGTCCCCGAGATCTCAAGATCTAAATCCTTTTGCTAAACGCCCTCATCACAACTCGAAGAAACCCAATATGTATGGGACCTCATGT
>OLKM01000481.1:114135-216635 GCA_900291075.1 Melanogrammus aeglefinus | reverse complement strand
TGTCTGGGTGAGAATAAATAAATCAAATACACACTTTTTCTTTGTGCAGAGGATGACGCCTGATGTCGTGTTTGTGGAGAGCGTGCGGTTCTCCGGAAAACACGACAAGCTTTCTGAACTCGTATAAATAAATCAAAAGTTTTCAATTAGCTTCTTGTGTCTTTTCGGTGAAATCAAATGCTTTGTCACTTCTTTGCAGGGAGGGGGTTCCTGGGGGGGGTGGGGGTGTTATATTTTAATTCCCAGGTGAATTTCTCCCTGTCTGAATTATTCTTAAATTCGCCAACATGGACACGTGCCAGAAGTGATTTTGCTGTAAACACGGAAATGATTTCTAACATGCATTGTGTAGAGAGAGAGCGAGAGGAAAAGCAACATAAAAAATTTAGCATCACAAGACAAGTGGAATAAAAATGCGTGCTGAAACAAGGAAAAGAACCTTGACATTCACGGTTTTTACATTAATAATGGAGGCTTTTCCGGGACTAACATCGCTGTTCCCTCTTCTTTCAGACTGCTCCCATCCTTGCCCCCATTTTGTTATTTTTAGAGATTTGTGAGAATAGAGGTGTCTTGTTTTTGGCTGTTGCTGTACTTTGTTTCTCTGCACACAGTGCCTAAGTGGCCAACGCACACGTGTCTGCTGTGTGTTTCCACGTTTCAGGGCAGCAGGGCAGCACTTTGATTTAAATTATCTACAGCTATTTGTTTGCTACGCGCCGCGCGGTACAATGGGCCAACGTCTCCGGCTGCTCCCGACCGAACGGAGAATAGAACATGAGGGGAATCACCTCATCAACTCCTCAACTGTCAAATATTCGGCGGTTGAACCATATTCCTTTAATTCATGAAATAAAACAACGCAAACATGGGGATCAAATTCAGGTTTTCTTGTGTCAGAAGTTTTGGTTAGACAATAGTGTCAACAAAACCCATCATAGTTATTATATAGTAAAGATACAGGATTAAATGTCGAAATGTGTGATTGCGGCAGATCTCGTGGCCATCAGCGATGAGCTGTAATGTTGACGTGATGCTGTGGGAGGCTGACAAACTCTCAGCTTCATCAAGCTGACAGCAGCTAGCATGACCTGCACTGTGAACTCCGCTAACACAAACTGACACAGCGGGTCACACCGAGAACAGACAAATAGCTTCCACTTTCTTTTTTTTCCGACTGGTATTTTCCGTGGTTCCTGTTTACGCGGCAATTATATTCTTAGGTCTTTACGTGTTGGTAGTCGACTGACCCCTTTAAACTTATATTTACCAAGCTGGAACTGTTAATGAAATGTTCTTTTTAATTAGGACGTGGGTGAGGGTGGGAGATCTGAGAGCTCTGTGTTGTTGTGGCTGTGTGGGTGACTGAAGGGTGCAGATCCCCAGTCCTCAGATAAAACGCTAATATCTTAATTAAGACTTGGCGCGGCGGCTGTTAGCAGTCGGCGCGGACGCCATTTTCTTGAACCCGTGCCACGGGCGGCGCACAGAGCATAGTAATATTCACCATGCAATGAATCAATAAAACAATATCATAATTTCTTCTTTTGTTGTTTTGTTTTTTAGGAGCGGGTCGTTTTTCAGGCTTGACTGATTGAAAGTGGTCGGACTACTCAAGGTAACAACTGTAAAGGAGTGTGGGGGGTTGGGGGGTGGGGGGTGAGGGTGGTGGTGGTGGTGGGGGGGGGGGGAGGAGAGGGGGGGGGTGCGGGGTGGGGGGGCGGGGGGGGGGGTTGGGGGTGGGGGGGGGGGGGGGGGGGGGGGGGGGGGGGGGTGTGGGACTTCAGTGCCTGTATAATGCAGTCCTTGGCAAGCACTCTCATTGTATTAGGTACATTAGGGCGGAAATGTGCACTAACTTAAAAATGCTCACGTGAAAAAACATGGAATGTATTAAATTAATGGTCTCTTTTGCCTGAGGGCAGTAATGAAAAGAGACCCCCAATGAGTTCATTTTGCACGGCATTGGTTATGGACTCAACGCTCTAATTGAATTTCAATGTAAGTTTTACAAAGTCTTTATTACAGTAACTCTTGATGTAAATCGCATGTGATCCGTCTCGGGACCCCTACCCCATTAAGGTGTTTTCCCCGTGACGTGTTCCCACACCTCTCCAGTCCCCGTTGTCACCTCGTCTCTAGTTTCTGTTCATGGTGATAACCAGGCCAGGTTTTAG
This sequence comes from Melanogrammus aeglefinus, assembly GCA_900291075.1. NCBI lineage: Eukaryota > Metazoa > Chordata > Actinopteri > Gadiformes > Gadidae > Melanogrammus > Melanogrammus aeglefinus. The sequence goes on along the minus strand of OLKM01000481.1, from coordinate 214,458 downwards.
AACCAGGCCAGGTTTTACACTTTAGGCAACATTATGGGGGAGAAACGACAGCTTCTTAAAAAGGAGTAATTGCTCGTCTTGCCAGCAGCCAGGGGAAGGGGGAGACAGCTAAAGTATACGGAGCACACACACGTGTCACAGGGATTAGCGGGATGCGCGCTGACGAACGCACAAGGAACATTTTTAGCTGAGAATAGCAAATTATAACATGCTTCCCAAGAGCAGCAGGAGAATTAGAACACACGGCGCACGCAGAGCAGAAACCTGCAAATCCACCAGTCCGCTCCGCACCGTTTGTTTGAGTTTAAAGTTTTGACTTTTAATAAATCTAAATCTCCTTTGGATTGTTATAAATGAAAACGTTGTGTGCGTGTGTATGCACAGACACAGATTTCTCTGTATCCCTAAGCTATCCAATGCTTTTCTTTGTGGTTTTACTTGAACAACGTGAGGAAAATAAACACTATGATATTGATGTTTGTTTCTACTCCTGTTAACCGTGTGTGTTTCCCATGTGGTTGTGTATCTGCTTCGTCCTTACAGAGTTCTAAACACGCAGCCTCCAGCTCAACCTGTTCCGTCTCCATCCAATGTCCAGCCCTTCCTCTTCCACCTCTAGATCAACACAAAGACAAATATTAGCAAAAGGCCTACCTTCAGCAAACAACATGGATGAAATGATGGATCTATTACTCATTGTAATAAGCCCATAACCCGATAAACCTAAGCATAACACAAATCTGTGTGTGTGTGTGTGTGTGTGTGTGTGTGTGTGTGTGTGTGTGTGTGTGTGTGTGTGTGTGTGTGTGTGTGTACATGTCTGATGTATCTGTTGTGTGTGTGTCAGCCTATGGGGTGTGGGTGAGTGTGTGAGTGTGTGTGCGCGCGCGCGAGAAGGTGTGTGTGTGTATATGCAAGTGTGTGTATGTGTGTGCGTCGGGTGTGGGTGAGCGTGTGTACATATGTGTGTGTGTGCATATGTGTGTGCGTGTGAGTGTGTGTAGAGCGCTACGGTGACCAGATCATGCGAGCCGGAGCCGAGGCTTGACGCGATATTTCCTTTGTTGTTTGTTCAGGAAAGGGAGGTTATTGTAAACGGGCCAGGGAAGATAAATAACCCGGCCGTTTCCATGGCAAACGCACAAACATTGACTGCCCAAGACAAAAGAGCAGCGGACAATTAATCCAGATCTGTCATTTTGTTTGGTCGCTCAGAGTGTTTTTGAGGGAAATCTGCTTTCAAAACAAGAGGCGCCCTTTCCACAGGGAAGGGGAAATCAGACTTTTTTTTTTCTTGAACAAGCCCTGGTTTCATCTTGTATATTATTTTCCGTGCCACGCCATCCTGATTGTTTGAAAATATCTGATACCCTTTTTTTTTTACTGGTGGTGGTCAGGAAACTCCTTCTGCAGCTGTATACATGCTGCTTTTCTCTGGCCTTTGGAAGAAAGGGTATTGTCTTTAAATTCCTAAGAATCGCTGGTGCAGCCTTCGGAATCGACTGGAAACCCATCCCTAAATATTTTCGCCGCACGGTAAACACATACTTTTGCCTGATTACATAGGTCAGCTGCAGTTCACTTTTCTTGAAAAGACATTAGCCTTTTTCAAATGTCGCCTCATTACTGCATCAAGATAAGAGAAGCATTGGTCTCACCGATAATAAGAACAATGGTCATTATACCTTATTATGAATAGAACATATTAGGGGCCTAAACAACAAATAAAGCAGTTAAGGCCGGATCAATCAGCATATCCCTCACAAGATCTACTCCACGGTGCATTTGTGATGTAGCGTCCATGTTGGCCCTCAGACACAAGTGGTCAAACCAAACATAGGGAAAAAGTACTAAATAATAATCGGCCACCATTCATGACCAAGACCCTCCTCCCCCCCCCCCCCCCCCACCCGGAAGTGTACGGGGGCCTCATTCTGCACCATCGCGAGACACCGAGGAAGAGTCCTCGTCTTCATCCTTACATCCTGGCGGTCTTCGTCCTTACATCCTGGCGGTCTTCGTCCTTAGATCCTGGCGGTCTTCGTCTTCGTCCTTGTATCCTGGCGGTCTTCGTCTTCGTCCTTGTATCTCGGCGGTCTTCGTCTTCGTCCTTACATCCTGGCGGTCTTCGTCTTCGTCCTTACATCCTGGCGGTCTTCGTCTTCGTCCTTATATCTCAGCGGTCTTCGTCATCGTCCTTATATCTCGGCGGTCTTCGTCTTCGTCCTTATATCCTGGCGGTCTTCGTCTTCGTCCTTGTATCTCGGCGGTCTTCGTCTTCGTCCTTACATCCTGGCGGTCTTCGTCTTCGTCCTTACATCCTGGCGGTCTCCGTCTTCGTCCTTACATCCTGGCGGTCTTCGTCTTCGTCCTTATATCCTGCCGGTCTTCGTCTTCGTCCTTACATCCTGGCGGTCTTCGTCTTCGTCCTTGTATCCTGGCGGTCTTCGTCTTTGTCCTTACATCACAGCGGTTTGCGTTTTCTTTGTCATTATGCTTCCCTGTGCAGCGCGGGGATGAAGAGGGGAGCAGCGCTGATGAGCTGTGTCTGATTAAGATCTAATTGTTATCGCCAGCCTTTAATATCAGCCCTCTGCCGCGTGCTGCAGGAGGAGAGGCCTTCCCAAAGTGCTGCGTGCGCGAGTGTCCTCCCGTATTTGTGTGTTACTCAAGTACTAGTTAGCGGTGAGGTGACAGGAGTGGAGCCCCCGGCTCGCCGACATCAACAACACAACAACAACAACAACAACATCAACAAACAGGAATTGATGGCTAGCGTTTATTATCTGGTTTAATTGCTCGTCATCTGGCGGATCTGACAGTTGTGGTTAATGAGAGAGGGAGCGGAGGCAGCGCTGTTGGCAACACGCTTCATAGGGGAAGACGGGTGTGGGTTCCTGCTCCAGTTAGTGTGTACCGGTGTGTGTGTGTGTGTGTGTGTGTGTGTGTGTGTGTGTGTGTGTGTGTGTGTGTGTGTGTGTGTGTGTGTGTGTGTGTGTGTGTGTCGGCCGTGGGGGGTCACGGTGAAGAGGGGCGCGAGACCACATTCCAGCTGAACAGAAGCAACAAAGGAACGCGGCGAACGGAGAGCGCCAAACCGTTTGTTTATCACGTTATCAAAACAAGTTTCTTAAGTGTCGAGTTTCAAGGCCCCGGAGCATCTCGTTAACCTGGTGTGTCATTATTACGCTCTTTGCCAGAGAGACACACACACACACACACCTAGACACATGTGGGGACACGTAGCCGCCCACGCACACTCACACACATGAAGCTATAGACACTCGCACATGAACCCGCTCACACACACAAAAACACACGCACACACATATAGGCTCACACACACATAAACATACACACACACACAAACACACAAACATACACACACACACACACGAATCAAACAAACAAACACACACACACACACATAGGCTCACACACACAAAAACACACACACACATGAACCCGTTCACTCACTCACACAAACCCGCTCACACAACACACACACACACACACACACATGAACCCGTTCACTCACTCACACAAACGCACACGTTTTGTAAAGTAATCAAACGCAGGATATCACTAAAGGCAGGCCTCTTCCTTCAACGTTAATCGGTGCCATCGGATTGGCCGAGATCCAGGAAGGAACCTGTGTGACACTCGGCCCTATCAGGCTTCACCCTGGGACGCACAATACACACAGCCAGAGGATGTGGGGGGGGGGGCACACTGCTCTACTGCTACCTCACTTTCCTGTTAACATGACGCACTCTATAATAATACCATCCCAGAAACACACACACACACACACACACACACACACACACACACACACACACACACACACACACACACACACACACACACACACACACACACACACACTGCCAGAATCTTACATCAGTGGGTCCATGGGAAAACAGAGGCCCATTGATAAATCCTGTTGGTTGAAACATGGGCACTAGAGTAGAGCGGGCCCCCCCTCCCCGGCCCCCCAGCCCCCGCAGGCCCACATGGGAACCATTACGGGGTGTGTGTGTGTGTGTGTGTGTGCGAGTTTGGCTAAGGGCCGCGCCGACCAGCTGCATCTGATTCTTTATTTACCTTTTGCACTCGGGCTGCGTGACGCCACGAGCGCGTCTGCTACTGTGCAGCGTTACCGTGGTTACACGCGCGGTTGACCTGTGATTCTGTAATTACCCGCTAAACGAGATGAAGAGGCCTGGGCCAACCACTGCCAAACCGGGGCCCGCCGCACACACACATGGGAACACGCACGCACACAAACACCCCTACACACACACACACACACACCACTTCCTCTCTCTCTCTCTCACACACACACACATGGTTGGCACAAACCCACACACACACACACCCGCTGCGGTTCCGCCGCCAGTCCGTCGCGTGGCTCCGGCTCAGCCCCTCAGAACCAGCGGGGCCCTTCAGAACCAGAGGGGCCCCTCTGGAGCCTCCCGTCACCACCGGTCTGCTCCGGAGCCAGAGGGGAAGCTTTGGTCCCCCCCCCCCCCCCCCGAGAGAAGATTGGAGGAGACGGACCAACCCTGGGCTCTCATTGGTTCAAATTAGCCACATGGCACCGCGAGAAAACACAACGCCCCCGCTAACGACCTAGGACAGACAGCACAACGTGGGGCTCGATCTAGGGACCCCTAACCTGGAGCCCAGTGGCCCCTCTAAGGACCCCTAGCCTGGAGCCTGGTGCCCCCTCTACCTGGAGCCTGGCGCCCCCTCTACCTGGAGCCTGGTGCCCCCTCTACCTGGAGCCTGGCGCCCCCTCTACCTGGAGCCTGGTGCCCCCTCTACCTGGAGCCACCCCCTCTACCTGGAGCCTGGTGCCCCCTCTATGGAGCCTGGTGCCCCCTCTACCTGGAGCCTGGCGCCCCCTCTACCTGGAGCCTGGTGCCCCCTCTACCTGGAGCCACCCCCTCTACCTGGAGCCTGGAGCCCCCTCTATGGAGCCTGGTGCCCCCTCTACCTGGAGCCTGGTGCCCCCTCTACCTGGAGCCCCCTCTATGGAGCCTGGTGCCCCCTCTACCTGGAGCCTGGTGCCCCCTCTACCTGGAGCCTGGTGCCCCCTCTACCTGGAGCCCCCTCTACCTGGAGCCCCCTCTATGGAGCCTGGTGCCCCCTCTACCTGGAGCCTGGTGCCCCCTCTACCTGGGGCCTGGCGCCAGCCCCCCGTGCTGCAGCAGACATGTCCCCCCCTCCCCGGGGATCAGCAGAGAGCGACCGGCGGCGTCTCAGAGGATAATGTCATGTTATATATATATATATATATATATATATATATCCACGGTGTCACAGGTGGCCAATTTACCTGCAGAAGGTCAACCCCCGCGGAGACAAAGTCCTCAACTGTGTTGTTTTTATTCAATTCCTGTTGTTTGTTTGTTTTGCTTTTCAGTTTTTTTTGCTTCGGGTGAAACGCAGAGGAATGCGTTTCTGCTGAACATCACGGCAAACCCAAAGAACCCCGGATCTAAAAGACAGCTTTATGAAATAATAATGAGTGATTATGAGCAATAACTGTGAGGGCCATCTATGGATCACTTCACAGAAGCAGCCAGGAAGGGGGCGGCGGGGGGGGGGAGCCACCGGGCTTAGCATCTCCCAGATGTGCTAACCATATGCCGCGACTGAAATTAAAACGGGAGAAAGAAAGGCAGTGCGCACATGAAAGGGTCTTGAGTAAAGACGGTGAACAGCTCCACGGAGGAACGGCCGAGAGAGGCCACGCTAAAGTAGCGTGGGACGGTGGCGTCTTTTCTTTTTTCCGTCGCCTGCCGTCGTTCCGTTTCCTGCTCATAAGTTCAGCGAGCAGATGGTGGCGGGCTGAAGGCGCGGGGAGCTGGACCCTGAAGCCCGTTGTACCCACGCCGCGTGCTGTGTACGGCTCGCTGTGGTCCTTTTAGAGAGCGTTTGGTGCGTTCCAGGGTTGGACAGAAACAGAAGGTTAAGGCACGATTAGGAGGACGTGATTATAGCCTACGTGAGACAAGCGTCTGCTGTAGGAAATAACACAGGAAATAATAGTGTTGAAAGTTAATACTCCCAATACTGCCATTCTCTGCCAACCCTCTGAACAGAGCCTGTCTTTGTAATTTTTCTACAATGCTTTAGATTTAATCTATATGTATATTTATAGATTTTCGAGATAGATAGATAGATAGATAGATAGATAGATAGATAGATAGATAGATAGATAGATAGATAGATAGATAGATAGATAGATAGATAGATAGATAGATAGATAGATAGATAGATAGATAGATAGATAGATAGATAGATAGATAGATAGATAGATAGATAGATAGATAGATAGATAGATAGATAGATAGATAGATCATGCCATACAATTATTTTTGTAGGATGTTAGAGAATATATATATATATATATGCAATACACAGAATACATATTCTCAATTATTCAGGAAAGGTCCCATGCCGAGAATGCAGTTAAATTGTGATCAACACTTCCCTCTATGGTCCAGACGGAGAACTGAAACCATGCCGTTTAAAACCACTTAAGGCCAAATGTTTTGAATTCATCTAAACTATCGAGTTCTTCTTTAAAAGGCCTCCGAAAGATGTTGTCAGTGAATCTGGTTTGTGTTAATAAATGGATGGAAATAACAAATGTGTTCCAAATAAAACAATTCTGACAATACAGGGAAAAATACATAAGCCATTCGCCGTGGCTCGAATCCCTTCCTTAATATGAATTTCAATAACATGGGGCTTTTGGAGAAGCTGGCACCAGCACCCTGTGAGACCCTCTCTAAATCAGCCTGTTGTGCGTGTTGGATAGACACATGTTTATTAAATGGTTGGCTTGTATGCGTCTGCATCGTGTCCACCCTCGGGCAGGATGGCAAGAGGCCTGGCTGTGTTTCTGCTTGTGTAATCAAACTTCACCGCGGTGACGGACCAACACGTATTCTTTGGTGGGACTGCAAACAGCTGTCTGCCCTGTCATGGGCTCTAAATACAGGAGTAAACGAAAAAATGTGGGCAAATGGTACTTAGCACGATGACGTTAGTATCTACCTGACTGATGCCAGGATCACAGAGGCAAGTTGAAGAACAAAATACGAGAATAAGATGAGAAAAAAGGGAATTTAAGGAAAATAATATTACAAAATATATGATACAATTATACAAACATAGAATTTTTTTTGCACATTAGCAATTGTAAATGAAAAGACTATGTAAGCTTCTTTCTTTTCCACAGTATTGGCAGGTGCCATGTTGTCAATACAGCAATCTGATGAGGTCACTACCACTACAGGGTTAAATTATTGGAATTTAGTAAAATATAACATGTGTGCTTAACTTTTAGGAAGAACCACTAACCATGAGTCCAAAACTATTCTAAGGATCTCCACAGATCTTTGCTGCGTTTCCTTTGTCTTTCCTTTCCACTCTTCATTACCTCAGGGGTCGTCCCCTATTAGAGTAAGGCCCATTGACCCTTGACAAAAGAACTCTAGAACTCACAACACCCCCTGGGTGCTGGCTTAATTTAGATGTTCTTTTGTGAATAATATATCAGTCAAATAATATGTCAATATGTTTGATGGTGTTTTTATACATTTTATTTTGTTAACCTTTATGGAAAAAGAGATCATTCCATTTTTATTGACCATCCTAGAAGATTAAAAGTGAATAAATAAATACAATTGTTATTCTGTTATTCTATTGATCCTGAAACTCAAACATTGAAATATGGCAGATACAGTGTGTATGTGGATAACTAGATGTGGTGTTGGTAGCATGTGCTTTTTCATTCAATAATCCAGCAGAAGTGGCCATGCAAGGACTTTTCAGCAGGTTGTTTTGTAGTTAAATACTCTAATTTAGGATGGCTGAAGGAAACATAATATTACACTGGTTCAAAATGCATGTATATATTTTTATAATCAAACGAAATTAAAATGTATGAGAACATACTTCAAATTAGTATTTATTAATTTGTATTTTATTTTATGCCGGTTTGTAAGTCTTTTTTTATTTCTTGACAAGGATTGACTTGATGTAAAAAATATGAACAATTGTAATTTGTCACTATTCCTCTGCTATGATTTGATTACAGTAGCCTAATCATTTACTGACCCCAACTAGTTTGGGTTAGTGCAAGAAACAAAATTAATAAATCCAAGAGTTAAAGACCAACGCTGCAAAAATGAAAACTTCTGATTTAGAAAGTGATGATATACAACCAACTGTACTGTCAAGTTAAGTTACATAAAACATTTGAAAACTTAATACAAAACAAAAAAAGTAACGCATTACTATGAAGAGTGATATGAGAGTACATATGACCATAATGATTGCCATGTTGATGATTATGCTGTTCTAAATACCAGAAGAGTGGCTGATTCGCTCTCCTAACTTGTTCTGGTTATGCTTCTCATCTCGGATCTCCCACTTACCAGGATTGGGGGGTAGGCTTGGTGTTCCGGGGTCCACTGCAAGTAAGTGCGACTTCTTTGAAGCTTATGGTGAACATTTTGTAGGATTAAAGCCACATTTGTGATCAGTCCTTGCAGGTCTGATAATGAAAATTCCTCCAAAATCCCAAAGCTCCGAGGGAAAACTGGCTCTGCTAAACCAAGGCCCGACGGCTATTTATATAAAGTGTAATATCGTTGACCGCCACACAGAGCCGCTGTTTCGCCGTTTTCCTTGAACAGTCTCACAAATTAAATTCTGGAGGACGACGGGAACCGGAGATAAGCGGGAACCTGTCAGGTAACTTGTGAACAAAAGCGTTTTGAGGTGTTTTATTACACAGACGTTTCAGGACCTTTACAACCAGACAAACAGGTGCTGTTTTAAAAAAGATAATCCTCTTTGTAAATTCGAAAATCGTTGGATTGCCATTTATCTTGCCACCCACCCAACCCATTACAGCTTAATGCTGGACTGGTGTCACTATAAACTCACTGTATCTCCCTGTATCACATTGTATCTCTCACTGTATCAAACTGTATCTCCCTGTATCACACTGTATCTCACTCTAAACAATAGATATGGACCTCCTCCCAGAGCCGTTGGACAGACGTAAAGTGTTTAGTGTTTTTAAACGTAGTCCTATACTTTGAAGGACCAGGATAACAACACAATGGATTTAGACTTAAATCCGCACCCAAAACACAATAAACTATACCGCTAAAAAGTTCTCTCAGCATTTGCCTATCTGATGCACATCCGGTCTCTATTATTCTACAAGCAAAACAATGTTTGTTTAGCATTCTTTGCCTGTCTCATATTAAGACAATCCTTAGCCTTAACTTCAACTTATATTATAAATGACAAACACTGTGTGGGCTTGTGTAACGATGGTCAAGCATCAGGGAGACGGAGGCGAAACTGTTGAATTTTCTTTCTTCTATTTTCCTTTAGAAAATAAATCCAAACATTGCCATCAGGCTTTGGCGTACACATCAGCATCAGATCAAAAGCATAGGCTTCTCTGCTGATAACTTCAGTAATAGAAAATGCATACAAAACCATGAATGGGAATAACTGTAGTCCAAGTGCAGTTACAGCACTTTATTAAAACCTATTTACATTATGGAGCCACATACCTTTAGAAAATAAATCAAAACATTGCCATCAGGCTTTGGTGTACACATACTACAGCATCTGCACAAGCAAAATATAAAGAATGCCTTGCGTTACATATGCAACATACACTCACCGGCCACTTTATTAAGTACACCTGGCTAGTACCGGGTTGGACCCCCTTTGGCCTTCAGAACTGCCTTAATCCTTCGTGGCATAGATTCAACAAGGTACTGGAAACATTCCTCAGAGAGTTGGGTCCATATTGACATGATAGCATCACACAGTTGCTGCAGATTTGTCGGCTGCACATCCATGATGTGAATCTCCCGTTCCACCACATCCCAAAGGTGCTCTATTGGATTGAGATCTGGTGACTGTGGAGGCCATTTGAGTACAGTGAACTCTTTATCATGTTCAAGAAACCAGTCTGAGATGATTCACGCTTTATGACACGGCGCGTTATCCTGCTGGAAGTAGCCATCAGAAGATGAGTACACTGTGGTCATGAAGGGATGGACATGGTCACCACAATACTCAGGAAGACTGTGGCGTTGACACGATGCTCAATTGGTACTAAGGGGCCCAAAGAGTGCCAAGAAAATATCCCCCCCACCATTGCACCCACCACCAGCCTGAACCATTGACACAAGGCAAGATGGATCCATACTTTCATGTTGTTTACGCCAAATTCTGACCCTACCATCAGTGTTGCAGCAGAAATCAAGAATCATCAGACCAGGCAACCTTTTTCCAATCATCTATTGTCCAATTTTGGTGAGCCTGTGTGAATTGTAGCCTCAGATTCCTGTTCTTAGCTGACAGGAGTGGCACCCGGTGTGGTCTTCTGCTGCTGAAGCCCATCCGCCTCAAAGTTCGACGTGTTGTGGGTTCAGAGATGCTCTTCTGCATACCTCGGTTGTAAGGAGTGTTTATTTGAGTTACTGTTGCTTTTCTATCAGCTCGAACCAGTCTGGCCATTCTCCTCTGACCTCAACAAGGCATTTGCGCCCACAGAACTGCCGCTCACTGGATATTTTCTCTTTTTCGGACCATTCTCTGTAAACCCTAGAGATGGTTGTGCGTGAAAATCCCAGTAGATCAGCAGTTTCTGAAATACTCAGACCAGCCCGTCCGGCACCAACAACCATGCCACGTTCAAAGTCACTTAAATCACCTTTCTCCCCCATTCTGATGCTCGGTTTGAACTACAGCAGATCGTTTTGACCAAGTCTACATGCCTAAACACATTGAGTGGCTGCCATGTGATGGGCTGATTAGAAGTTTGCGTTAACGAGCAGTTGGACAGGTGTACCTCATAAAGTTGCCGGTGAGCGTATACTAGTCAATATCCCATTGTACACTATCAGCGCTAACTAGCCAGTGAGGCATGCCAGACAGAATGTCTGGACATGGAACAATAGCTAATTAACGTTCGGGAGTACTCGCTTTATACTCAAAGTTATACTGAGGTTCAACACACACGATAGAAGGAGAGTAATATTACTTTCAATGCATGTTTAACTAAACAGTTCAATCCATGCATGATAGATCAAGCAGTAGGCCTACTTACGGCTAGTCACGTTAGCCTTAGCATGCAAAAACCCACGGTCATAAGGAAAGTAGCCTATTAGGAAACTTTCTGTAAAACATGCAAACTGCAGTACGATCTTAACAGTGTATGGAAAATAATATAATACATGGGATAGATCGAAGTTATCAACTTAAACATGAACTTACTTTAAGAAAACGGATATACAGTGTTTTGTATAGTGGACCTTACCAGAACAAAAGCATACCAATAGGCTTCTCTGATGGGTGGGGAACAGTGTCGCCAACTCTTCAGTAAGGAGAGTAACTATTGGCTCTCCTAAAAGTAACTACAGTATTGGATCTCCTAAAAGTAACTATTGGCTCTCCTAAAAGTAACTATTGGCTCTCCAAGAAGTCGCTACATGTCGCTAGATGACGTCATCGCATTATTTGCCAAACTGGAAGTAAACGTCCCGTTCGTTTTCTCCATAGCATAGACATTATAAAACATTATTAGCACTAATTTCATCACCATGCAAGGGAGACTTATAATAAGTTTGCTATCCACTCTTTTCTATGTGTGTTGGTACTGTTTTGACGGCGACATGATAAAGACAGTTTGTGTAGCCTATTTGTCAAAGAAAGGCACACATGCACAGTGGACGAGATGAGGTGACTGAGCCTGAGGCAGTGTGAGCCAAACTGTAACACAGATTTATTTAGTGCAGTGATTTATTCTTTTATTTAAACAAAGAAAATATTACATTATTATCCCTATTGCAGCCCGGATGCCGACTGCCGAGGGGTGAACGTCTCTTCCGGTTAGCTCCTGCTAACAGAGCAGCTGGGAGGGACTGCTGCGCGAGGCCTGGGCCGCCTGTGCTTTGAGACGGGGGAGGGGCAGCCACCCGCTGCTCGTTGTGAAGAGAGAATAGCGATACGTAGTTTCACCTCAAAAAGTCGCCAAAAGTCACTAATAGCACCAGAAAAATAAGTTACATTTGTCGCTTTTTTTTAAAAAAGAGTCGCCAAAGCGGTCGGAAAAGTCGCTAAATATAGCGACAAAATCGCTAAATTGGCAACACTGTAGGGAAGCAGCACAGGACTAAACGCAGCAGACCTGCAGTACACCATATGGCCATGGGTGGCTCCCATTCACACTTTTATTAAACAAGGGGGAAATCATATATAATAATACACTACATTTTAAACTCTGTTACACATGGCCAATGCCATTTAGATTAGTATATGTATATTTATATATTTTGTTGTATATTGTTTTTTCATTTTAATTGAATTTATATATAATAGCTGTTAACTGAAAACTTAATGATGAATGACGATAAATTGAATATTCCAGTCAAAATTCATGCGTAGCGTATTTCTTATCGTCAAAGAATGAAACGAGCGCCTGATTCTACGGTTATCTTTTATAGTCGGCCTACGACTATCCAACAATGTACAATGATTGCAATTTGGTAAAAAAAAATTGGTTAGGTCAAAACCCTTTTTCTTTTCTTTTTTCATGAACTATTTAATAGCTCATCTATTTTGTCTTCTATTTATCAATGCGCAGTTACACTTTGGAACATTTTCCAAACGGGTATTTTTTTCCTCTAATGATACCCCGTCAAAGATATATGACAATCCGATTTATTGCCAAATTATATATAATTGTTTCAAATTAACTTTAGAATCAAGTGTAGATCTCTACAATTGTTTTGGCTTGTAGTTAACGAGTAAATTCTTTGTTTTGCATTCGTGGACACCCCTACAAATGGGACCGTCCGACTCGATGATGTCACCCACACCCAGCAGCCATTTTGTTAGCTGGTCGGAAGCTAAAAAGATTAGCTGGGACGTGACACACAAAGTGTTGCCATTGATTCTCATTTTTAAGTCAAGCAACCGGGCCTTTGTCGGACGCTCTCTCCGCATTCGACGCACGGCTCCACACCACCCCATCGCCGGTTCGAGTGAGCCACCCTCCGCGTTTCGAGAAAACGTAAACCGCGATACCTGGGTAACCCATTCATTTCTCTCGTTTGTTAGCCTAGCCTAGCTTAGCCTAACCGCTCATAAAGAAGACCTCCGCTTCATGGCCGCCGGCGATCCAGTTCTTCAAAGCGGTGAGCACTAAAACAACGACCTCCCAGCCGACCCTCGGAGGCTTCCTCCCCTCACTCGTCCGTTTCCTGCGCTAGTCCTGCCGTCCGTTCGGTCGCGTCGAGACCCCCGCGGTTCGTTCATCCTCCGTGCGCCTCGTGGAATCACCCAGACGGCCCGTTTCGAGTTCGACCGCCACGAGCCCCAACCAGCCCGGAAACATGTCCGAGCTGTACATCCGAGTGGCCGAGGACGAGAGCGAGGAGCCCATGGAGATCCCGTCGGAGGACGACGGCACCGTGCTGCTGTCCACGGTGGCGGCCCAGTTCCCGGGGGCCTGCGGCCTGCGCTACAGGAACCCCGAGTCGCAGTGCATGCGGGGGGTCCGCCTGGTGGAGGGGGTCCTGCACGCCCCGGAGAGCGACTGGGGGAACCTGGTCTACGTCGTCAACTACCCCAAAGGTAGGCCCTCACAACATTACGCTTATTTCAACTCGTATGAGTGTGGTGCTCCTGCGCCAGGCTCTCACGGGGTGGTGGGGGACTGCGTGCGGATCGATGGTGTTCTCTCATACTGCTCCTTCTCTCCTTCATTAGACAACAAAAGGAAGATGGAAGAAATGGACGCCGCCTCCGCTGTTAAAATCAAGAGGGGCTCCCAGAAGACGTCGGATCTTATTGTGCTGGGGCTGCCGTGGAAGACGTCAGAGCAGGACCTGAAGGACTACTTTGCCACCTTCGGGGAGGTCATCATGGTGCAGGTAATGTGGTCTAGTAACCCGTCTCCACTCGGTCCAAAGCTCAAAGGCCTCTGGGTACTGAAGCCCTTTGTCTCCTGTCTTTTAGGTCAAGAGGGACGCCAAGACCGGCAACTCCAAGGGCTTTGGGTTCGTCCGGTTCACAGAGTACGAGACTCAGACCAAAGTGGTTTCTCAGAGACACATGATCGACGGGAGATGGTGCGACTGCAAGCTTCCCAACTCTAAGGTAAGGCATTAACCTGGGGTTACTCCAACCCGGAGAACCACTGAACGGCCGCCGTTGAAGAACTGACCCTGTCTGCTGCCCCCCCCCCCCCCAGGCTGGCCCTGACGAGCCCATGCGGAGCCGTAAGATCTTTGTGGGCCGCTGCACAGAAGACATGACCACTGACGAGCTCCGGCAGTTCTTCATGCAGTACGGCGAGGTCACCGACGTCTTCATCCCCAAACCCTTCAGAGCCTTCTCCTTCGTCACCTTCGCCGATGACCAGGTACGGGGGAGGGGCCTCTATTACCCTGCGTGTGTGCGTTAGTGTGTGTTAGTGTGTGTGTGTGTGTGCGTGTGTGTGTCTGATCACTGCTCTTTGTCGACGTCCCGCCCTTGTCCCCAGGTGGCCCAGGCCCTGTGCGGAGAGGACCTGATCATCAAGGGCGTCAGTGTGCACATCTCCAACGCCGAGCCTAAACACAATAATAGTAGGCAAATGATGGAGCGTGGGCGGTTTGGGGCCGGTGGGTTTGGCCAGGGGTACGGCGCTGGGCGAGGCGGCATGGGGGGGAATAGCAGCGGGGTTAACTTCGGCGCCATGGGGCTTAACCCGGCCATGGTGGCGGCCGCGCAGGCGGCGCTGCAGAGCAGCTGGGGGATGATGGGCATGCTGGCTAACCAGCAGGGGCAGACCACGGCGGCGGGCACGGCCACTACGGCCCGAGACCCCACGTATAGCTCCACCAGCACGAGCTACAGTAGCCCCACCTCCGCCAGCCTGGGCTGGGCCGCGGGCACTAACTCCGCCTCCAGCAGCGGCTTCAGCTCCGGCTTCGGCGCCATGGAGTCCAAGTCCTCTAGTTGGGGGATGTAGGCCTTAGTCTGTGTTTGAGTTAGGCCCGTCTGGTAAGTATGCATATGGTGGCAGAAAAAAAAAGCTAGTCCTCTTATATCCCCTGCTATTTAAAAAAAGAAAAGAAAAAAAAGATATATTGCCTTTTCATTTTGTTGAACGATACACATTTATACTCCAGTGATAATTCTTGTAGCCAGCTGTTGAATGGTTGACGTGTTTAGTTGGTGAGTGGAGACTGCTACACTACCTTTTTTGTTTTTCAGAGTTTTCTTTTAAGATGTGACTGTGCATGCAAGGTATATATTTATATATAAATATATATACTGTACATGGTATATATTTCTGAAACATGCACGAGAATTATGCGAGCCCCATCCCCCTCTCTTATCCACGTTGAACGGCTACACGGGCTAGATTTGCGTTTGTTAATGTGTGCGGTTGACTGTATATCTACCCTTTTGTGTGATGTGATTGGACGCCCCCTGATGACCGTCTCTTCTACAGCAGTGCAGCAACTCTTTTCCAATTTCCCGGGAGGGAGCGCCTCATGGGCGGCCATGTTTGACCGGTCTCAGTATCAGTTCCCCTCCTCCCATGTGTAAATGCTTTGCCATCAAAGAACACAGCTTCACTCTGCATATACTGTGTTAGACGGTGGGTGTTTCGTCTTTTTCCTCCTCTCCCCTTCATTTTTAAATTGGATAGATGCATAGACAAAGTGAAATTCTTGTGGCATTGGTGTTTTATTTGTTTTTGGAGATCGATGAGTATGGTATTGATGGTGGACGTGTGAGAGACTTGAGCGTGAGCGAACGAGGCGGCAAAGCAAGGTGAACGCAAGAGCGTGTGAAGAGGGACTGACTGTGGGGTGTCTAAACGATCCGGAGGCCGGCCAGGTGGGAGCAACCTGTGGCTTTGTGCGAGTGTTGGGGGGCCAGGGGGCGTACGAGTGTGTTCCTAATGACATCACAAGGACTTCCATAACTTTGTCGCTCCTTACGACCCCCCTCTCTCTCTCTCTCCTACTTAATCTATCGGCCTTTAAAAAAAAAACAAGCGAAATGTTAAATGCTTAGAGTACGTGTATCCTTGTAGCTTTTTGTTTTGTTTCCTTGCTGTTTGACGTGGATGCCGTGTATGGTGTGTGCTTAATTTCTCTCCCTTGTTACACCCCCTTTTGTGTGAACATGTTGAAGTTTGTGTGGGGGCAGAGAAGCATTGTGGGCGGGCGGGCGGGGGGGACTTGGACGAGTGTTGTGTTTGCCGTGTGTGCGCGCGCAGTGTGTTGTGTGTTGACGAGTCCCCATCTGAAAGATTGTGTTTTTGAAGTGGCGCTGAATGCATTTTCTATGTTTTGTGAATCAAAGGGAAGTCTCCAATAAAAAAAAAAACCAAATAATTTGACTAGGTATATTGTCCTCTTGATAGTGTTTTTGATTATTCTAACATTAATTGAACTGCAAACACTTTAATTCGCATGTATAGGGACCTTGGAAACAGCCGGCCCAGGGTTATCGTCTGAATCCAGACTGGGAAGCAATTTTGGAAAGCTGAAGACTGGAGTGTGGTGCATTAATGGGTGGGCCAGCACAAGCAACAATGGAAATGCTGCAAGAATGCCTTAAACCTGAAAAGGGGACCCCTTCACCTCAATATCAAGAACCCATGGACCCCCACCCCCACCCCCCCTTTTCACCCAATTGAAATCGGCTCAAATTAATTACGGAGCATTAATTGGCATGATGAATTCATTTGTACATCTAGATGAATGGCCCCATTGACTAGGACCAAAGCTGCATCAACAGTTGTAGGTGCCCATTATTTGGCATTGTCCATGCTTATGTCTGCTGTCCCAACTGTTTTTAGATGGCCCCCTGCGTTGACCCCAATTCAGACCACTCGTCAGTTAATGCTGTGTCCTATACCGGCTACTTTAATCTGATTTAAGTTAAAACTTTTTTTTTGATACCAGTTATTTCCATGTGGTTCAAATGTACAATTTCAATCGGGCAGTAAGCGATCTCTTGTTTCATGTTTGTTTTTGTTTTTTACTTGATTGTATAGCGGTTGTTAATGTACGCCGGGCAGTTTGGCAGGGACTCTGAAAACTATTGATTGAACATGCCAGCAGGAATTCTTTGTGTATTGAGTTTTCATTTTTTTTAGTCCTACAGAGTGTAAAATAAAAGTTTCCAATTTTTAACCTGTGGTTTTCTCAATGTAGATTACCGTGTAGTGTGCTAGCGGTGTGGCCAGGACGCATTGTAGGCCCATGTACGACTTCGGTCTATGGACTACAATTTGTCTACAAGGTTGTAGTTCTCCCACCTTGCCGGGAGGTGGTGCTATAATACACGTTGAGCTGGAGCGCTTGAAGACATGTTTGTAGAGCTTATCATATTCCACCAGCCCGCGTTGGGGGAAGTCAAGCATGGCTAGGCGTGCTACACTCATGGGTTTATTAGCATCGGGTTATAATGGATTTGCTAGGCCTTTTTTATTTTTAGGAAATGTAAAACTTTGATCAGTTGGGCTACTTTACTCAATGGCCTTATCTGAGGAAATATTCTTAGTATTCATATTTTCTATAGAGTTAACTACGGTTTAATTGAAAGCATGTATTCCTGCTGGTTGTCAAGTTGATGTTTGGGTTTTATTTAGGATAATGGAATTGCTGCAAACTTCTATTCACGATTATAATTTGGGAACTAAAACATTTAAATGACCTGTGGGCTCCAATGAAATGTATTGAAAAAGACTCGTTCTTGTTTAAGTGAGCTATTGCAAGGTGGGGGTTCGTCAGGACTTGGTCCACTGAAGCATGAATAAGTATAGCAATGCTTTGCTTTCATTAAACTATCTTTAAACGCTCCCGTTACCTAAACGACCAGTAATAAAACAACACAGAGCCATCTAGTGGACAAATACACCGACATGTGAAGCTACATGCTTTCACCTGGGTGCCTTTGATTAGAGCCTGCATGTGTTCTAATTTGTAGTCATCGCTGAGATTAAATGTACAACATAGTTAAACCATCTGTCTAGTATTAAGCAAACAGGTTTGTTTTTTTTTGTTTATCCGTAAATTTACACGAGGCTCAATGAATTTAGCCCCAGAGCTATAACTGGAGGTAAAACCCCTCTTCCATAATCCTGTTTACAGCACTTGCCAAGACAGGACCAAACAAGCTTATTACAAAGGGATTTATTTCTTTATTTAGCCTGAAACAGTTCACTCCAATGGTTCACCTTAATCCAGTGTTAACATGGTTAACCCCAGGGGTCCTACATGATTGGTGAACACCCGCTTGGTAACCAGCTAGTCTTTGTTTATCGGGGGGACAGAACACGCCCTTAACTCAAGCTTATGAAGATTTGTTTTTCTATTATGAAGAAAAAACACATGACTAGGGTTTGCACTTTGGTCATAAATAAAACCGCAACAATATTTAAGAAAAGCTTACTGGGTACAGTTGGATGAGGGGGGTTAGGGTGTGGTCCCGGGGCGACCCGGTTTGGTTCGAGAGCCGGAATAAAATCAGTCAGCATTGACGCTGCTGCCCTGGTTCCCTGTGGTGCGTTGAAAGGTGGCCTTTAGGCGTTGTAGGAGGAGGACGACACGTTCCCACCGGTGCCCGTCCAGTTAGTGTGGACGTGCTGGCCGGGTTTGGACAGCAGCTCGTAGGTGTGCGCTCCAAAGTAGTCTCTCTGAGCCTGCGGAGCGGGAACACGAGACGGAATGGTCACATGGAGGGGAGGGAACCAAGGCGCCGAAGGCTGGCCTACTGAGACAACACGCTGCACTGAGGAGGAACCACAGCGCTCACTGAGGAGGAACCACAGCGCTCACTGAGAGGGAACCACAGCGCTCACTGAGAGGGAACCACAGCGCTCACTGAGAGGGAACCACAGCGCTCACTGAGAGGGAACCACAGCGCTCACTGAGGAGGAACCACAGCGCTCACTGAGGAGGAACCACAGCGCTCACTGAGAGGGAACCACAGCGCTCACTGAGACAACAAGCTGCACTGAGGAGGAACCACGACACTCACTGAGACAACACGCTGCACTGAGAGGGAACCACGACGCTCACTGAGACAACACGCTGCACTGAGAGGGAACCACAGCGCTCACTGAGAGGGAACCACAGCGCTCACTGAGACAACACGCTGCACTGAGGAGGAACCACAGTGCTCACTGAAACAACACGCTGCACTGAGGAGGAACCACAGCGCTCACTGAGGAGGAACCACAGCGCTCACTGAGGAGGAACCACAGCGCTCACTGAGGAGGAACCACAGCGCTCACTGAGGAGGAACCACAGCGCTCACTGAGAGGGAACCACAGCGCTCACTGAGACAACAAGCTGCACTGAGGAGGAACCACGACACTCACTGAGACAACACGCTGCACTGAGAGGGATCCACAACGCTCACTGAGACAACACGCTGCACTGAGGAGGAACCACAGCGCCCTAATGCCGCCGTCACACTACATGCGTCCGTCAACGGATGACCGAGGGCGTGTCTGACGTATAGGGGACTATACAGGGTCTTTGTAGACTCATACTGCAGCCAATCAAATCTCTTCCAGCTACAAAGCCGATGTGTGGATATAAATACAAAAGATGACACAAAGAACAGGTGACTAAAAACATTCCTATCGATTCCACATTTCTATAAAAAAAATATAAACAGATGAATTTTCCCTGCTTCGCGCTGCTTGTTAAGGCAAAATAGATCCAGTAGAATCGTGGAGTGTATTTGCATAACCGCAATCTGATTGGCCGACGGATCCGTCGCTGCCTGAAAAGTTGAACATTTCTCAACTTTTTGACGCAGGCCACGGAGCCGACAGAACGGACAGACCCACAATGCATTTTGAGAGTGTCCCAAAGTCAAGGAGGTCCGTGGACGGACGGAGGTGGTGTGAACGCGCCCTAACGCGCTAGCTCACTGAACCAACAACCTGCTGCAGAGCAGGGGGGACAGTAAAGCCCACAGCGCTCTGAGGTTTATAACCGTTTCAAACTCTCCATGGCAACTGGCTACCGCATCTCCCTAGCCCAATGACTGCACATCCCAAAAGACTGACCCAACGCAAAAGCCCCACAACTCTAGACACATTCACAGACACCCCCTTAACCCAAGGCTCTATACACACACACAGAGACCCCCTAAACCCAAGGGTCTATACACACACAGAGACCCCCTAAACCCAAGGCTCTATACACAGAGACCCCCTAAACCCAAGGCTCTATACACAGAGACCCCCTAAACCCAAGGCTCTATACACAGAGACCCCCTAAACCCAAGGCTCTATACACAGAGACCCCCTAAACCCAAGGCTCTATACACAGAGACCCCCTAAACCCAAGGCTCTATACACAGAGACCCCCCTTAACCCAAGGCTCTATACACAGAGACCCCCTAAACCCAAGGCTCTATATACACAGAGACCCCCTAAACCCAAGGCTCTATACACAGAGACCCCCTAAACCCAAGGCTCTATACACAGAGACCCCCTAAACCCAAGGCTCTATACACAGAGACCACCCCTTAACCCAAGGCTCTATACACAGAAACCCCCTAAACCAAAGGCTCTATACACAGAGACCCCCTCTTAACCCAAGGCTCTATACACAGAGACCCCCTAAACCAAAGGCTCTATACACAGAGACCCCTCTTAACCCAAGGCTCTATACACAGAAACCCCCTAAACCAAAGGCTCTATACACAGAGACCCCCTCTTAACCCAAGGCTCTATACACAGAGACCCCCTAAACCCAAGGCTCTATACACAGAGACCCCCTAAACCCAAGGCTCTATACACAGAGACCCCCTAAACCCAAGGCTCTATACACAGAGACCCCCCCTTAACCCAAGGCTCTATACACAGAAACCCCCTAAACCAAAGGCTCTATACACAGAGACCCCCTCTTAACCCAAGGCTCTATACACAGAGACCCCCTAAACCCAAGGCTCTATACACAGAAACCCCCTAAACCCAAGGCTCTATACATAGACCCCCCACCCCACGGCTCCCTGGTAAGTGGGTGCAGCCCTACCTGGAGCAGGTTGGCGGGCAGCATGGCGTGTCTGTAGCCGTCGTAGAAGGACAGGGCAGTGGTGAAGCAGGGCATGGGGATACCCTGTTGGACGCCCACACTCACGGCCCTCCGCCAGGAGGCCTAGGGCCGCCACAGGAGGCACAGGTCACGTCACATGCACCCCCCCCACTCGCACGCACAGCCGCAGTTTAAGAGTTCAAAATGATGGACAACCAATGACTGACTTATGATGTTCTACTATCTGAAGATAAAAACGACTTGACAATTGACTTTACAGGTTTGGTTTTACCACCAGACACAAAAAAAAAATAAATTGATTATATATTTTAGACAGACATAGCCTGTAAAAGATTTAGCCCAGCTCTTAAAACAATTTGTAACAAGCATCACTACGTGAATGTGGTCTTCAAAAGGTCTTGGACAATATACTTGTGTAACAAAGTGGGCTGCTTCACAACATGCCTCAAAACTAAAATAAGGAAATAGACCCAGTGTGCACACGGTGATGGTGAAACGGGTTCTTGCCCCACAGCCCGCTTCCCCTCACCTGGCACTCCTGCACCGCGTCGCAGAAGAACTTATCCAGCAGCAGGTTCTGCAGCTCTGCGTCGCGGTCGAAGGCCTCCCCGATCTTAGCCAGGAACACACTGAGGACACGCAGATGAACCAGGGGTTAGATCAGGTCTCTGCTCGGAGACAGCGGCTGAAAATATTCCAAACTGATGTATTTAACTTTGTAACAGGGACTGGGTATACTGGTTTCACTGGTTTAATGCTCCGTTTCCGAGATCATTTCCACATCAACGAGGAAGTATTGGCCGCAATTTCGCAAACAGGATTGGACACGCATTCCCTTTGTGCGCGAGAATGCGTGAATAGTGAATAGGCTTCATCTCTTCCACAAGGCATACCGGAGATGTTTTGTTAAACTTGCACTGTCCGAGAATATTTCCCCAACGCTAGCAAAGCCAGGAAGTATCACGCAGGATTTTAGAAGCTAAATCTGTACGTGCATTTCCTTGGTGGGAACTAAACACGTAAATACCCTTGAACCAGGATACCCCAATAAGCAGGATCGCCCCCAGGCCCAGTGGTGTGTGTGTGTGTGTGTGTGTGTGTGTGTGTGTGTGTGTGTGTGTGTGTGTGTGTGTGTGTGTGTGTGTGTGTGTGTGTGTGTGTGTGTGTGTGTGTGTGTGTGTGGTGTGTGTGTGTGTGTGGACGAGGCTCCAGTACCTGCGGATGATGCAGCCTCCTCTCCACATGAGTGCGATGGCTCCGTAGTTGAGGGACCACCCGAACTCCTTGGCCGCCTGGCGGAGGAGCATGAAGCCCTGGGCGTAGGAGATGATCTTTGAGGCGTACAGCGCCTGGAGGAGGAAGAACAACAGGTGAGATCAGTCCGTTCACAGGGAGATTTAAAACATGAAATACTCTTCAGGAAGAGTGGATTACTCCCAAGGGAATTGGGCTCAATCAAACCAAAAATGGAATTTGTATATAACGTTTAAAACTGAAAACTAAAAGCTAAAAAACCACAAATGCAGATAAGCCCTTATTAGACACTTCCAGGACTGGAGGTGGACTGAAGGGTGTGTGGGGCTCTGTGAGGGTGGGGTTCTGTGGGGGTGGGGTTCTGTGAGGATGGGGTTCTGTGAGGGTGGGGTTCTGTGAGGGTGGGGTTCTGTGGGGGTGGGGTTCTGTGAGGATGGGGTTCTGTGAGGGTGGGGTTCTGTGAGGGTGGGGTTCTGTGAGGGTGGGGTTCTGTGAGGGTGGGGTTCTGTGGGGGTGGGGTTCTGTGAGGGTGGGGTTCTGTGGGGGTGGGGTTCTGTGAGGGTGGGGTTCTGTGAGGGTGGGGTTCTGTGAGGGTGGGGTTTCTTGTGAGGGTGGGGTTCTGTGAGGGTGGGGTTCTGTGGGGGTGGGGTTCTGTGGGGGTGGGGTTCTGTGAGGGTGGGGTTCTGTGGGGTGGGGTTCTGTGAGGGTGGGGTTCTGTGGGGGTGGGGTTCTGTGAGGGTGGGGTTCTGTGAGGGTGGGGTTCTGTGAGGGTGGGGTTCTGTGAGGGTGGGGTTCTGTGAAGGGTGGGGTTCTGTGAGGGTGGGGTTCTGTGAGGGTGGGGTTCTGTGAGGGTGGGGTTCTGTGAGGGGTGGGGTCTCTGTGGGGGTGGGGTTCTGTGGGGGTGGGGTTCTGTGGGGTGGGGTTCTGTGAGGGTGGGGTTCTGTGGGGGTGGGGTTCTGTGAGGGTAGGGTTCTGTGAAGGTGGGGTTCTGTGGGGGTGGGGTTCTGTGGGGGTGGGGTTCTGTGAGAGGTGGGGTTCTGTGGGGGTGGGGTCTCTGTGAAGGTGGGGTTCTGTGGGGTGGGGTTCCTGTGGGGGTGGGGTTCTGTGAGGGTGGGGTTCTGTGGGGGTGGGGTTCTGTGAGGGTGGGGTTCTGTGGGGGTGGGGTCTTCCCAGCGGTACCTTTCTGATGTCCTCCAGGAAGGCGGCCATGTCCCCGCTGAACTTGGCCCCCGAGGGCCCCGCGAGGCTGCGGCTGGCCACCACCCTCTCGTCCTTCAGAGAGGACAGGCATCTGGCGAAGACTGCCTCGCCTAGGGGCCCGGAGGAGGAAGAGGAGGAGGAGGAGGAGGAGGAAGAGGAGACAGGCGGTCAGGTCCTCATATTATTCAACTCAATAGCGATTATGCTGATTTCATGGTTATAGAAAACACAACAAAACCCCTGAAGCGGTCCCCCCAGGAGGATGGGGTACGACAGACTCAACAGAACACAGATTGAGGTCAAACTGTACAGCTTTTCAGACCAAAAAACGAACCCAACTAATTTGGCCAATTCCGTAAACAGGCTCCCGTTCCCCACATTGACCAGCCACCGTCTGGTCACGACGCTACGCCGAGAACCAGACGTTACCATGACAACACCCCAAGGGCCAGCATGACTCAGCAGAAATGACCCATTTAAAGGGCCAGGTTTGGCCTGGGGATGAACCTGACAGGAGGCAATCAGGTGGTAAACAAAACAGCCGGTAAGCATGACTTGCCAACGCTGCCTCCACGACAACAGTCAGCTCAACAGGCAGAGAGGAAGGAGGAAGAGAGTCACCCGTTATCATTTGAACTACGGCCCGGTATGTAATCCCTGTTGAGTCCACAAATCCTCCCTTTTCACACGCTCCCTTCAGCTGCGGCGCTCGGTGACAATGCAGGCTTTGTGCCGTTGATCATGTTTACCATCAAAATGGACGCCTGACCCTTTCTAGGTACTGACAGGCCGAGCCGTGGATCCCCTAGTGCCAAGAAACGGCCCAAAAACATATTAAAGAGCTATTTTTTATATTCGTAGTAAAAATATACAACTTGGACAACCACGGACGGGATGTAAGAGAGAGACTCACTTTACGTCATTCATTTTCTCTCAGCTGCTGGTGTCTTTACACGGTTTGCTTAATATCTGGATGCCCTCTGGCCTCTAGTTTGTCACCAGCAGTTTATAAACCTGATCCTCCCCAGCGCAGACACAGTAGAGATCAGGGCTGCAGTCTGTAGCTCTGATCCCCGACACGTTATCCCTGTTGCTCCTGTTCGCTTAGCTCAGGACCAACAGGCCCCTGGGAAAAGCCCTCCAGCTGAGGGCTCTACTACTAACACTATCACTACCACTACTACCACTACTACTACTACCACTACTACTACTACTACCACCCTACTACCACTCCTACTCCAACTGGTCACGTCCTCAGGGGAGAACGTGACCTAACCCTGGCCCAACCTCTCTTGACAGTTGCGATGACTACACAAGTGTTTGTTCAGGCGGTGACTAAACCCTTACGGTGATGCAATGATTTTCTGCCGCATCATTATGACAACACCGCCCTGCAGACGGGAAGGGACAATAAGGAATCAAGTTACTTCCTCATGACGGCGTCCAGGAAGCTCACCGATCAGGGTGACGGGCGTGCCGTACTCCAGCGCCGAGATGGCGGTCCACTTCCCCGTGCCCTTCTGCCCGGCGCTGTCCCGGATCTGGGGCAGCAGGTGGGCGCCCTGCGGGTCGCGGAACTTGAGGATGTTGGCGGTGATCTCGATGAGGAAGGAGTCCAGCTCGGTCTTGTTCCACTTATCGAACTCCTACGAATGTGAGAGAGAGAAAAACCATGAGCCGGAGCCGGAGCGGGAACGGGGGAACTACGCGGGGCGCTCCGGTGTTTGTTCCCACGGGGAGCGTTGGTGCTCGTGGGGGGGGGGGGGGGGGGTGCTGACCTCGGCCATCTCGTCGTGCTCCATCCCCAGGACGTCCTTCATCAGGTGGTACGCCTCACAGATCAGCTGCATGTCTCCGTACTCGATGCCGTTGTGCACCATCTTCACAAAGTGTCCCGCCCCCTCGTCGCCCACCTGACAGGAGCACACCGCGGTCCGTTAACAACAGAGGGAACAACCTTCAGCCATCGATTAGCGAGCGGTGATGGTAAAGGTGTCCACTCACCCAATCACAGCAGGGCTCCCCTGTGCCCACCTTGGCAGCGATGCTCTGGAAGATGTCTTTGATGTGTGGCCTGGATGAGGAGCACAGTGACCCCCCCAAACGGACTGTATTAAACACCTCTTATCTAACAGGGACCCCTCAAAACCATCCCACCCTCCCCCGACTGTGTTAAACAGGTCTTATCTAACAGGGACCCCTCAAAACAAACCCCCCTTTCCCCCCGACTTTATTAGACACGTCATATCTAACAGTGAAGCTTTTGGACCCCTTTAGATGCACTGTGTGCCAATAGGTTTAGTGGCCCCTGTGATGGCTAGCAGGCTTTGGGGCCCCTGTGATGGCTAGCAGGCTTTGGGGCCCCTGTGATGGCTAGCAGGCTTTGGGGCCCCTGTGATGGCTAGCAGGCTTTGGGGCCCCTGTGATGGCTAGCAGGCTTTGGGGCCCCTGTGATGGCTAGCAGGCTTTGGGGTCCCTGGGATGGAGCTCACCAGGCCGCCACGTGTCCCCCGGGCATCAGAGAGGGCCCGTAACGGGCCCCTTCCTCTCCTCCGCTGACCCCACTGCCCACAAACAGCAGCTTCTTCTTTTCCAGACTCCTGCAGCGACGCTGTGGACAGAAGAGGGGGCTGAGCAACACACGCCTTCACAGGAACCACCGCTTATCTCAGCCTGGACTCGTACCCGACTCTAACTTTATTTACCCAGGCTGGACCGGAACACTATGGCCAATAACGTTTCATCACCGGTTCAATGCATATTCTTTGCTATATAGTTAGATATTATTATGAAACTGCGGTTTCTTATCCCAGACAAAAAGTACAGTTAAAATCTATGCAAAAATATCTCTACTTTAAATCTCTCTATCTCAGCCATCGACCAAAATGCGTCACATATCTTTCACGTCACATATTACAACGCCAGGCCGAACCAAAGGAGTCAGTAAGGTCTATGTATTTATAGATCAGCTGTGACACTGCAGTCTCTCCCCTGGCCAACCCTGATGTTGTAATGAGCAGCGCTAGGACCTACTGTTGTGTCCCTGTACTCAGAGTTCCCTCCATCGATGATGATGTCTCCGGCCTCCAGAAGAGGAACCTAAACAAGATAAAGCCACAATAAACAGACTCCAATGAGCCGAAGACACAGAAACCGGTTGGAGAACGACGTAAATACAATATGATGTTCTTTACCAATCGCAGACCAAAGTGGGTGCAGAATTACAGGACAGTAATAGTAGAAATCTATTATTTGTTTTTGTTTGAATAAAAACCCAAAGAACTATTAGAACACCAAATGGTAACGTATATACAATAATAATGCATCCAAAGTCAACCTTCCCTCAGTGTCCCCCACTGGAAGGAGGAGGGCATTGGTCCGTCAGTAGCGTCCGAGCGGCCGAACGCGTGGGAGCAACTCACCAGCTTGTCGATGAAGTCGTCCACCGCCTGGCCGGCCTTGACCAGCAGGACGATCCTCCGGGGCTTCTTCAGCTTGGAGACCATGTCCTCCAGGGACTCTGCGCCGATCACCTTGGTCCCCTTCGCCTCGTTGTTCAGGAAGTCATGAACCTTAGACACCGTTCTGTTAAAGGCGCACACCTGAGAGAGAGAGAGAGAGAGAGAGAGAGAGAGAGAGAGAGAGAGAGAGAGAGAGAGAGAGAGAGAGAGAGAGAGAGAGAGAGAGAGAAGAGAGAGAGAGAGAGAGAGACAGAGAGAGAGAGAGAGACAGAGAGAGACAGAGAGACAGAGAGAGAGAGACAGAGACAGAGAGAGCGAGAGACAGAGAGAGAGAGAGAGAGAGAGAGAGAAATTAAAAACAGGACTAGACTGAATGGAAGAATCTGACAGGTTCACCCAAAGCTGGGTGCTGTAGGACCGATAGTAAGTGTACGTTAGAATTTACCACAAAGCCATGGTCGTTCATGTTCAGAACGATATTCTGGCCCATGACGGCCAGACCGATCAACGCGATGTCTGCTCTGTGAATGGGGAGGATAATCATGTTATTATAGAGTGTCTGGTCCGAGAGAGTGGTCATCAACATTCATCATCTAATTGACTCGCCAATAACAGAAAAAGGCCCTGAAAGGCCCTTTTTAAATACTTTAAAATTACTTTTCCCACCACGAGTCGGTGTTTTGGATGAAAGTATCAGATTAAATATGGCATAAGTAAGTAGGTAATGTAGCAAACACAAGACCATGACACGTGTGTTATCTTGTATAAGAGACAAGAACATAAGGGAATATTTTAAAAATCATCTAGTTTCATGACAAATGTCTCCAGTTGCTTATCTCAGAAATCCTCAGATATCTCTCGCAGAGCTGTCCGGATTATAAACAAAAAAAACATAATTCTACTTCATAGACTAACGACAGCTCGATTGGATGCAATCTGAGTTGCTTCGTACAGAAAGAGGTGCATATAACTCACTGTGCCATAGTGTCGGACAGGGTTGTTTCTGGAAGTCTTCGGGTCGAACTCGTCGCACGTCGCTCTCTGCTCCTGAATGATCGCCCACCGCCACTTCCTCGTCCGGGACCTGACAGCCCGGGAGGCCGGCCCGCCCCCCGCCGGCCCGGCTCAGCGGCCCACCAATAGCGTGCTCCGTAACCACCTGGAGCAACGCCGTTCCCCGGTTTATGATTGGCTCCAAAAACTGAGCTGAGATATCAACGCTGCTATTGGCTGGAAGCAACGACACGCCCACGCGGAAGCAGGTCATGGGGTCGGCCGTCGCAGAGTTCCTGTTTCCGGAAGTAGTTTATTAATTTAAATGGATTAATTTAAATGGATATGTAAAAACCAAAAGCGCATTCTCTCACACCGTTATGGCGATTGCTTTTTTTTTGTTAATAGGAAACTGTATGATGATCCACGCACTGTATGGACGAAATATTAGCAGTACATTTGGCCGGTTTATTAAAAAACCGGTTAATTGTTGACATTGTCTACAATCAACCTGGGGTCAAAACAAACCAACAGGCCATAACTATGCATTACTCACTGCCAGTTAATAATAAACGTATATATCCGAAAGTATACACTTAACTACACTTAATAAATTCTATTTTGGTCACTTTTAATTGAAATACAGTTATTGAAAAGTGCTTTTAACTATAAATGCAGCCTGCTTACAGTTCACTTGCAACACTTTTAACTTAAGTTAAGACATACTTAATTGTATTTTATGAATATGTTTGTCTTTCTCTGCCTTTGCATGTTTGTAGTACAGTGGTAAGATTATTTATTCACCCATGCTAAAGTTGACTAAAAAGAGGGAAAAAAATGATCTTTTGGATTAATTAATGCCTTAATTAAACAAATAAAGACAAATCCAACCCTTTAGGCCACCAAATGTCTTTGTGAATGAATAACGTATCGTCAATAAATGACTATTCTTCATTTATCAAAGTCAACCAGGCCTTTGGAATTAAAATGGCCCTAAATCTTCACATACCCTTCACCATACCTAGAGATTGGTATAACTGAAAAGAACCGTGCCCATCTCTAGGTATGGTGAAGGGTATGTGATGACGAGGGGCTATTTTAATTCCAAAGCCCTGGGGGACTTTATCAGGGTGCATCCTGGATCCATGAAAGAAATGGCTTTTAAAAATAAAAATCTTTCCCTATTTGGGAATGCTGCATTGGGGTACACATTATGCACCCTGTATTTTAATGAGGAACATGTATTTACGATACACTAGACCAGATATTGTGTTGTGGGACAATATAGAGAAACTTTACCAAGTTTGGGAACCCCCTCTCATTCAGGAGGGTTCATGGTGTTGATAATGAAGTGACCAAACAAGGACCACACATTGTGCTAATGCACGGTTTTACTTTATTGTTACCTCATTCACTAAACAGGTCAATGGTGCAACATGACACAGAATCAGGTTATCTGCATGACACATCTATGCTATACAGCGAATGGATTATAATTATTACAAATACAGGAAACATATTTACATTTGAATTCAAGCCCCATACAACACATATATTTACAAAATAAGTATGAAAATGAAATAATCAGACAAAAATATACAGTGTTAATGTCTTGGTTTGTCCACTCTGAGTGGTCTCGCCCACCGGGACCTGATCGATGGATGTTTATTGTTGAAAAGGGGAGAATGCAAAATATAACGGCTATGTCTTTCTTTATTTGAAGGCATCGTGGGAAAATGGCTGAAGTGAGGAGGAGGAGGAGGAGGAGGAGGAGGAGGAGGGAGGAGGAGGAGAGGAGGAGGAGAGGAGGAGGGAGGAGGAGGAGGAGGAGGAGGAGGAGGAGGAGGAGGAGAGGAGGAGGATGTGTAGAATAGCATAATGTCGTTCTGGGTGAAGTAGCAATCGCTACCATGTGTTGTACTCCCTGATATTAGAAGATAAATCATAATAAGTCAAAAAGCATTCCATACTGGATTTGTTACGATAAAAGCGGCAAGACTAACTGTTTAATGAGTTAAAAACAAATCGCATAAAAAAAATGAAAATTCAAACCATTTTCTACTTTAAAAAAAAGGACGCACAAACTGATGTAACCCACATCGAGATAATTCAGTGCTTCTTTTCTCAGCAATGAAACACACACACACACACACACACACACACACACACACACACACACACACACACACACACACACACACACACACACACACACACACACACACACACACACACAGTACATTCATCTCTCAGGTCAGACCTAAGAGGCCACCACCACCGTTTGGTTCCTTCTGAGTAACAACTGAATCGCACACAACCTTCATTGATCTGTTAACCCATACCGTATTTCTTAATTTATTAATATGTGCAAAGAGCTGCAAACTAATATGTACATTGCAACAAAAAATAAATACCACAATCCAAAAATAAACACCACCTCAACGGGTTAGTAGCTGAATTGAAAACGTTTGCTCTGACAAATGTAGAAACATCCACCCCTTTACTTGATCAGTGCATAGAAGTCGGCCCGTAATCTGTTGATAATATTCATGTTTATATTGTATATGATCGTTCCCTAAGAGCCCCCACCAGCCGGTAGGGAGGCCTTGAGGTTGGCTGACTGACTGGCTGGTTGACCGGAGTACAGCCCTCCCTCCCAGGAACCAGTCCGCTGGCGTTGAGCTGCATGCAGCTCCAACAAGCAGCCATTTCATTGTACTGCTCTCCTAGCAGCACGCTGAGAGTGCCCTGGATCAGAGCGTCTCTGCCTCTCTTCCCATCTCCTAAACTGAACTTCTCCCTTCAAAAGCAGGGCGACACTTCTGGTTGGCTGGCCAGAGGTGCCTCGTGCCTGTACTGTTACCGTCCATGCTGCAGTACATGGGAAGAGACAGGGACAGGGGTAACTAAGTATCACAGATGATGCCCACGAATGATCTTAGATGTACAGAGCAAATATTTTCATAGACAATCAGGGAGAATGAAAAGCGTTTGAGTCCCTTGGATACAACTTCTTTCTTAAAGCCTGAAGCATCGTACAGAAAAAACCGACCAAGAACGCTATCGCTTTGTCAGTTTGTGTTCTCTAATCAGCGTTACTTCATTAAGTTTTTGTTCTGAAGAAGCGCTGCATAGTATTGATCCTGAACAGAATATGTCCAATCGGTTGATCGTACACATGGATTACTGTGTATGTTAATGTGCAAATCAAGATCAAACAGTGATATACCTTCAGAAACAAATGCCCTCTCAAGTTTCCCCATCAAATTATTCTACGGAGTACCCCATTTCATACAAAATGAATAAAAATGTTTAATTATAACGAAAGCAAAAAACAATCCATTAGAAAAACTATATCAACCAGATAAGATTCAGCCAGGTTAGAATATCGAGCCTCAACAATGCAAAAAAAAAGTTCAACGTTCTGTAAATCCTTCGATGCACAAATCCACACCATAGCAAGCAACTCGTAATCTAACGACACAGTGCCCTGAAGCGGTACGAGCCCACGATACAGCCCATAACCTCACAGCGTTCACGTTGTCATGACGATGTGGCTGGACCTTCATCCAGGCCCCCCCCCCCCCCCCCGTTCCCTTGGTTCTCGCTATCGTCGCTCCACTCGTTCTGTCTGTAACATCAATGATCAGAAAAGAACAAAAATACACACGAAAAAAAAAAAACGTGGATGCAAAAGATCAGATTTTCCGAGCTTTGCACATTTAAGTGTTGCGCTAGGAGATGTGCAAACGACCCATCCTGCTCTGAGAGGAACGTGGCTGAGGAGGTGTATGTATAAACGCTGTTCCTTCACTCCTCGTTACAAAGAAAAACCCTCTTTTGGTGACTTGACTTTCTGCTGCTCTGGTCCGCTCTGAGCTGTGCAGCAGACGCCACACTGGGGACTTATAGAATCTGCTGTCGCTTGACAGCTATCGGAGGTTGAATCTTTTTTACAGTAGTGATGTCGAGGACTCTCTGGTGCCCTTGCTTATCCCTTTGCTTAGCGTGTATTTAGATTTAAACAAATGAAAAACACACAGAAGCCTAAGCATGATCGCTTTGAAAATAACTGAAGCCACTGGCTCACGGCACCACTGTGGACTGGTGTATGTACAGGACTACAGGTGGCAGTTAAAAAAAGACCACACAGCCTTGAGGCCGTGTTGGCCCTTAAAGGATCCTTAACTGATTCTCTTTTTCGGTTTGCTTATCGCTTATCTAAAAGGCGAAGAAGACTCGGGAGGGCGCAGCTAACTTCTACTTAAGAAAATGTCTGCGTCTTAATGCGCGGTCCCACGGCTGGCATGAGGAGCCTAAATCAATCCCTAGCAGCAGTAGTTCTTTAGCCAGCTTTGCCTCCCACGGGAGGCCGTAAAAACCACATTTGCCCTTGGAGCTCGAAGTATAGTTGTTGTTTTTTTCCCTTCATAATTCGGTTATAATTCTATGTTACATTAAGGTTCTTTTGTTGTTGTTGCGAATAAGCAAAAAATCTGGTCTTCTCCTGAGGACTGCTGCAGTGGACAAGGCGGGCACGAAATAAGAATCAAAAAAATAAAACTCTTTTTGATAGACAGGTAACACTGATAGAGATAGACGATCTTTACAGACGGTTATTCAACGGAGAAATAAAAGTGGCCAGAGGGGGGGGGGGGGCTGTTGCTGGAGAAATCGTGCACACACAAGTGGACTATCACAACATGCTACTAGTAGTCAAAGGAGGGGGCGGGGCTTAGGGGTGACCGCAGAGAAGCCCGAAAATAGACCACCACCACTTTGTCATTGAAACACAAAAGAAGACCGGGGAGGGAGAGGGGGCGAGGGGATAGTGAGGAGCGGGAGAGGAAGGACCGGTCGCCCAGGTCCTTGATAGGAGGAGACTGAAGCCACGGGGTCTACATACGAGAGGAAACCGTCAAGAATCACAATGGTTAATAAGTTAACACTTGGTTCCGGAGGGGGGGGGGGGGGGGCCTGGAGCCCCCCCACGCCGACGCCGCGCCTCACTTCTTCACCAGCGGGCCACGCCTCCTCGCCAGCTTGGACCTATGGGAGCGCAGCGTTTGGTTATGTTCAAGTAGCCGCAGACTTAAGTGGAGACTCTTTAGAGACTTTACAGAGGATATATGAAGCCTAGCGTGTGTAGCTTATGGTCCCTGCTAGCAGTGCTAAAGCCTAGCTGGTACCTTATGGTCCCTGCTAGCAGTGCTAAAGCCTAGCTGGTACCTTATGGTCCCTGCTAGCAGTGCTAAAGCCTAGCTGGTACCTTATCGTCCCCGCTAGCAGTGCTAAAGCCTAGCTGGTACCTTATGGTCCCTGCTAAGCAGTCCTAAAGCCTAGCGTGTGTACCTTATCGTCCCTGCTAGCGGTGCTAAAGACTAGCTTGTACCTTATGGTCCCTGCTAGCAGTGCTAAAGCCTAGCTTGTACCTTATCGTCCCTGCTAGCGGTGCTAAAGCCTAGCTTGTACCTTATCGTCCCTGCTAGCAGTGCTAAAGCCTAGCTGGTACCTTATGGTCCCTGCTAGCAGTGCTAAAGCCTAGCTGGTACCTTATGGTCCCTGCTAGCAGTGCTAAAGCCTAGCTGGTACCTTATCGTCCCCGCTAGCAGTGCTAAAGCCTAGCTGGTACCTTATGGTCCCTGCTAGCAGTCCTAAAGCCTAGCGTGTACCTTATCGTCCCTGCTAGCGGTGCTAAAGACTAGCTTGTACCTTATGGTCCCTGCTAGCAGTGCTAAAGCCTAGCTTGTACCTTATCGTCCCTGCTAGCGGTGCTAAAGCCTAGCTCGTACCTTATCGTCCCTGCTAGCAGTGCTAAAGCCTAGCTGGTACCTTATGGTCCCTGCTAGCAGTGCTAAAGCCTAGCTCGTACATTATCGTCCCCGCTAGCAGTGCTAAAGCCTAGCTGGTACCTTATGGTCCCTGCTAGCGGTGCTAAAGCCTAGCTGGTACCTTATGGTCCCGGCCAGCAAAGGGTTGAAGGCGTACAGCCAGTCGTTCATGTCCTTGTCGTTGCTGGCCTGCAGGAGGATGCCTCTGTGCTTGGTGCAGACAGCAAACGTGTTGGGAGTCTGGGGAGACGAGACACACACTGTCACTGTCTGAGGCTCCACAGGGGGGAGGAGCCCAGCTGGGCGGCTATCAAGATTAAATGTAGAGTTATAATTCATAAATGGATGCACAAAAGTGGAGAGACAGACAGACAGACAGAGAGAGCCGGAGCGGGCCCCTACCTTGAGCATGGCCTGCTGGTCCTCGCTGTACTCCACCTGGGCGGTGGACAGGTTCAGGACCCCGCGCTCCACGGGGTCCTTGTCGCTGTTGTAGATGAAGACATAGGGCCGGCGCACCACCACGAAGTGCTTCACCCACGAGTTGGAGCGCGGCTCCATGAAGCTCAGCGTGCCCTTCTTGGACACCACCGACCTGACGGAGGAGACGGGTGGAGGCCGGTTAGGGCTGGTGTGGACTCGGTCAGCACCTCGTCCCTCCCTAACCCTCTGATACCGCCCCCTCTGGTAGAACGTTTCATTCTCTAAACGGGCTCTGCAGGGTGCTGCTTTGGGGCCCGAGGGGCTCCTGGGAGCCTGAGGTTGGTTTAGTGGCTACGCATTCAGCAGGTGGGCCAGGACATTCAAAGACAACCTACTTTAACCATTTATCTACATTTAAAACTAAGTCACTGTTAAAACAGTCCCTCAGAAAAACGTGATGATGCGATCGCATAATTCAACGCATAATCAGCCAAAGTCTGCATACTCATGCGGGGGCCGCATTTTTTTCAAATATGCCGCACTTTCACCGCATGAATTGCCAATTTCTGTGCAAAATATGCGAGGCATGCATGATTTCATGATCCCCGCATTTTCGTTGCAAAAAAGTCAGATATATCTTAGCAGAGTTGAAAGTTTTCAAGCAAAGTTGAAAAATGTTGCGTTTACTTCAAATAAGGGCAGCCATTTCCCCCCGTTGCCATGGGAACGTTATGAAGCGACGGAATTACACAACGTGAACGTCATCGAAAGAGCTGCATTTTTCGCAAGTTCCCACAATTTCATTGCGTAAAATTGCATAAATATGCCGCATCTTTAATCGCATTTTTAAGAAAACGTGCCGCATAATCAAGGATTTTTGGTCGCAACAATCACAAAAAAGGAGGGACTGTTAAAAAACGGACTGCATCTATACCGCACTTTACTGAC
The DNA here is from genome assembly GCA_900291075.1 of Melanogrammus aeglefinus. Classification (NCBI taxonomy): domain Eukaryota; kingdom Metazoa; phylum Chordata; class Actinopteri; order Gadiformes; family Gadidae; genus Melanogrammus; species Melanogrammus aeglefinus. The sequence continues at coordinate 179,202 of OLKM01000481.1, read as the reverse complement.
CAGGGGTCGCTCAAAGCGCTTTACAATATCGCCATTCACCCATTCACTCAGTCACACACTGACGGCGGGGTCAGCCACGCAGGGCGACAGCCACGCAGGGTGACCACCACGCAGGGCGACAGCCACGCAGGGCGACAGCCACGCAGGGCGACAGCCACGCAGGGCGACAGCCACGCAGGGCGACAGCCAGCTCGTCAGGAGCAGCCAGAGCGAGGTGACAGCCTCACCCCGGCCTCATCTCCTCAATGTCGGGCACCAGGTTGAGGAACTCGTTCTTGCCGGCGCGGGCCAGGTAGGACGCCTCCAGGCTGGGCACCGCGGGGAAGGACTCGTAGTCGGAGCAGGAGGGGCTGCAGGCCCGGGAGCCGTTCTCCGGGGTCCTGGGGGGAGACACGCACCGCGCGCGCACACACACACACAACACACACACACACACACACACACACACACACACACGCACGCACACACAGACACACGCACAAACACAGGTGGTGAGACACAAGGATGGGGCCTTCAGGGATTCATGGTGGAGGTTTTTTTCATCATTCATTACGGGGGGTCTTACTTCTGGCCCATGGAGCCGCAGCGGGAGTCGGAGAGGGAGGGGCAGGTGGAGGAGGGGGTGAGGGTGGCGCTGCTGAAGCTGGTCACAGAGGGGTCGCGACCCATGGGCGAGATGTCCGACAGCTGGAGGACAAAGGGGAAGCAGAGCAGAGACACGTGAGCTAACCCCCCGCTGTGTGAGAGGAGACGCACGGCACCACAGCCTCTCCGCGCGGCGCCCTGCTGACCTTGCAGTCGCTGATGCTGCTGCAGAGCTGGCTGTACTCGTTGTTGAAGCTGTGGGTCAGGAGACGCAAGCACTGCGGAGAACAGAAACACAGGGCAGTGTTACCGGGCCGAATGGGGAAACAGGCGGAGAGAGGTTGGCCAACAGCACAGAGGGCTTTCTGTCTGTTGACATGTCGACCGACCGGTTTGGCCGGAGAAGGAGGAAGTGTCAACGCAGTGCTGGCGAAACAGTATCTCCCAATGAGAACACCATGGTTCAACTCCCCTTCTCAGCGTCGGTCAAAGGAACTCCATTTCTTCACCGTGATGATGTCGAAATGACTTGGAAGCGGCGTTTAACTGAAGCGTTATATCCTAGGCTGACTACGTAGCACTGAACATTCCCTCGTCTCTGGACCAACAGAGTACCTGGTCCCTGGTCAAACCTCAGAGTTCGTGTTGTTAAGGAATACCTTTACTGTGATAACTGGGATTTGGGGACCGGGGACTGTAAGGTTTGAACGTCAGTCTGCCTCGCCGTGACCACGTCAAAAGACCCACCTGACGTAGACCCCACCCCGTCACCCCGTCCCCCGTCCCCCGTCCCGGTCTCACCTTGGTGGCCAGCTCCTTCTCGCGTTCCACCAGACTCTCGATGTCGGCCGAGTCGTAGCCGCTGCTCTCGCTGGGCGTGATCGCGCTCTCGAAGGTGGTGCAGGAGATCTGCGAGGAGATGGAGGTGGAGGTGGACAGCGTGCCCGAGCTCATGCTGGGGGACAGGGACTCGCTCAGGGACTTGGTGGTGGTGGTGGTGGTCGGGGGCACCTCGCCCAGCTTGTCCCTCAGCAGCAGCAGGTGGCGGGTCTTCTCCACCTGGGGTGGAGGCGAGGGCGAGACACAGGACGTTAACCCTCTCTACACTGACCCTAACCCCTACAGATCATCAATATAAGTGAAAGTATTCCCCCCAATATCACAATATTTAATCCATCTTACACAACAGAAGAGTTTAGTTTGATTTAGTAATTGAGCAGACGGTTTCACTCGAGGAGATCTTGTAGTCGGTTTGATTCCACGTCACTGAGGAGCAAGGCATGGCCGACGTCATGGGGCTCAAACCCACAACCCTTCCACCGGGGGGTGGGGGGCGAACCCCCTTAACCGCTGGAATTGGAATATCCGCCCTCTGAGACCCCGACATTGAACCCGTATTGGGAACAGGACGGACTGATCTAGTGCGTCCTGTGTGTGACCTTTGACCCCCACGGCGGGGCGGGGCGCGCGGGGGGACCCACCTCATGGAGCTGCTCCATCTTCTCCAGCTCCCACTGGTGCTCCAGGATCAGGCTGTCGCCCCGGGGCCTCCAGCCCGCCAGGTTCTCCTCCCCGCGGACGTAGGCCACCGAGGTGTCCAGCACCTTCCTCCTCCGGCGCTGCATGCCTGGGGGGGGGGGGGGGGGGGGGGAGGTTCTGAACGCCGCTGAACCCCCGGGTCTGGGTCTGGGTCTCTCGGCCGTTACTAATTCTATGTTACTATCGATAGTTGATACTTTACAAAGATGTTACCCGATTACACCCTGTACATTTGACATTATAACAAAACTGATATTACATTTGAATTACTTAATTAGCGCTATTAAAATAACCGGCTAGTAACCAAGGCATGGACGCAGAGCAGGAATGTACTGATGTTATGTACTCCTTTAAAGTCTTCCAAAGGTTCTCCCCTCCTGGACTCACCTGGACTTCCTGTGTCGGACATCTTGCACAGGCTGAGCTCGTAGACGCCGGTCACTCGGTTGCTGTGGTAACAAAACGAAAAAAGGCCTTGAAGTTCTGATTTCCAAGTTGGAATGCAGACTTTGTTGTATTTAAGGTTCAGGTCTACATCAAGTATGAATTAATAATAAAAAGTGTTTTTAATTTGCGTCTCCATCATGTTGTTGTGTTGGTGGTGGCCCTCACCAGTCAGGGGTTTTGGAGTAGCCGCTGCCGAAGAGGTTCCTGAGGGACCGTGGGGGGGAGATCTTGGCGTCCCGGGAGTAGAACACCATGCAGATGTCTTTGGTTACGATGGCAGGCTGGATGCAGTGGTCCAGCTGTCGGGCAGGAAAGAACACGCCACCACCCCGAGATCAGCGCAGACACATGGACCAAGGTCGGACCAAGGTCGGACCAAGGTCAGACCAAGGTCGGACCAAGGTCAGACCAAGGTCGGACCAAGGTCGGACCAAGGTCAGACCAAGGTCAGACCAAGGATGATTTGGAACCATGGCCCTATAGCTACGTCGCTACAGCTCGCGTGGTCAGCCATAAGCCCAGGCTAGTCTGGTCACCTATAAGCTCGGAGCCTGGTTCACCCATAAGCCCAGGCTAGCCTGGTTCACCCATTAGCCCAGGCTAGCCTGGTTCACCCATTAGCCCAGGCTAGCCTGGTTCACCCATTAGCCCAGGCTAGCCTGGTTCACCCATTAGCCCAGGCTAGCCTGGTTCACCCATTAGCCCAGGCTAGCCTGGTTCACCCATTAGCCCAGGCTAGCCTGGTTCACCCATTAGCCCAGGCTAGCCTGGTTCACCCATTAGCCCAGGCTAGCCTGGTTCACCCATTAGCCCAGGCTAGCCTGGTTCACCCATTAGCCCAGGCTAGCCTGGTTCACCCATTAGCCCTGAGTGGTGCTCATCATCCTCATCAGAAGGATAAACTCAAGGTGAGGAGCTGTTCTCCCTCCCTTTATAAACCTGGATAGTACCACCCCTGTCAGGATGTGGGGGGTGGTGGGAGGTACCAACCTCCAGGTAGGCGGACAGGGTCATGTAGATCTTCTCTCCGTATGGGGTGACCCGGTTGAGGAGCAGGGAGTTGTGCAGAGAGCTGTCCCACACCGCCTCGAAGCGATAGAAGGTCCTGCGGCGAGCAGAACAGTTAGCTCAGAGCCGCGACAGGCTAGAAGAACTACAAACATGGAGCAGGACTACAAGTAGAGCAGAACTACAATCACCAGAGTACACCGAGGGATCATCAAAGGGGGGGGGGGGGGGGGTAAATAATGTAAATGATGAGAAAGGACTCGGGGAACTAACTATTGAACTATTGATGGACGATGAATAAAAACAAAACCAAAGGCTTGAAGAGCTAAAGGAAGGGAATTCAGGTTTAGCTTAATCTGCATCGGACACACACACGCGCCGGCCACACACACATACAGTGAAGCTGTGAGGAAACACAGGTAAATAAGATGACAGCAATGATGAATCATTTTCTTACCTAAAATGTATGATTTTAGGTAGAAAAAATGTGATTAGCATTAGATTCATCTATTGTGTACAACAGCGTTCCGTTCCTGCGGTGAGCAGCAGGGGGCACTGTTGTCCACAGCGAGATGGAGGCTCTCATGCTGCACACTGCGTAAACAAGTGATTGTGGGGGATGGGCTGCTACTTTAATGAAATCATTGGGTGGACGTGGACGAATAATGGTTGGGATTCAAAATGGTTTTGATAAAGAATATACAACCACACAAAGTAAAGGGAGCATTTTGCATTTAAGATTGCCGTTACGACTTGATTTGGGTTCTGAAAGTTGTTACTTTCAATCTATTTATTGTATAATATTAGAGTCTAAAGGCAATCCTAAAGTAAAGTGTATGTGCAATAAATGTAATTATGGTACATAAATAATAATAAGGGCTCTAGTCTAGGGATGCAGCTGATGATTATACTCATTGTCGATGAATCTATTGATGATTTATTTGATTAATCGATTAATCATTTAGTGACAAGCAATGGCATTTGCGCATCACAAATACCTGAATTTGTGAATTTGTATCAGATGATGACCCGATGACTAACGAGGCTGTGGCCAAATGGAGGCACACGTTTGACTTCACTCGATTATCAACAAATAGAAATTCGATTCATTTTGTGAAAAAACACAAATAAGATTAATCGACAAATCGTCTCGGCAGAAGTCTAGAGAAGGACGCGTGACACATAAAGATCAATGAAAAGAGCTTTGTGTCCGTCTGTTGGTACCTAGCGATATCCTTATCAATAGAAAGCCTGCGCAAAACCAACAGTCCATGAGCAGCAGATGGGGAGACGACAATGCACGAGAGAAGAGAGAGAGAGAGAGAGAGAGACAGAGACAGAGACAGAGACAGAGACAGAGAGAGAGAGAGAGAGACAGAGAGAGAGAGACAGAGACACAGAGACAGAGACAGAGAGAGAGACAGAGCCAGAGAGAGACAGAGAGAGACAGAGACAGAGACAGAGACAGAGCCAGAGAGAGACAGAGAGAGACAGAGACAGAGACAGAGAGAGAGACAGAGCCAGAGAGAGACAGAGAGAGACAGAGACAGAGAGAGAGACAGAGACAGAGAGAGAGACAGAGAGACAGAGAGAGACGAGAGAGAGAGAGAGCAGAGAGAGAGAGAGAGACAGAGACAGAGAGAGAGAGAGAGACAGAGAGACAGAGAGAGACAGAGAGAGAGACAGAGAGAGAGAGAGAGAGAGAGAGAGAGACAGAGACAGAGACAGAGAGAGAGACAGAGAGCAGAGAGAGAGACAGAGAGAGAGAGACAGAGACAGAGACAGAGACAGAGAGAGAGACAGAGACAGTGAACAATGGTGCAGCTGAAGAGGACGTCAACATCAGTGAGATGGACATGCGATGGTGTGTTCAGCGATGCAGAAGACCATCCACTCTACAAATACACACTTTCATGTACACATGTCCACCTATTCATTGCACTGGGACATTTTATTTTTATTCTTCAAAAGCAGCTCAAGAAACTAAACATTCCCGTGGCAGTAAGCATTTAAAAGTGGAGCGATCATTCCTTCAACGGATCATTTATCTTCTAACGGTGTCAACCTCCCTCCGAGCCCCCCCATACCTGTTGGAGTTGTGTGAGGACTTGATGCTCTTGGCGGAGATGATGTTGAGTGACAGGACTGCGTCGTTCGCGCTGTCGTCCACCTCCGTCTTGCTCCGGATGCGACCTGTCGCCGACGGCAACAGACGCGGGTCAGATACGATGAGCTCGTTAGCTGAATGACAATCCCCTCGGTGGGGTTTGAAACTATAACCTTATTACGACGTGGAAGAACAGAGGATGATGGCTGGAGCAGTGGTTTTATACTGAGAGACCGAAACACTGCGGCCGCCAGACCCAAGTTATTGAAATTCCTGTTTCTGATTGGCCGCTGGCTGCCAGGTGAGGCCATCCCATCGGGGGTCGGGGCCAGTAGCAGCCGGTCCTATGCACCAACTGTAATAACACTGAAGTGGTGACTCTTTGGAGACGCGTGGACGCGGCGGAGCCACTCACCCACGACCAGCTCGCGGACGTCCTTCCAGTGCAGCTCGCTGCCCTTCTCGTGGATCAGGGTCACAGTGATCCTCCTCTGGATGCCCTGAGGAGGAGACGACAACACGCACATCAACAACACGACCCCCGATAAACAACACGCACATCAACAACACGTCCCCCGATAAACAACACGCAGATCAACAACACCTCCCCCGATAAACAACACGCAGATCAACAACACGTCCCCCGATAAACAACACGCAGATCAACAACACCTCCCCCGATAAACAACACGCAGATCAACAACATGTCCCCCGATAAACAAAATGTCAAGCGATAAACAACCCTTCATCTGATAAACAACATGTCATCCGATGAACAATATGAGAACCAATAAACAACAACAACAACGACGATGCCAACAAACCGAGGCTGTGTGTTGGAGCGCAGAGATGAGACAGAGAACATCCATCCTCAGAGAGCGTATCACAGCGTGTGCCGTCTTTGTGTTTGCGCTGGCTGAAGCTCGACACTCAAATTGGGGACGTAGTGGTAGCCGAGGAGGGGTGTGTGTGTGTGTGTGTGTGTGTGTGTGTGTGTGTGTGTGTGTGTGTGTGTGCGCGTACCTGGTGCAGCAGGTATGTGCCGTGGCAGGGAAGCCCCCCACTGTGGTCCACCACAGCTGGGATGTACCTGGGTGGAGAAGCAAAGAGGCCTCAGAACGACGTTCCAGAGCTGAACACCGAATCAAACCCTGAGGGCTGGAACTGAACCATCTCTCTCCCTTTGTCTGCGTGTGCGTGTGTGTATCTGTATGTGTGTGTGCGTGTATCTGTACATGTGTGTGTGTGTGTTTGTGTAATTGTATGTGTGTGTGTTTGTGTATCTGTATGCGTTTGTTTGTGTGTGAATGTGTACATGTGTGTGTGTGTGTGTGTGTGTGTGTGTGTGAATGTGTACGTGTGAATGTGTACGTGTGAATGTGTACGTGTGTATGTGCGTGTGTGTGTGTGTATGTGCGTGTGTGTGTGTGTGTGTGTGAATGTGTATGTGTGTGTGTGTATGTGTATGTGCATGTGTGTGTGAATGTGTACGTGTGTGTGTGTGTGTGTGTGCGTGTGTGTGTGTGGTGTGTGTGTGCGCGTGCGCCTGCGTGTGTGTGTGTGTGTGTGTGTGTATGTGCGTTTGTGTATGTGAATGTGTACGTGTGTACGTGTGTGTGCATGTGCGTGTGAATGTGCGCCTGCGTGTGTGTGTGTGTGTGTGTGTGTGTGTGTGTGTGTGTGTGTGTGTGTGTGTGTGTGTGTGTGTGTGTGTGTGTGTGTGTGTGTGTGTGTGTGTGTGTATGTGTGTGTGTGTGTGTGTGTTTGTGTATGTGTTTGTGTATGTGTTTGTGTTTGTGTGTGTGTGTGTGTGTGTGTGTGTGTGTGTGTGTGACGTACTCTCCGGTGGGCTCCAGCTCGCTGATCTCGAACCAGACCAGCAGGTCGTAGCGACTCACACACTGACCCAGGTTGGACTTGGTGATGGTGTTGAGCTTGGTGGCGGCCACTGAGACACAAGCAGACTCATTAAGACGGCATCAACCGCTGAACACCAGCACTGTACTGACACACAACTACACAGAAAGGACGACGCACTCTGTGGATGTGGCGATGAAACGGGGGAAAGGGTTAATCATTGGGATTAACATTTTCATTTGTAAAAAGTACGATAAAGTTTGGAAAATAAGATGCAGGTGAGTCTCCTCTAAGCATCTCTAAAGCCAACCACAACATCGACTCATTCTAAGCCCTAAGACAGCAGGGCACTCAATCGCACGGGGAAGGGGCGACCCCACACCCCATCCAGAACATTAAGGGGTGCAGAGAGACTCAGCTGATCCCAGAGGACCATGATGGGGTGTTCTGCTGCCCAGTACCCCGGCATAAGGCCCAGTTAACACCGGCCCACAGCACTGAGGCCATGCCGTGGTGCACCCCCTCTCAGCAGCAGAACGGGGGGCGAATGAGAGGCACACGGGGTCCTGAAGCAGCCTGATTGGACCAAGGGCCCTCGTTTTCTGTATTTGCTTCATGCGCTGATCGCTATGGCGATGATATTGCCTGGCACGTGGATTAATGGATTAGTCTGAGCCATACCATGGGACAGGTTTATGTTTTAAGATAAGAGAGGGTTCCTGCACAGCTCACCAGATATTCAGACGATAAAATGTGAATTGCAAGGCGAGTGCCAACTTATTTCTATGTGTTATCATTTGCCCGAGATGAATGTGGGAGAATTAATGCCAGGTGATGGCACCAGTTATCTTCACCCTCTGTGGTGGTTTTACCAGACCCTCACCGTACCCAAAGCCAACGATTGACGTTAATGTTTTAGGGTCAGTCTTTAGAAAAAGGTCTGCCTGGGTACACAACCTGTTTGATACCCTCCCTCTCTTTGTCTCCATCCATGTCTCTCTGCTCCACCTCTTCAACGTCTACAACTTGAAGCCACAGCACTACACCCGAGCGCTAGAGCTAGGCTAGCTCCACGAGCTACTGCGCTACGACAACCGCCCGTCGGCGCTGGCTCCGGCGCCAGGCCCCCCCACAGTACCCACCGGGGCGGTGGTGCACGGTGAGCGCGGGGCCGCACGGCACGGGGAGGAAGGGGAAGTGGGAGAGCTGGTCGGCGCCGTCCTCCAGGCTGGCCACGGCGGTGGAGGCTAGCGCGTTAGCGTGCTCCGACAGCGTGTCCAGCACCTGGCCGTTCACGTAGCCGCTCACCAGGTAGCGCACTAGCTCGATCTTACGCGCGTGGTCTGGGGGGGGGGTAGGGGGGCGGGGGTGTACCATGCGGGGTGCGGGGTGTGGGGAGCGGGGGGGGAGGTGTGTGTTGGTGGTTGGGGGGGCACAGGGTTTGATATAATAGTTCATATCACGGGGGGAGAGCGACGAGGAGGAGAGAGCCAATCCCATGGAAGCAGGAAGTAAAAGAGAAACAAAAGAATGGGCGGAGAAGATGAAGCATGCGAACAGAACTCAAAATGAGAGAACAGGTGGGAACCGGAGCGGCGTGGAGCGCTGCGGGCTCACCTGGCTTGGACAGGGGCATCGGGATGGGGTAGTACTTCCTGGAGGGGGCAGAAGACCTGGAACAGATCAGTCCACTTATCACTTCAACTCAATGCCTTCAAAGATATGAAATCATCCCTTGGGTGATGGGGTGTTGTGAGTGGAGTTCAAGGAGCAGCAGGATGCCCCCCAGAGGAGAGGACGGGTTCTCCAGTGACCCCCCGGGTGTACCTGACGAGCTCCGTGCCGTGCAGGTGCAGCGGGTGCTGCTGGTAGTGACCGAACACCTCGAACACGATGGGCTTGGTCTTGATGTACTCGATGAACGACTCCGTCACCTCCACCGAAATCTGCTCCCAAAAGAACAACATTGGATCTTTGTTGAGTGTGGTTGTTGGTGCATGTATATGTGTGTCAGTGTGTGTCAGTGTGTGTCAGTGTGTGTCAGTGTGTGTCAGTGTGTGTCAGTGTGTGTTTGTTGTGGCGGGGGGGGGGGGGGTATAGGTGTACACTCACGTTCTGGACGTGGTAGAAGCCGAGCGGGGCTCCTTTCCCCGTGTTCTTCAGCGGCTCGGTGGAGAACGCCTCGTCATGACGGTGCAGGAAACTAGAGACACCACATCTGTTAGCAAGCTAGCCACTCTCCAGACATTATAACACTAAACCCCCATCGCACGCTCCTCTATGAGGCCACGTCTTTACATTTAAACATCGAGTCCTTTGACTTGATTCTTATGTGATCCTCTCATGGTTCCCCGTGGCTTCAACCTTAACCTTACCTACTGCTTCATCACAGATATGAAAGTACACCAACCTTAAGTTAAAGCTTCATAGTTTGTATACGGCTCTCTGACTTTTACTGTTGCCATTTCTCTCATTTTGAGTTTTTACCACCAGTTTTCTACACATTACATATAATAAATGGCATATTAAATATATGATCCACATATTAATATAGCAATATGTGTTGTGTGTTGTAAAGTATTATACGCATCGCTGCATCCTGAAAGCAAGGACTGAACCATCTGTCTATGTGTGTGCGTGTGCACGTGCGCGTGTGTGTATGTGTGTGTGTGTGTGTGTGTACATGTGTGTGTGTACGTGCGTGTGTGTTCATGCGTTCATGTTGACTATAATCAGCCTTTCCCAACCAGCCAGTCGAGGCGTGGCGCCCAGCAGCCAGCAGGGGGCGACTCACTTGAACTGGCAGAAGATGTCGGCGTACTCGGGCAGGATGGCGCTGGCCTGCAGCACGGTGACGCGGAAGGTGAACACGCTGCCCACCTCCAGCTGGCCGGACAGCTCCCCCCCCTCCAGCAGCTTGCTGTCGCTCACCTTCAGCTTCAGGTCTGCGGACACAGGACACTCAGCGGGCTGACCCATGACCGTGGCTCATGTGGCCCGTCACACCAAATCTACCCCAAGGGGCTAGCGCCACAACGGCCCCGTTTACCACCCGCGCTCTCCATGGGGGGCGCTGAGGGGGTCCCTCCGACAGAGGGGATTATGTTGTGGATGGTTTATTTCACACCAAATGAACCAAAGGAACACAACGTCTGAGATAAGGACATCATGTCCTGATGTCATCATGTCCCCGACACACAGGCCTTTAGACGAGCTGCTGAGGGAGAGCTCAGGGGCCCCAGCGGCCCCTGTGTCCAGCTCAGGGGGCCCTCAGCGGCCCTGTGTCTAGCTCTAGGGGCCCCAGTGGCCCTGTGTCCAGCTCAGGGGGCCCCAGCGGCCCTATGTCCAGGTCAGGGGCCCCAGCGGCGCTGTGTCCAGGTCAGGGGCCCCAGCAGCCCTGTGTCCAACTCTAGGGGCCCCAGCGGCCCTGTGTCCAGCTCTAGGGGCCCCAGCGGCCCTGTGTCCAGCTCTAGGGGCCCCAGCGGCCCTGTGTCTAGCTCTAGGCCCCCCAGCGGCCCCGTGTCTGGTTCAGGGGCCCCAGCGGCCCTGTGTCTAGCTCTAGGGGTCCCAGCGGCCCTGTGTCTAGTTCAGGGGCCCCAGCGGCCCTGTGTCTAGCTCTAGGGGCCCCAGCGGCCCTGTGTCTAGCTCTAGGGGCCCCAGCGGCCCTGTGTCTAGCTCAGGGGCCCCAGCGGCCCTGTGTCTAGCTCTAGGGGCCCCAGTGGCCCTGTGTCTAGCTCTAGGGGCCCCAGCGGCCCTGTGTCTAGCTCTAGAGGCCCCAGCGGCCCTGTGTCTAGCTCTAGGGGTCCCAGCGGCCCTGTGTCTAGCTCAGGGGCCCCAGCGGCCCTGTGTCTAGCTCTAGAGGCCCCAGCGGCCCTGTGTCTAGCTCTAGAGGCCCCAGCGGCCCTGTGTCTAGCTCAGGGGCTCCAGCGGCCCTGTGTCTAGCTCAGGGGCCCCAGCGGCCCTGTGTCTAGCTCTCTAGAAGGGAGGGGCTCTTCAGACGAGGGGAGGGGCCTTTCAGACGAGGGGAGGGGCCTTTCAGATGAGGGGAGGGGCCTTTCAGACGAGGGGAGGGGCCTTTCAGACGAGGGGAGGGGCCTTTCAGACGAGGGGAGGGGCCTTTCAGACGAGGGGAGGGGCCTTTCAGACGAGGGGAGGGGCCTTTCAGACGAGGGGAGGGGCCTTTCAGACGAGGGGAGGGGCCTTTCAGACGAGGGGAGGGGCCTTTCAGACGAGGGGAGGGGCCTTTCAGACGAGGGGAGGGGCCTTTCAGACGAGGGGAGGGGCCTTTCAGACGTACCCATATCATTGATCCTGTTGAGCTCCTCCGAGGGCGTGTTGACCTCTGAACTCTGACCCTGACCCTCCACGATACGCAGCTCCTCCAGGGAGAGGCCGGAGCGGGTCATCACCATGGGGGGGAAGTCGATCTGAAGGGAGGGAGGGAGGGGGAGAGAGAGAGAGACAGAGAGAGAGAGAGAGAGAGAGAGAGACACAGAGACAGAGACAGAGACAGAGACAGAGAGAGACAGAGAGAGAGAGAGAGAGAGAGAGACAGAGACAGAGACAGAGACAGAGAGAGAGACAGAGAGAGAGAGAGAGACAGAGAGAGAGACAGAGAGAGAGAGAGAGAGAGAGAGAGAGACAGAGAGAGACAGAGAGAGAGACAGAGACAGAGACAGAGACAGAGAGAGAGAGAGAGAGAGAGAGAGAGACAGACAGAGAGAGAGAGAGAAGACAGAGAACAGAGACAGAGACAGAGAGAGAGAGAGAGAGAGAGACAGAGAGAGACAGAGAGAGACACAGAGACAGAGACAGAGACAGAGACAGAGAGAGACAGAGAGAGAGAGAGAGAGAGAGAGAGAGACACAGGGACACAGAAAGGGAGAAAGAGCGAGAGAGAGCGAGCGAGAGATGAGAGCGAGAGCGAGAGACGAGAGAGAGAGAGAGAGAGAGAGAGAGAGAGAGAGAGAGAGAGAGAGAGAGAGAGAGAGAGAGAGAGAGAGAGAGAGAGAGAGAGAGAGAGACAGAGAGAGAGAGAGAGAGAGAGAGAGAGAGAGAGAGAGAGAGAGAGAGAGAGAGAGAGAGAGAGGAGAGACAGAGACAGAGAGACAGAGAGAGAGAGAGAGAGAGAGAGAGAGAGAGAGAGAGAGAGAGAGAGAGAGAAGATATTCATGGACGTTAGAGTTGGTTGTAAGACACATGGTAGATAAAGCGATAGTCCTTTATATGAGTTGTGGATGACACATGAACGCGCTTTATGGTCTGAATATAGCTTTGAGATAAGATAAGGAGGTGTGTTTTATTAATACCAGACAGGAAATACAGCAAAGGACAGAAACACGGCTTCCATTAGAGACAGACTGACAGTAAAAGAAACAGAACCATGTCAGATGTGCCGCAGCTTCCCTGAGGTGTTTCTCAAAAACAAACCACCTGCTAGTACTTCAAGAAGGCTCACCTTTTTGAAGTACTCGTCATCGAAGGAGATCTTGGCGGTCCCCGACTGCCTGACCCCCGAGCCGTAGTCGGGGGCTTCCTCGTCCGCTGGGGAGACCGAGAGGAGAGTGACGAGGGGTTCACCCCGAACGGAGCGCAGCCGCAACCACTACCACCGTGGGGGCGGACAGACGTGCGCTCCACAGACAGACAGACAGACAGACAGACCTCTGTCTACCACAGTGGGGCAGACGACTGTCCGTCTGTCTGTCCCCCCTAACACGAGACGGGCCCTGGGCCCTCCCTGCTCTACTGGGGACAGAAGGACTGCAGCGCAAAGCCTGCCATTTGTTTTGCATGTTTTGGTGATTTTTTCCCACGTCATTATATTATTATGTGACCCCATATAGTTGTTATTAGTTGAATGAAAGCGTGTAAAGCCTGCCGTGGTGCAGGTTCTTTAGATGTGTCGTGTTGTTGGGCACTGAGGGTTTGACTCAAGATGTCAACAATTCAATGCAAGATAAAAGTCTGCCGCTAAATGAACCTAAAGCGATAGTAAATCCTACCTTCATTGCTGTTCATATATTATTGTCTGTTATTTTATCGAGGGTCGTATCATCTGAACAAAGTCATCAGACCGATCCCCGGGCACCAGCGTGACGAGGACATTCTCCTCCAGGGGGTTCCCCGGGGGAGCCCCCTGGAGAGAGGCTCACCTGCGATGGCCTGGACCCCCACCCGCAGGAAGCCGCGCACCTCGCCCTTCTCCGTCACTATGGCGACGCGGTGCACCAGGGGCACAGGGTACAGCAGGTTGCTCAGGTAGACGAAGGCCCTAGGAGCAGAGAGGCAGCGTGGGTACGTCTGGGGGTCCCCCCGTCCCCCACTGGGGACCCTGATCAGCGTTTGACAGCTGACACGGCCTTCACACCATTTAACAACATCCAGTTCAATCGACTCCGCCATGAAGACTCATCGGGATGACTCAACCATCCCATAATAACGCAGAGGAACAGAACATTCATAGCAGTCACCGGAAGACTGAGGGAAGCAACACGTTATGCACGAGTAGAGACAATGAGTTACTGTTAGATGACACCTTTTTCTACAAAAAAGAAATACAAATCAAAAAAGACATGAAAAAAATGAAAATACAAACAATACATGAAGTGACAGGCGGGCGACGCCGCAGTAATCCACACATGACGGTCATGTGCCATCACACCAATATGGAGGCAGCGGAGCTACAGCACGACGAGCTGACAGGTACTGCAGCGTTAGCTTCACACACACACACACAGAGAGACACACACACACACACAGAGACACACACACACACACACAGAGACACACACACAGAGACACACACACACACACACACACACACACACACACACACACACACACACACACACACACACACACACACACACACACACACACACACAGACAGAGACACACACACACACACAGAGACACACACACAGAGACACACACACACACACACACAGACTGGTTCTTCTCTGAGAGGTGATTGGCTATGTTCCCTGCTGTCCTTCTGTATTCATTTCAATCTATCTCTCCTCCCCCCCCCCTCCCCTCCTCCTCCCATCTCCTCCTCCCCCCTCCTCTCTCCCCCTCCCCTCCTCCCCTCCCCTCCCCCTCTCCTCCCCTCTCCTCTCCTCTCTCCCCCCTCTCCCCTCTCGTGCCTCTCCTCCCCTCCTCCCTCTCCCTCTCCTCCTCTCCCTCCCCTCCCTCCTCCCCTCCTCCCCTCTCCCTCTCTCCCCCTCCTCCCCCCCTCTCTCCCCCCCTCGTGCTCTCCTCTCCTCCTCTCTCTCTCCCCCCCGCTCTCATTCTCCGCCCCTCTCCTCCCCCCGCTCTCCTCCCCCCCGCTCTCATCTCTGCAGGGGAACCAAACTCCAGCCAAGACAGAAGATGGATGCCGCTCTCCAGACAGTCATGCTGACGTAGGCAGCGTTGGCTCCCCAGCTGGCATTGATCTCCCTCCCCGGGACCCGCAGTGCTGTCTCACCCCCCAGCGCTGCCCCACCCACTCCCCTCAGGGCCAGAGGACCACACGGGACACCACTAAACCCCCCGCCCCGAGCAGACCACCACGGCCATGTGGCTATGATAGACCTGGATCTGCCAACCACACACACACACACACACACACACACACACACACACACACACACACACACACACACACACACACACACACACACACACACACACACACACACACACACACACACACACACACACACACACACACACTCAATATTAGTACAGTATTAAAACACAAAGGTAAAAAAAAAAAGGCATAAAAAAACGTAATGAATCTACAAGGAACAAACGACAAAGGAATCAAATGACATCAACAAAAATGATCAAATAAATCAATAGTAGCACACTACTGCTGATGAGCTTAGCCGTAGCCTCTAGAGCAGACAGACGGACGTTAGTGCGGAGGACAGACAGCGGGGCTGGCGCCTGCATTAGGGGGGGGGGGGGGGGGGGGGGGGGGGGGGGGGGCGGCTATTCAACTTCCTGGGAACGGATTTGAAATGAAACGCAGTTCACCATACAGGGAGTACGGCTGGTCGGAGTACGGCTGGTCGTGGTCACCCATCACACCGCGTTTACCAAGGCTCTAGTCGATGTTTTCAGGTTTTGATTCTGCTCTGATCGTGTAATAAATGTTATTTTATCTTATGACGCACTTCAGACTGAATGTTTTGGGACGTGTCTCACATCTGGGACACCAAGTTGGACTAAACCACTCTGGGACACCAAGTTGGACTAAACCACTCTGGGACACCAAGTTGGACTAAACCACTCTGGGACACCAAGTTGGACTAAACCACTCTGGGACGGGGGTCAAAGTGTAACCAGCCCTCCGCGGGTTCACCAACGAATGAGTTAACATGAGGGAGGTGCTGAGTTAGGTCCCCCCGTCACTGTAAGCGTCTTGGGGTCATTGAAAAGCGCTTTATAAATATAATGAATTATTATTATTACTATTATTATTAAGGTGCCTTCAGCCATAAGATATTCATCCTTGGTACCCTGAGCAGTGAGCACGCTGCTGGTCACCCTCTCAGCAGAATGTCTAATCCCGCAGAGCTCGGGGTACGATCCCACAACCCTCTGGTTAGGAGCCCCCCCCCCTTTAGGACTACAGCCCCCTACGGCCCCCTACAGCCCCCTACGGACCCCTAGAGCACCCTACAGCCCCCTAGAGCCCCCCTAAAGCACCCTAGAGCCCCCCTAGAGCCGCCTACAGTCCCCTAGAGCACCCTACGGCCCCCTAGAGCCGCCTATGGCCCCCTAGAGCACCCTAGAGCACCCTAGAGCCCCCTACAGCCCCCTAGAGCACCCTAGAGCCCCCCTAGAGCCGCCTACAGCCCCCGAGAGCCCCCTACAGCCCCCTAGAGCCGCCTAGAGCCCCCTACGGCCCCCTACGGACCCCTAGAGCACCCTACGGCCCCCTAGAGCCGCCTAGAGCCCCCTACGGCCCCCTACGGACCCCTAGAGCACCCTACGGCCCCCTAGAGCCGCCTAGAGCCCCCTAGAGCCCCCCTAGAGCCGTCTGGAGCCGCCTACGGCCCCCTATGGCCCCCTAGAGCCCTCTACAGCCCCCTAGAGCAGCATGCCCCCCCGACCCCCCCGGAGCAGGTTGGTACGGGGTGGGATGGACCAAGGAACCATGGGACAAAGGAACCAAGGAAACAGGAAACCAAGGAACCAAGAAACCAAGGAGCCAAGGACCCAGGGACCAAGGAACCAAGGGACCAGGGACCAATGAACCAAGGAACAAAGGGACCAAGGAGCCAAGGACCCAGGGGACCAAGGAACCAAAGCACCAAGGGACCAAGGAACCAAGGGACCAAGGACCAAGGAACCAGGGGACCAAGGAACCAAGGGACCAAGGACCAAGGACCAAGAGACAAAGGAACCAAGGGAACAAGGACCAAGGAACCAGGGAACCAAGGGACCAAGGAACCAAGGGACCAAGGAGCCAAGGACCAGGCCCCAGGGACCAGGGACCAGGAACCAGGAACCAGGCCCCAGGTCCCGGGTCCTTGGTCCCCCGGGGGACCAGGGCCCCGGACCAGGGACCAGGGGGACCAGGGCCCCGGGAGGACCAGGGGGACCCGGGCCCCGAGGGGGGATGCGGGCGGCCCGGCCCACCCACCTTCCCACCAGGCTGAACCAGGGGGAGCGGTCGTAGAAGGGGTCCTGGCCGTCGCTGAACAGGTCCGAGCCCTCCTCCTCGGTGCCGGCGTCCGAGCTGGCGTCGTCCGCGGACGCCTCGTCGTCCAGCAGGTCCGACATCTCGCTGTGCCGCTCGTCCGCCATCTCCGTGACCTCCGAGTCGGTGGTGGAGAGGGTGGGGGAGGGGGTGCGGTCCACCAGCCGCTCGTTGACAGCAGCCGTGGAAGATGGGGGCGCTTGGGGGGGGGGCGGGGCGAGGTGGTAGGGGTTGAGGTAGAGGTAGAGGTTAGGGGGCATTGGACAGCGAGGGAAGAGGGAAGGAGGGGGGGGTCAGTAGTGGAGCAGCGAAGGGGGAATACGAGGAAGGAGGGGGGGGGTGAGGGAGGGTGGGGGGGGTGAGGTGAGGATGGGGGTGAGGGAGGATGGGGGGTGAGGGGAGGGTGGGGGGTGAGGGAGGAGTGGGGGGGAGTGAGGAGGAGTGGGGGTGAGGGAGGATGGGGGGTGAGGGAGGGTGGGGGTGAGGGAGGATGGGGTGAGGGAGGATGAGGGAGGGTGGAGGGTGAGGGAGGATGGGGGGTGAGGAGAAGATGGGGGGTGAGGGAGGGTGGGGGGTGAGGGAGGATGGGGGTGAGGGAGGATGGGGGGTGAGGGAGGATGGGGGGTGAGGGAGGATGGGGGTGAGGGAGGGTGGGGGGTGAGGGAGGATGGGGGGTGAGGGAGGTGGGGGGTGGAGGGAGGGTGGGGGGGTGAGGGAGGATGGGGGGTGAGGGAGGATGGGGGGTGAGGAGAGGGTGGGGGGGTTCATACGGGAGGCAGAATGTTTCATGCAGATGAAGACAGGGGACAAGAGGCAGACATCAGTGGGGCTCAGCGGCGCAGGCAGCACAGCGGGGGGCCGTCGGGGGGGGGGGGGGCCGTCGGGGGGTCCCCCCCCCCCCAGGTAAAGTGCTTCACAGCCTCGACGGTGGTCTGGTCATGGGACATAGCGGTCAATGTGCTTGTGTGTGAAATGAAAGAAAGGATGAGATGAAACGCCGCGAGGTACAAAGAAAATAAAACCGGAAAACAGGAATGCTGACGGTCACAACATGGACAGAAAGTGGAGAAACAAAGTCCAGGATCGTTAAAAATCAACTTGAACAAAATAAAAAAATGAAATGAAAACAAAAGGATTTCACAAAGTAAAAAACACAAAATGAATGCAAAATAAAAACAAGTGGGCAGCACAGACGCCTGAACGATGAACTTAAAAAAGAAAAACAGCACAAAAAAAGAAAATGGGTTTTCAACAGAACATTATTCAACCAAAACAAATGAATCATGCAAATGGACGCCATCAGACAGCTTCAGAACAACACACAGCAGAATGCATTACCGTACACAGTATGTACTTAGAAAGACAAGTCCTACTGCAGTCCCTGCAGTCCACAGCTGGTATTTATACTACTTCCTGTGGTACACGAGGTGTATTTATACTACTTCCTGTGGTACACGAGGTGTATTTATACTACTTCCTGTGGTACACAAGGTGTATTTATACTACTTCCTGTGGTACACAAGGTGTATTTATACTACTTCCTGTGGTACACAAGGTGTATTTATACTACTTCCTGTGGTACACGAGGTGTATTTATACTACTTCCTGTGGTACACGAGGTGTATTTATACTACTTCCTGTGGTACACGAGGTGTATTTATACTACTTCCTGTGGTACACGAGGTGTATTCATACTACTTCCTGTGGTACACGAGGTGTATTTATACTACTTCCTGTGGTACACGAGGTGTATTTATACTACTTCCTGTGGTACACGAGGTGTCTTTATAATACTTCCTGTGGTACACGAGGTGTCTTTATACTACTTCCTGTGTGTGGTACATACCTCCCCACGAGCTTGAACCAATGGAAGCGGTCGTAGAAGGGGTCATTTCCTGTCATGGTGCCCTCACAGTCCTCCTGATTGGACGAGGCCATCTCCCCCGCCCGGTCGTACATCTCCCTCATCTGCTCCAGCCGCTGCCTGAAAGAGCACGGAAGATATTACTGATGGTCATCTTCACCATCTTCACCATCATCACCATCATCATCATCTTCACCACCATCACAACCATCATCATCATCATCATTTAGGAGGTGATCCCGTTGCCCCTTCTCCTGGGGGGTCCCTTTATGGGGGCCACCCTTCATTGGGGCCACCCTTCATTGGGGCCACCCTTCATGGGGGGTCCCTTCATGGGGGGTCCCTTCATGGGGGGTCCCTTCATGGGGGGTCCCTTCATGGGGGTCCCTTCATGGGGGGTCCCTTCATGGGGGTCCCTTCATGGGGGTCCCTACATGGGGGTCCCTTCATGGGGGGTCCCTTCATGGGGGTCCCTTCATGGGGGTCCCTACATGGGGGTCCCTTCATGGGGGTCCCTTCATGGGGGGTCCCTTCATGGGGGGTCCCTTCATGGGGGGTCCCTTCATGGGGGGTCCCTTCCTTACTTGAGCTTCTCCAGGGACCAGTAGTGTGTGGCCCCGTTCTTGAGGTCCTGCACCTCGACGGCCACCACGGTGCGGGGGAAGGGCCGCGCGTCGCGCTCCTTCTGGGGCTCCGGGGCCACCAGCTCGGGGGGTAGCGGGGAGTACAGGGTGTCGGTCAGCAGCACGAACTGGAACTGGACCTGGGGGGGAGGTAAGGGTAAGGTAAAGGGAGGTACGGTTAAGGTAAGGGTAAGGTAAGGGGAGGTACGGTTAAGGTAAGGGTAAGGTAAGGGGAGGTACGGTTAAGGTAAGGTACGGCAGTGACATTTGACGGGCTAATGGGCCAGCGGGGCGCAGAGGTCACTGCCTCCAGTCCGTACCCCAACCCCCATCTCTTTACCCCCTAGGGACGACCCTGGAGGTCGAAGGTCACCCTAATCTGCCCCTCTGCCGTCTCACGGCGTTCCTCGTCCCCGTGTCCTTCCACACCAGGAGGTAAATCCCAAACCAGTAGAGACTAAACCGACGGAGGATGAACCCACAGACGGGTGACGGGTCCCCAGTATCCATCATCCCCGGGGGAGCGGGCGACGCGGCGGTAATAGGAACATCAATCCCAGACGTAGAGCCCCGGGCTGGAGGACGAGGACCAGGGGACCCAGCTACAAAACCGTTTGTTTTGCTAAAGCAACAATTCTGTTGATTTATAGAATTTTGTAGATTTATTGTCCGCACTACAAAAGCAAAGCGCTAGTGTTGTAAACCAGAGGCCGCTGGTCAGGACGGTGACGCATCGATCATGCAGGCTGGGCCAGAAATCGACAGAACCCTCCCTCTCCTTTTAGAACCACGGCGACTCCTGCGTGCGGAGGAGAAGCAGACCCAGGCAGACGAAGCAGTTAGCGCTAATAGAACGTCTTAATCTACGGCCGGCGCCATGGTGACCGTATGACGCTCACAACCCCGCAGAGAGGAGTTCATCAGGAGGCCAGGACGCAGAGAGGTTTACGGTTAAAGCAAGCACCACCAGCACCACCACCTCCTCCCACCACCTCCTCCACCCACCACCACCTTCTCCACCCACCACCACCAGAACCACCACCTCCTCTCAGCACCACCCCCACCCCCACAGTGCTTGAGATGTGGGGGTGCTGTGGAAGGATGGATATATGTGCTCAGGTCAGGCACACAGCTGGTCGTATCATTCTGGGTGGAGGTTAGTGGCTGTGAGCTTCAACTACGTCAAACTCACTGCACATACAAATGATCAACCAGGTGATTGTATTAAATGGTTATTTAAAGAATATATTCAAACCAATGAGTGCATGATAAAGTTTAACATGTGCACACGGGTAGATTACTTTCATATTTACTTTGCATTTATAAAAGGTAAACATATTATTGGATTTTGAAAAAAACATAAACGTCTGCCCCCTTCTGGGAGGAGGGTGGTATACCTTCAGCCTACAGAGACCCCCTCTGGGGGACGGAGGGCTCCTCCCTCCCTCTGGCCGTCCCAAACTCTGATTCACTCCTTTCGTTCAAAAGTCTACTTGAACCCCCTCTCGTCAGGACCACCTTATACACCGTCCTCCTCCACCGTCCTCCACCCTCCCTCTTAATGGGTGGTCTATTGTTGTGGTGTTATTTATGTGCCCTTTGTTGGAGTGTCTGTAGCGTCTGTGTTCACAGACCGCTCTGTGGCTAGCGTTACCTTCTTCTTGAGCTCCACGCTGATGGCGTTGGCCTCCTTCAGGTACACAGCGTTGCCCCACAGCTGGTCCCGCAGAGAGGTGAACTGGTGGTAGCGCCACTTCCTGAAGCCCCACTGGGCCAGGTCAAACTCCCGCTGGGTCCAGGGCACTGGGGGGGGGGGGGGGGGGAGGGGGGGGGGGGTTAATATGCAGTAACCACGGCAACACGGCGACGGCAGCCCGGTGCCCCTCAGAGGGCCAATGGAGACGCCCGTCTGACATTCAGTACAGACGACGGGGAGGGAGGTCTCTGCTAACATGTCACTAGTCAACAGCACTGGAAGGTGACGGGTTTAGTTCTGCATTAGTAGCATGGTGTGTTGGGGTTTGATTGAGGTGGTTGATTAGATGAGTTCATTGCCTTGTCTTGTGATTAGTGCAGCGACCACGGAGCGCTTGTGTGATCATGAATTCAGTGTGATGCTCATGAAATGCGATAATTGAAATACGCACATCCTAACAGCTTAGGCTCTGTGTTGGAAATGACCGAGAGGGAAAAGAAAAAGGTATACACGTGAGAGATACAGTTCTGGTACGTGGGGACAGTAAACAACGTGGGATTCACTGCGTGCGTACACGCCGTGACGCGCACACACCTTCCTCCTCCTCCTCGTCTTCCTCCTCCTCCTCTTCCTCGGGGGTCTCGGCCGCCAGGGAGCGGGTCTCCACCTGCTTCTGCAGCTCCTGCAGTTTGCTCTCATACACCTGGAGGCAGACGGGCATCATAGAGTCAACCGGTTGTCAGGCCACCGGCCGCACACGCTTTCACCCCTTCTGAGGCGTTCTCGTCTCTCTGTACTGCGAGTTGACAGATTAGGATTATAAACTGTTCAGGCTATATTCAGAGATTGGTATATGAAATGGTATACACTGTTTGACATTAAAAGTTATTATATTATATATATATATATATATATATATATATATATATATATATATATATATATAATATATATATATATTATATATATATATATATATATATATATCTCATTATAACATTTTATATTTCCTGCAACACCGAATAAAACATTTAAAGAAAACCTTTTAAACACACAATTATTTCATTATCATCTTCAACACAATTTCATAACGGCTACATGTGGATGCTTGTTAGTTCTTGATATCTAATTTGTCATTTTCTATATTCACACAGACAATATTAGGTACAACAATCAAAACACTAATTAGTGTGCCAGTTCAAATGTTAGACAATGTGGAATGCTACAACTACTAACAGTTAAAAAAAGAAAAGGGGATTACCTAAGGCAGTGCTTAAGCTAAACAAAGAGAGGGCTGAGAGCATTAAGATACATTAAGGGCTGTTACTGCTGACACAGACTGGAGAAGAGCATGTCAACACTGCACACCAGTTCAGGAGACAGAGAGAGAGAGACAGAGACAGAGAGAGAGAGAGAGAGAGAGAGAGAGAGAGAGAGACAGAGAGAGACAGAGAGAGAGAGAGAGACAGAGAGAGAGAGACAGGAGACAGAGAGAGAGAGACAGAGAGAGAGAGAGAGAGAGAGAGAGAGAGAGAGAGAGAGAGAGACAGAGAGAGAGAGAGAGACAGAGAGACAGAGAGACAGAGACAGAGAGAGACAGACGAGAGAGAGAGAGAGAGAGAGAGAGAGACAGAGACAGAGAGAGACAGAGAGACAGAGACAGAGACAGAGAGACAGAGACAGAGAGAGACAGAGAGACAGAGAGAGACAGAGACAGAGAAAGAGAGACAGAGAGACAGAAGAGAGGGATATCAAAAAGGAGAGGGGAGAAAGAGAGATGAGAAGAAATGAAGGGAGAGAAGTGAGGGAGGAAAGGGAAGGGAGGAGAAAGGGAGAGAGGAGAAACAAGGGAGGGAAGTGATGGAGGAAGCGGGAGGGAGGGAGGAGCAGCAGGGCGCCATGGTGACGGAGGAGGCTGAGGGCTGTGTGTCCGCGGCGGGCTGCCAGCCCCCTGCTCCTGATGACCTCATCCTGTTCTCCACATCTCCTCTGGGAGACAATGGAGGCTTTCAGAGAACATGAACCTCCTCCCTCGCAGTAGCACCACAAACAGAACCCGCCGCGTGAAGGGAAGGGGGAGCCCGGCGCCACAAAAGCCTTTTCTTCCACTGCAGCTCGGCAGTGACCTGGTTTCTGAGGCGCTGCTGGTCAGACTCTATGTGCTGGGGGGTACGGTACAGATAACGCAGACTGAGAGGAGGAATCTAAAAAGAATGGCCTGACCCTAGAGATGACCCATAGCCCTCAGGTTACCCCCTTTATATTCTGTGGGGCTGCAGTATAAACTATCTGTGTGATTTAGTATTGGACGTGATTGGGGTCGGCCTATTGAATCAACATTCATAATGTGGATAACATTTTAACTGTTCCAACTCATACACACAGTGTTTACTTTAATAGACACTGTATGAAGTGTATGAAAGGTGACTGACTGTTCTTCAATTTAGTGATTACTGCGGAGATTACAAACTAACGAAACTAAAACAGTGAAATGAAACAAGCCATATTATAAATATCTGCATTTGAAACAAGTCATTTTATTTCAGTTACACTTTGAAAAATAAACCTCCAGCAACACAGAGATCTTAATATATTCTCCTTTTCATCTTTTTTTTTTTGCTCTGCAACAATTTGTATGTACGCACACACGGGTTTGCTTGATTCGAAGCGCGTCTCAATCAGTGAGGCACTTTAATACAACATTCACACAGTAGGCACAAAACATTCAACAGACGATTCGGACCAAGACCAAAGTTATATGTATACAGTGTGTATATATATAAATAACATACATATGTATTTATTTATTAAAATATACATATATATATATATGCATTAATATATATTTTTATTTATTAATATCTAACTATATATATGTATTTATTAATATATAAATATATACATATTCGTTTATTAATATATAAATATATGTATTTATGTATTAATATATATGTATATATAATCATATATCTTTATATATATATAATGAATATTTCCAAATAGTAGTGCACTGTAAATTGCCCGTTTCCTGTTTGATTTGTTGGCCACCTTTAAGCTAACGATCTGGGCCGAGTTACGACCAGGTGAACAACAGTCTTTAACGGAGCACTTATCGGAGGATGAACCATAGAAATATTATATTAATGCATGGACATGTGTATATGCAAAGCCATGCAGTGATAGTCGTGAAGAAAAAATAATAATAATAGCACATCAACGCTAATAGGAGTGGATACGAGGGTAGCTTAGCGAATCATTCTAACATTTGGTTTATGTTACGACGTATTAAAGGTAGAGTATGTCCTGACTGTCGGAACATAAAAAATAAAATAAATGTTATTAACCGTTACGAGACCCACGGTCGTTTTCATTCTTTCGTTCTCGATAGCCCTCGAAAAAAAGACCTGACAAGTCGTGTTATAGCGCCTATTCTGTTTTCAACCGGAACAGTTTGAAGGTCGACTTGCGAGGAACGTGTGCGGTGAACACTGAACTCAATTAAAGCAAAGGAAGCAGCACAGCGAGCAGCAGGCTGACGATTGGCTAGCAGCTCAATCTGAAGCCCTTCCTCTGCACAGCGTCGTAATGAAGGAGAACGCAGTGCACCCATCAGACGACTGCCGTCACACTGACCTCTCCGAGGGTGTCTGACGTGGGGCTGCAGCATGCAAAGATATTCTACGTTTTTGAGGCATGCAGTCTTTCAGCAAACATTTTGAGGCAAATCTTGAGGAGCCATGACAACCCCCAGTGGGAGATCCAGTTCGACCAAGCTGTTCACATGACCACAAAAGCAAATGCTAATTTATCTTAAATCACATTAAACAGTAACCAGAGCCCAATCCATGGTGTGGTGGCCATCACAAATAAGATTCAATGGTGGGTTTTTCTGCCAGTTGTTTTGGTCTGTGTCTGTCAAAGGAAAAGTAATTGAATAAGCCGCTTTGAATTGAAAGCTAAACTAAATTAGAAAGTTTCTTATTAGTGTTCCAAGGTCCATGATTTAAAAAAATACAGCATTGAGTTAATTGAAACGATTTCAGATGGTAATACAGTCTCAACGATAGTAGCAGGCAACGTAAAACCCCTTCTTAAAGTACAGCTCAGCCTTCTGTTATACTTAATTAATTACAACATTTGACTATTCATTCAGTAATTGACTCCACCGTTAGCTTATCCTCAATTTGAGAAAGTGCAAATTATTAGTCTGGCATTCAAGCATCTGATAAACTAATGGAGCTTCCATTAAATAACATACGTGTATATATATTATAATAATTCAAATAATATCTAAAAATGCATATTTGCAGTGTAATTTCATGATGGAAAGGTTAAATGCTGTATGGCAAAAAATGCTTCTTTGCTTTCCAGATGTCAACAAGAAAAGAATAAGCAAAAAAAAAAAAGAATAACAAATAAAAAAGGGAAATTTGAGTCTGAAATTCGAACCGGTGCAATACTGGAGCTGAATAAAAAAGGCACTTTTGAAAAAAGAAACTCTTCTCATACATTAATCTGAGTTGTCAGTTAAAGGCAGTAGCATAACGCACCAGCATCAATGATGATTGATGCTGGACACACATAATGTTAATATCAAATCAACATTTGATTGCATTGTACATCAAATAAAGAAAGGAATCTCTTTAAAAAAAAGTTCTATCCCTTACAAAAAAATATGATGATACTAAAGGCGATGTGTTGAAATGTGTTACAGGTACATTTAGCGTAGTTTAAAACACAAGGTGGGTTTCCTTTCTCCGGCCGATTATAAAACGATGAGGATGATTGGTGATGAAGACATAAGTCAATCAATACTAATATGGCAACAAATGTAAACTTAGAAATACAACGTGAGGAGATTTGGCAAACAAATAAATGCATGATTGATGAAAATCACACGTAATCCTAAAAATAAAACTTTAAACCACCGAACAGGCCTGAGCTCCCTCCTCCACCCCTGCTGGCTCCACCTCCCCACGCTGGCCCCCCCACACCGAACCCCGCGCCGGCGGCTCGTACGGAGACCGACGGTGGTGGGGAGCGTCTACACGCTGAGCTCCACCGGACGGGACGGGACGGGACGGGGGGGGGGACGCAGTTCAACTCGATTGATTGTGGGCTTGTTGTGATCTGAAATGCGTTTGTCGACCGTAAAGTAAACCTGAAGCCGTTTCTAAAGTCACTAACACCCCCCCCCCCCCCCGGTCCCCCCATCCCCACCCCCACCCACCCCACCCGTCCACCCCCACCCGTCCGCTCTCTCCTTAAACCGTCGTCTCCCGACCGGCTTTCAAGTTGGGGGCGGACATTTGCCGGCGCATCCTGGGGGGCGCCTGGAAGCCGGTCGGGTGGGCGGCCGGGTCGCCGTGCCGCTGCGGCTGGTAGCTGTTGAAGTTGTGGTCGGGGTAGGGCATGGCGCTGTAGTAGCAGGGCTGGGGCGGCTGCGGGTGGGGCTGGGGGTGCGGCCCCTGGCCGTGGTAGGACCGGGGCTTGTAGAAGACCTGGGAGTGCCTCTTGTTGGCCTCGTAGGGCTTCAGGTTCTCCTGGGCGGCGCTGGGCCGCTGGCGGTGGTTGAAGGAGTTGCTGCGCGCGCGTTCGTAGGGCTGCTGCTGCTGGAGGGGCTGCTGGTGGGGGTGGTGCTGGTGGTGGTGTTGGTGGTGGTGTTGGTGGTGTTGTTGGTGGTGCTGTTGGTGGTGTTGCTGGTGGTGTTGCTGGTGGTGTTGCTGGTGGTGTTGCTGGTGGTGTTGCTGTGGATGGTTGTTGTTGTTGCTGTTCCTGTGATTCTGCCGCGGCCCCTGGCCGTGGCCCTGGCCGTGGCCCTGGCCGTGGCCCTGGCCCTGGCCCTGGCCCTGGCCCTGGCCCTGGCCCTGGCCCGGACTCTGGTCCTGGTCTTCTCCGCTCCTGCGGCGGACCGGGGGGCTGGAGGGCCGCGGCCCCAGGGGAACGAGGGCGGGGCCCACCAGCTCCTTAGACACCAGCCCGATCTCCGGCAGGCCGCTGCCCTCCTCCTCCTCCAGCGCCTCCTTGGGGACCTTCAGCTCGATGACCTGCTGGTCCGTGATGATGATGTGCGTCCCGGGGCTCCAGGAGTTGCGGTGGGTGGGGTTGCTCCTGAAGGGGAAGCGCAGCTTGCGGTCCTCGGGGGGGATGAAGCGGTGCGGCCCGCTGTGGCGGCGCAGCTGCTTGGAGATCTCCTGCTGCTGGAGGCCCTTCAGGCGCACCTGCTCCTGCCTCATCCAGCGCATGTGGCCCCGCTTCAGGGGGGAGTCATCCCCGGCGCCGTCGCCCGCACCCGCCTCCCGGTCCTCCAGGGCGCCGTCGGGCCGGTCGGGGGCCGGCGGCCGGCCCTCTCTGGGACTGGGCGTCCTGGCCAGGTGGGGGGGCGGGCCCTCTCTGGGACTGGGCGTCCTGGCCGGGTGGGGGGGCGTGGCCTCGCCGCCGGCCGCCGCCGTCTTGTCCGGAGCGTCGGCAGCCATGAGCGGCAGCACCTTCTCCATCTTCACCATCTTGTTCCGGAGCGCGCGGATCTCCTCGTCCTTCATGTTGTTCTGCAGCTTCACCTCCTGCAGGATGTCCTCCAGCTTGTCGATGTGCACCTTCAGCTCGTCCATGACCACCACCCCCACGCCGCCGTTACCGCCGCCGCCGCCCCGGGACCCGTTGGCGAGGGCCAGGACGTCCTCGATGCGCTCGTCGCCCACGCCCACCGTGTCCCAGACGTCGCGCGCCACGGCCCGCCACGAGTCGCGCTCGTTGGGGTCCTTCTTCACGTAGCTCTCGCACAGCTCCTTCATCTTCACGATGGCCAGCGCCTCGATCTCCTGCCGCGAGTGGCGGAAGTCGTTCAGCGCCACCTCGTAGCAGATCTCCTTGACCGCCTGGATCTTCAGGTCCGAGATGGTCACCCACTTGGCGTCCTTGGTGATGCGGCGGCGCTGGGGGACCTGGTACATCTTCACCGCCTCCCGCCGCTTGCCGCTGCTGGGGAGGCCGCACTTGCGCACTA
The DNA here is from genome assembly GCA_900291075.1 of Melanogrammus aeglefinus. Lineage (NCBI taxonomy): Eukaryota > Metazoa > Chordata > Actinopteri > Gadiformes > Gadidae > Melanogrammus > Melanogrammus aeglefinus. The sequence goes on along the minus strand of OLKM01000481.1, from coordinate 150,773 downwards.
TGGTCCGGAGTTTACTGGGGGGCAGCTTCTCCCTCAGGGAGGTGATCAGCCTCCAGCTCTCCTCACAAGACCTCTTATCTGAATCATCCCCACTATCAGAGTCTCCGTCCTTGAGGAAGAACAACAAAAAAAAAAGAAAAAAAAAAAAAGGGGAAACAAAACCAAAATGGTTCCCAACAAGATGGAGAAATTAAAATGGGAAAATCAAGGAGAAAAGGATGGCTTTTTAAATAAAGGAATGAATATGCAACATGGGAACTCTTATCATTGGTAAACGCCTCCGTCAACTTAGCTTGGACATAAAGAGCCAGTGAGTGATTAAGATCTGACCGTTTTAATATCTGCAAAAAATAGATGGAGATAGTGCATACATCGTCATTCTAAGATGTATGACAACATGCATTAATAGCACCTGACGATACGTCCAGGATACAACCCAGACAAAAGCCTGGTTCGGAATAACTTAAAAACAGACTGTGGCTTTCATTGACTTTCTTTTCATGTTGTCTTAACATTTGTCGAAATGAAGTGAACTGGGATTGAGATGGACTGTATTCCTATGAAACCTATTACGAATGCATAGAATATCAAGTATTTATATTTATTAAATAGGCCAATATGGTTCCCAATGTTGCACATTGATATTAAAAGTAAAAAGGTAAAGCATGACTATTATGATTAGAAAAAATATAGCATAGAGGAAAGATGTTGTTTAGAGCGCTTCTGAATTTGCTTTCTGATATTCCTCTTCAAAATTTGTAAATTGTGGTATTTTTTTTGGCAGTTGGATCCCAACCATGCTACAAAGGCGTGCGACATGGGAGATAGGTTTCAGAGCCCTCCCCGTCTGAAGTCCAGGAGATGTGAGTGTCTTTAGTGCTAGCCCAGAGTTAGAAGGTCTTGTCGTTTTATTGGAAAGCCGGCAGAGAGAGAGAGAGAGAGAGAGCGAGGACAGGCAAAGTGAAGTTAAGTGTTAATCCACTACCAGGAAGATGTTAGTCAGAAGGAAATGCAGTTTCTCATTTTCCCCGGTAGACGAAGGACATTACAGATCACAACAAGTCGCGACGGACGTGTCAAAGTGTTGACAACCAAACTGTGGTCGGGAGGGGGAACCCTCGGTATGGTGGTTTGAACCCTAACCCCGCTGTGGTTGGGGATGGTGATAAGAACCCAGTGGAGGTACGAGGGAGAGGCCTGTGATTGTGCATTGATTTCAACACGGACAGAGGTAAGAGCCTTCAGTGTGCTACACCAGACACCGGCTAGCGCAGCCGACGCAGACAAAAGAAGTCAATGAGAAACCACATTGTTGCTAATCTGAACCGAGCCTCGGCAGCAGGCTGTGGTTAAATCACAATGCATTGGACACGGCAGCAACTGCATTGAGGAGGAGGAGGAGGTAACTTAAGGTGATCACAGAGGAAGACTAGGAGGAGGGAATCTATTCTGGGGGGAAAACCGTCGGAAACCTCGCGGCTAGCCCGGCCGCGAGGAGCCGACCTCAGCGCTAGGAGATCATGCTATTAACGGGAACCATGCAAAGCAGCACACCGTGGAAACACTCGTTTGTTCTTTGACTTTGTGGATTGGTTCTCAACTGCGTCTTACAATTTGCTCAATGTAAATTTGTTTCGATACGCTGTTGTTTTGCACGATTCGGTTCAAAACTAGGAAGACACGAAAAATAAATAAAACAGGGATTTAGAGAAGGGGAAAAGCTTTAAAGTCTAATAAGACTCTTAATCACAAAATGCTACAGAAAACCAGTCAAACGTCATGTTTCAAGTAGAAGGTAAAAGCTCAAAACACACATTTCAAACCAGATACCAGAAGTAGTAAATCAACTTCCATGCAAGAGGAGCAGACATGCGCTAGGAGCCAAAGTGAGATTAACAAAACGTAACAGAAACTCAAAAGTGTCAAAAAGCTCAGAGTGAAGATTAGTACTGGCCGGACTTCAACAGAGCAAGTACTATCTACCCCCCATGAAGACAAACCACGAGCCGTCAGTTTGAACCTCACCCCGGCCCACGGAAACAAAACAACATCCAGTACCGTAACCAAATATAATCACATGATTCAGCTTGATCCAGGAACATATTTGAACTAGCAACTCATAACACTTCAAACCAACTCTTACTGTGAGGCTCAAATTCACCCATCGCTTCGGGCAGCCCAAGGCCGCGTGAAGGTCGCCAGTTGGTTTGACCCAATTCCACTGGAAATGGATCAAACCAACTGGCGACCTTCACGCAGCCCAAGGCTGCGTGAAGGTCGCCAGTTGGTCTGATCCACTTCCAGCGGAAATGGAGGACATCTGAAGAACTCACCAGTCTCTGCTGTTCCAGTAGCTGGTCTGCTTCCTCCTTCTCCTTTTTGTATAAAATCTCCATCTCAGTGAGCCTGTAGGCACAGAACATGAATGTGATGCACAACTTGAAGACGTTTGAAATGTAAACATGGACACATGTCCCCATCACTAACCGTTGTTGTTATAAATAAAGACAAAGAGGATCATGGCATCACTGGGTCTCTGGACAGCATCATACTGAAGGTGTCCGACCCCGCGCCTAAAGGTTGTGGGGTTGTAGCCCAAGCTCTGCTGCCTGTCTGTATGTGACCACGAGCATTCTGCTCATTACATACACATTTCTAAAAATAAACTCACTGAGTCGCTTTCTGGTTAATTGACTTAACTAATGACTTAATTTCTCATCATTAAGGGATATTATTAATGAGTGGCTCTCCGGACCTCATCCTGTTTATGGCTACTTACTGAAGAAATCAATAATTGAGACAAAATATAATTGAAGAATGATGTTATTCCTTCCGCTGAACCAGCAGTCTCATTTTTCGGTCGGTACTACGTCCGTAGCGATCGAGCTGGTTTCCCATAGCAACGGTCTGTCATTCAGAAGCAACCAACCGTAGAACGGCCTAATCCACCAATCAGAATCGAGCGTCAACAAAGCTGTGTCCTAACGATAAACAGTGATCAGATCACCCTCACACACACACACACACACACACACACACACACACACACACACACACACACACACACACACACACACACACACACACACACACTCAGCAGTAGGTGGAGCCCACACACTCATCGGTAGGTGGACCCCCACACACTCATCGGTAGGTGGACCCCCACACACTCATCGGTAGGGACCCCCACACACTCATCGGTAGGTGGACCCCCACACACTCAGCAGTAGGTGGACCCCACACACTCATCGGTAGGGGGGTGCGGCCGTACCTCTTCTCCATCTCCTGCTTCATGTCGATGCCCTGCTTCTCCAGCAGCTCCCTCTGGGCGAAGGTCCAGTCCACGGGCTCCACGGGGGTCTCCGCCGTGGGGGTCTTCTCCCGCTCCGCCCGGGCCTGCTCCGGGTGGTTGAAGCGGAACACGTGGTTCTTGCCCATGATGATGCGGTTGCCTAGCGACGGGAGGAAGGCGTTGTCAGGAGCGGCTCTTTTAATACGCTCCAAATTCAAAACTCTTATAATACCAATAATGAATTATTATAATCGATACGTTCTTTATTGCATGGTAACTGGAATGTGAGGTAATACAAAAAATAAGCAAGTTGCAATCTCCATCACTTCACTCGGGGCTGAGGATCCGTTTCATCATTCATGGGTTGTTGTGAGCGCCAGGTGTGTCAGAGGCTCTCACAACAAGCAGCGTGTTACCGCGGTAACAGTCCCAGGCTGAGGAGGCGCGGGGCGGGCGTACCTGAGCGCAGCTGGGTGGAGTCCTCCACCCGTTTACCGTTGACGTAGGTCTCTGACGCCTCGCAGGGAACCAGCAGGACGATCACTGCAACGACAGGAGGACGTTCACCAGGGTGGAGCGCCACACCACCCCCGTTAACTAACCCCCCGTTAACTAACCCCCCGTTAACTAACCCCCGTTAACTAACCCCCCGTTAACTAACCCCCGTTAACTAACCCCCCGTTAACTAACCCCCGTTAACTAACCCCCCTTAACTAACCCCCCGTTAACTAACCCCCCGTTATAACTAACCCACCCGTTAACTAACACTAACTAACCCCCGTTAACTAACCCCCGTTAAACTAAACCCCCCGTTAACTAACCCCCCGTTAACTAACCCTATAACTCACCCCGTTAACTAACCCCCCGTTAACTAACCCCCCGTCTAACTAATAACCCATGTTAACTAACCCCCCGTTAACTAACCCCCGTTAACTAAACCCATGTTAACTAACCCCCCGTTTTAACTAACCCCCGTTAACTAACCCCCGTTAACTAACCCGTTACTAACCCCCGTTAACTAACCCCCGTTAAACTAACCCCCCGTTAACTAACCCCCCTTATAACTAACCCCCGTTAACTAACCCCCCGTTAACTAACCCCCCGTTAACTAACCCATGTTAACTAACCCCCCGTTAACTAACCCCCCGTTAACTAACCCATGTTAACTAACCCCCCGTTAACTAACCCCCCGTTAACTAACCCCCCGTTAACTAACCCCCGTTAACTAACCCCCCGTTAACTAACCCCCCGTTAACTAACCCCCCGTTAACTAACCCCCGTTAACTAACCCCCGTTAACTAACCCCCCTTAACTAACCCCCCTTAACTAACCCCCGTTAACTAACCCCCCGTTAACTAACCCCCGTTAACTAACCCCCGTTAACTAACCCCCGTTATCTAACCCCCCGTTAACTAACCCCCCGTTAACTAACCCCCGTTAACTAACCCCCCGTTATCGCTGAACCAGAGCGAGCAGGTCAGCAGTGGGCCGTGTCTTTATTTTATTTTATCTATGGTCAGCTCTCTTACTCGTGTATCCCTTTACATTTCTTTTATAGCTCACTGTTGAAGGCGCCTGACTGAGACTAACATCCAGCGACTGCGTCTGTGATTGTCGTGTGCGACGGTAAACCGTCCTGGGTCTCACCGTCTCCGTTGGCGTTCCTCTGGCTGCGGAACACACAGTGCTCCTCCCGGATGTGGGCGCCGCTCAGGACGATGTCCTGCCGTCTCTCCGCGTCCGCCTGGCCCACCCTGCCAGGGAGACACTTGGAGTTCAGCAAACACCCGCGTCAAACACACCATGGCAGCCATTTTGGACCCAAGTGTCCCCCCCCCCCCCTTGCTTTACAGAGTTAAACATTTAACAGACTGAGGTGCCAAACAACTCAGGGAGGTCTGAGGAGTAGTTTGGATTTTTATTGGCATCGAGTTTGACAGTATTTTTATTTAGTCCACCGCAGGAAGTCCTGTAACTTAAGACGGAGTCAGCGGCTAATTAAAGACACCCCACGCAGCGGAGTTAAAGGGGACCCCAGACGATGGCGCTGAGCGGACAGAAGCTAACGGTTGGTCCAGCGTCCCCTCCCTCATCAAACACAAGTCCCTCTGGAAACAGCCGGTCCGGGACCCCGCGGCGGGCGCAGGAAGGGGCTCATTACCTGGTGATCCCGTCTTTGATGTAGTAGAGGAGGCACTCCGACATGAGGGGGTCCTCGTTCAGGTTAACGAGGTGGGGGGTCTGGACGAGGAGAGGAGGACAGAGGAACGCGTTACAATCCATTCTGATCCCAGAGGCTCCCAGTACCACGGATGGTCTGTGTAGCAGATTCACACCCGTCCTAAAACAACATCACTACCTGTCTGGGGTGGGGTGACTCCACACCTACACCTCAAAAGGTCTTTCACTACTGCTCACACACCCTGAATCCCCCCACTAGGGGGCGACACCGGGGAAACAACCCACCTTTTTCGGGGAGAACACCCCGTTAAAGTCTGTGTAAAGATCGCAGGGCTTCTCAGCGAAAAGCTAGCCCGCCACGACCACGCAGCGGAGAGAGACGGAGGGCGAGTAGAGAGGGGAAGGACAGGGGGGTTAAAATCAACAACCAAAACAACCATCTGTGAAGGAACGACCAGGGGTGTAGAGCGCGAGGGAGGGGAGTAAAGGAGATGGATGGCAGGAGAAGAGGCTGCGACGCCGGACAGCAGCGCTGACAGACGGCGTGCCCTTCAGTGGAGAGGATGATCCGGGTGAGATGAGGACGACCGGGACACGACAAAAACCGCTTCACTCGGGAATCACGGCTAAACAGAAACTCAAAGTGTGCAGCAATCTACTGAGGAGGTCAGCAGCGGAAGGATACCGACAGCGAGGAGATGCTAAGAGTTAACACCAGGTTGGAACCTGATATCACTTTAAAACAGAGTCCCAGGGGAAGGCGCTAGGATCAGAAATAGCCCCCGGAGGACGGAGGGGCCACAAGCACCTCTCCGTCCCGAGGGTAAACAGTTCTTCAACAGGCAGTGGGTGGGGGGGGGGGGGCATCTAAACCAGACGGAACAATCAAGGAATTGTGGGATCAGAGTCAAATTTAAAAAAAACAACTAAATCTATCTATGGCAGAGTCTATTATGGGCTGTCCTCTCTTGTTCTCTGAACAAACCTTATCGCCGGGGAAACACGCAAAGGGCCCAACATGGCTGGGCTGAGTAGGTGGAGGAGAGAGAGAGAGAGAGAGAGAGAGAGAGAGAGACAGAGACAGAGGACAGAGAGACAGAGAGACAGAGAGAGAGAGAGAGACAGAGAGAGAGAGAGAGAGGAGAGAGAGAGAGAGAGAGGAGGAGAAGAGAGAGAGAGAGAGAGAGAGAGAGAGAGAGAGAGAGAGAGAGGGTGGAGGAGAGAGAGGAGGAGAGAGAGGGTGGAGGAGAGAGAGTGGAGGAGAGAGAGAGGGTGGAGGAGAGAGAGAGGGTGGAGGAGAGAGAGAAGGAGAGAGAGAGGGTGGAGGAGAGAGAGGATGGAGAAGAAGAGAGAGAGGGGAGGAGGAGAGAGAGAGAGAAGAGGGTGGAGGAGAGAGAGGAGGAGAGAGAGAGGGTGGAGGAGAGAGGGGGAGGAGGAAAGAGAGAGAGGGTGGAGGAGAGAGAGCAGTGTAAATGGACATGCTGATGGAGCCAACAGAGCAGGAAGAGAACGAGAGGGATCGCTCGGGGGCGGAGCCTCCGGGGGGAAGTGATGTCACCGAGGCCGTACACCGATCACCGGGGGCCGCTGCAGGAGAGACGTCAGGGGGCCGTACCTTTTTAGGGGAGAAGACGCCCAGAGTCCCGCCGTCCTCGCGGATGGCCACGCCCATCTCGGCCAGCAGAGCCTCCCTGGGGGGGGGGGGGGCAGAACGGGGTCAGGGGGGTCTGAGGGGGTCCTGGAAACAGCTGGCAGGAATCACACTACACTTAACAATCACTGGCACAGGGCGAAGTGGATAGCGGGGAGTAGCCCCCTAAGGGATGATGAGTTCTGATTGTATAGACTACATCTGAACACTCAGATAAACAAGACAACACTTTTTGACGGGATTTATTTATTCTTATTAGCGTGGCGAGACGACCGTCACACGAGCTCCCTTGCGATGAAAACAATATCCCGAGTTTGAGATCTCAATCGTGGGATATTGCTCAATAACCCGAGACAGCGAACCAATCAAATTGCGCCATCTTAGAAGGTTCATGTCTAGCACATACTAATTATAAATATGCAACGAAAACACGCTACCTTCCATTAATCATAAAGTAACACTGTTTCTATATTTTTTAATCTATTTCAAAGAGTGACTTGATCAGAGTGTTAAACTGCTACCGTCTTTACCGCAGAACAACACAATTTGAAGGTGGTCTTCAGACCTGCCGAAGACTACAGGGAACTCATGAGAAGGGGATTTATTTGCGGTCTCTCATCACACGGTGCCGAGGGGCTCGCAGAACATGAAGACACGTGTGACATGGGCCCCAGCCAGACCCAAGAGGTGGCCCCGATGGTCCCTCAGAGGGCCATGGCCCCCAGAGCAAGAGAGAGCGAGGTACAGAGATACACAGAGTGAGAGCGAGAGAGGATGTGTGAAGTAAGAGATGAAAAATATCGACTGGGAGGAAGGGAGACACAGAAGGGTTTGGAAATACACAAGAGACATTGAAAGAATGAGAGAAAGAAGGTGAATGAACAGAATGAAAGTGAAAGGAGAAGTGAAACAGAGCATGAGGTGAGAGATGAAAGAGTAGTATCAATGGGAGGAAGGGATACCCAGATGTGATAAATAGAGTGTGACAGACAGACAGACAGACAGACAGACAGACAGACAGACAGACAGACAGACAGACAGACAGACAGACAGACAGACAGACAGACAGACAGACAGACAGACAGACAGACAGACAGACAGACAGACAGACAGACAGACAGACAGACAGACAGACAGACAGACAGACAGACAGACAGCGAGAGAGAGGGGGAGGAAGAGGACAATTAGACAGAAGGGCTCTAATGTGTTGGAAATGAGACCGCAATGTACGTCCAGACAAACACTCGTGTACGGAGTGAGTGAGTGAGTGAGTGAGTGAGTGAGTGAGTGAGTGAGTGAGTGAGTGAGTGAGTGAGTGAGTGAGTGAGTGAGTGAGTGAGTGAGTGAGTGAGTCAGTGAGTGAGTGAGTGAGACCACCGACCTCTCCATGCGGATGGCCTCTGTCTTCCGGAGCTTGTCCTCCCAGGTCTCATTGAGCTCAGCGATGATCTTCTCCGATTCCTGAAACAGAGCAGACCGGATCAGGAGGAGAACCAACAGAACCAACAGAACCAACGGAACCAACAGAACCAACAGAACCAGCAGAACCAGCAGAGCCAGCAGAACCAACGGAACCAACAGAACTAATAGAACCAACAGAACAAATAGAACCAGCAGAACCAACAGAACCAAAAGAACCAACAGAACCAGCAGAACCAATAGAACCAGCAGAACCAACGGAACCAACAGAACCAATAAACCAACAGAACCAACAGAACCAGCAGAACCAACAGAACCAACAGAACCAACAGAACCAAACAGAACCAACAGAACCAATAAACCAACAGAACCAACAGAACCAGCAGAACCAACAGAACCAACAGAACACAATAGAACCAACAGAACAAATAGAACCAGCAGAACCAACAGAACCAAAAGAACCAACAGAACGAGCAGAACCAATAGAACCAGCAGAACCAACGGAACCAACAGAACCAACAGAACCAACAGAACCAACAGAACCAACAGAACCAACAGAACCAACAGAACCAACAGAACCAACAGAACCAGCAAAAAACACATACACCAACTTCAGGATCTAGTCCAACTTCACAATAGCGATGACATTTTCTTTGACACCGTGATATCTCTGATGTAATTGTCGCGAGAGAGATTGAGAGGAGTCAACTTCACCATATCTGTAGTTCCTTTGGCGGAGGGGGATTGTATGGACATGAGGAACTGTTCTTTAACATTGGAATAATATCTCTGATATCATTTCTCTTTTCTTTACCAGCGCTAAGAACCAAACGCAAGGGGCACTAGAGCACCATAGCATCTGTACCAGCAGTCTGATCGTGATCATAGAACCACCATTCCAGAGTAAGGGCTGCATTTTATTTTCAAACTGATCAGTAATCAGTGAACGGTGTGTGATATCCTCCATGGACAGAACCATAGAGGAGGGTACTACTGCTCTAAGTGGAACCCGGGTGAGGCTGCTTCTTCGTAAGCGTAACACGTCGCCCCCCCGCCGATCTATTCTGGTCTGTTTCCTCCGGGTCTGCGTCGACGGTCTGCGTGGACGGCCTACGTCACAGACACACTGAGCCTCCCCTGTATCCATGGAAACTGCAGCCCCTCACGGCCGCCTGGTACGCCCCTAAGTGCCCCTCGCCCCCCTCCCAGCAGCGAGTGTGAGAGAGATATGGGGATACACACATCACACAGGCGGGATGACGATGGATGACTGATCTGCAAACGGTGTTGTACCACCCCATTGGTCTGTGGGGGCCGTGGCAGCCCCCTGAGAGCTATTGAAAGCTTATCGTCTTCAAAGAGTACATAGTGACATATTAACAGTCCCGGTCGTGTGCGTAATGTGGCGACGTCTCATTTTTCTTGTACGGGTTAATAAAGATTATTGATTCGTGTCGTTTTACATCCACCATATAAATGGATCAGACCAAAATCTTGTGACCCAAATCACTTATGACCAGAGAACATTGGTGATTTATTTCTGGAGTGTATTCCTGGGAGTGCTACGTGCTAACGCCGCAGTGCGCTAACAGAGCTACGTGCTAACAGCGCAACGTGCTAACAGAGCTACGTCCTAACGGCGCTACGTGCTAACGGCGCTTTGTGCTAACAGAGCTACATGCTAACGGCGCTACGTCCTAACGGCGCTACGTGCTAACGGCGCTACGTGCTAACGGTGCTAAGGGGTCAGTGGGTGGTTTGTTTTGGTTTGTCGTGCTCTGTTTGCTAGCTGTGTAGCGGACGGCGCCCTCACCTTCAGCCTCTCGATGGCCTCCTCCCCCCCGGGGGTGGACATGATGCGCTCCTGGATGCTGCTGGCCGACTGCAGGCCCGCTGGGCTGCAGAGCGACCCCGACGAGGGCGAGGCGGTCAGGGAGCCCAGGGGAGCTGTGGAGAAGAGGCCAGGCCGTTGGTTCTCTGAGGCTAGCAAGTACCGGTGCTCATTGTTCTGCATGTCTTTGAGGTCTAAGACCCAGAGAGAGAGAGAGAGAGAGAGAGAGAGAGAGAGAGAGAGAGAGAGAGAGAGAGAGAGAGAGAGAGAGAGAGAGAGAGAGAGAGAGAGAGAGAGAGAGAGAGAGAGAGAGAGAGAGAGAGAGAGAGAGAGAGAGAGAGAGACAGAGAGAGAAGAGAGAGAGAGAGAGAGACAGAGAGAGAGAGAGAGACAGAGAGAGAGACAGAGAGAGAGAGAGAGAGAGACAGAGAGACGAGAGACAGAGACAAGACAGAGAGAGACAGAGACAGAGACAGAGACAGACAGAGAGACAGAACAGAGACACAGACAGACAGACAGAGACAGAGACAGACAGACAGACAGACAGAGAGAGAGAGAAGAGAGAGAGAGATGGGGGTCTGTAGTATGTGGGGGGTGGGTATGGACAAAAACGGGAGATGGAGGGGGGGGGGTCACAGTCACAGGGAAAACACACAAAACGGAGTAACCGGAATTCAAAAAAAGGAGAGAGAACAGAAGAGGAAATGGGGAGAGAGAGAGACACAAAGGAGGAGAGACGTAAGTGTACGAAACACGTTGCACATAAAACACAGAATAGACAGCCAGCCAAAGGGACGCTAGGGGACAGCAGCTTTCACCCCGGGGACGGCTGCAGCTCGTGATTGGACTTCCTGGAGAAGCCATCAGGGCGGTCCCCTGAGGACGCCCTGACCTGGCCCTCCTGGTACCGCTCTTACTCTGGGCTGGACATTAGAACATGGGACCGCCGCGCTCCGGCCACCAAAACACTTTGACTGTGTGTGATAACCTCAACAGTGTGTGGGTGTGAGCGTATCGTATCGGACCCTCGGGGTGAAACCTGCTTTCATCTCAGCGAGGGGGGGGGGCGGGAGGGGGAAGAGCCACACAGGAAGTACAGATAAGGGATGACATCGATACATGCCGACACACACACACACACACACACACACACACACACACACACACACACACACACACACACACACACACACACACACACACACACAGCAGCCTAAGGTCAGCCTTCAGTGTGTCTCAGATGACCGCAGAGTGCCCTACGCCAGAACTAAACTCAACAACCAGGGGAGGGTATTACTGAGGAGCCATTATTCAAAGCAGGGACACTACTTTTTTTTTACTCTAAATTAGGGGTTTTAGATCGGACACTAGGGCATACGTAGTAAAAGACACTAAATAGTATTCAGTGGCCACCTTGAGGAATGGTTCAGAGAGGGGGGGGGGCAGCAGCCACAACTCACTCAGAGAAGGGAAGGGGACTACTCACTGACTACCACCACAAGACAGAGCTACACTATCCACAGCCAACACCCAGTCACCTACAGCCCCCCAGTCCCCTATAGCCCCCCAGTCACCTACAGCCAGTCCCTATAGCCCCCAGTTCCCCTATAGCCCCCCAGTCCCCTATAGCACCCAGGTCACCTATAGCCCCCCAGTCCCCTATAGCCCCCCAGTCCCTATAGCCCCCCAGTCCCCTATAGCCCCCCAGTCACCCTATAGCCCCCCAGTCACCTATAGCCCCCCAGTCACCCTAATAGCCCCCCAGTCACCTATAGCCCCCAGTCACCTATAGCCCCCCAGTCACCTATAGCCCCCCAGTCCCCTATAGCCCCCCAGTCCTATAGCCCCCCAGTCACCTATAGCCCCCCAGTCACCTATAGCCCCCCAGTCACCTATAGCCCCCCAGTCACCTATAGCCCCCCAGTCACCTATAGCCCCCAGTCACCTATAGGCCCCCCAGTCACCTATAGCCCAGTCACATAGCCCCCCAGTCCCCTATACCCAGTCCCTATAGCCCCCCAGTCCCTATAGCCCCCAGTCCCCTATAGCCCCCCAGTCACCTATAGCCCCCAGTCCCCTATAGCCACCCAGTCCACCTATAGCCCCCAGTCACCTATAGCCCCCAGTCCCTATAGCCCCCAGTCCCTATAGCCCAGTCACTATAGCCCCCAGTCCCTATAGACCCCCAGTCACCTTATAGCCCCCAGTCACTATAGCCCCCCAGTCACCTATAGCCCCCCAGTCCCTATAGCCCCCAGTCCCTATCCCCAGCCAGCCCCCAGTCACCTATAGCCACCTATAGCCCCCCAGTCACCTATAGCCCCCCAGTCACCTATAGCCACCCAGCTTTCATCTCCAGCTACTATCGACTGCGGAGCACCTTTGGGCCGGCTGTGCGGGGCATCGGTCAGAGAGCTCAGCAGCTGCATTCTAATGCCCGCAACACTGTCTGCTGCAGCAGTGGACGGTGAGAGACACACACACACACACACACACACACACACACACACACACACACACACACACACACACACACACACACACACACACAACACACACACACACACACCAAAGAACAAGGTTAAAGTGCACTGAAGAGGCGTAGAGCGTTAGGTGAAGCGTGTGAAGAACCTGCACAAGGGGAGAGGTGATGGAACGGGGGTTGGTAGATTACAGAGGGGATGATTGATTAGCTTTGGCATTAGGTCATCCTGATTCATGTCGTCACATCCCTCGAGCGAGTCTTCAACTGACTCACAGCCCTCGTTTGAGTTCAGTATTTGAATAAATATATATCAAAAGATCCCAACTAAAAACAAGGCAGAACTTATGTAGCATGCGGCTAGCCGGCTAGCATGCTAACCATGTAAGCGCTTTGGAAGCCTTGCATTTGTTTGATTTCGTTACACAGTATTGACCATTTAGCATTAGCTTCTCAAGAGCTAGCGTGCAAAGCTGACAGGCGAGGGTTAGAAATTTAGAAATAGCAAGGGAGGGGTTGGGGGGTCTCTGAAGCGATGTTAGCTGTCAGCTTTAGCATTAGCAACAGACGATGCACGCCACATATACACACATTTGATTCCACTGGCGGGGAAATTATCCCCCTTAGCATCGACTGGGGGGTGGGGGGGGGGGGGAGAAGATGACAAGGTCAGATGTCAGAAGAAGGGTTAGAGAAAACACTTCCTGAGTGGAATGACAATGGACAGGATGGCAGGTACGGGGAGACAGCAGGTGTCTTCAGACGCTAGAGTGCAGGTCGCTCAAGATCAGGTTCAGACTTGTGAATTGGCGCGTAGGGCATGTATTTATTTACCCTAGGTGCACATAAGGAATCCACTTCTTACCAATAGGATAGGTATTCATTTTACAAACTTTTAACTTCCAGAGGCAATAAAAATCCAGACGAATGCATTGCATGGAATTAAGGCTGGCTGTGGCATGAACAGATGCTCGCCACATGTGGGTCTATTACAGGAGAACGTGTTTATTTAACACCCTACAGTTCATTGGTTCTCACGGGTTCGTACTAAAGAGGAACGACTAGGCAATGCCATGGTGAGTATGTCGTCAACGTTGGGTAAATATGTTTATCTTCACATTAAGAACTAGTTTGGGCAAACAGACAGTTACGGTTAAACACAGAGGAGAAAGAAAAGGAGAAATGGAATGAGGAATACAAAAGTAATCCTGTTTGCTCGTTCCCAGAGAGAGGAAGTAGACTGAAGCACGCGATTGGCATAGGCCGGTGCCGATACCCTCTCTGATTGGTCAACACCCCCCCTCTGTGGCCAGCGGCCTGCAGACTCACTGTCCAGGATGTCGCCCAGGCCCTGGGCGCGGAGCAGGTCCTTCAGACGGGTCACCTCGTCCTTCAGGTCCCGGACCAGCTTGTTGTTCGGGTCCTCGTTGATCACCGCGTTGCACTTGATGTTCTTGGCGCGGTCGGCGTAGCTGTGGGGGAGCAGCGAGGAGGAGGCGTTAGGAGAGCTCACATCACCACGGGGGAACCAGAGAATGAGGAGGAACCAGACAGATTGAGCTGAATATCGACACAATACACAGAGTATTACCCGTGTGTTTAGGGTGGCTCTAGAGCCAGCTAGGGTCATTTTCTATCGCCCTGTGCTTTTGTCTTGGTTTGAGAGGCCTAACTAATGGTCAGGAGGTTTGATCTGAGTGCTTAGCTCATATTCACCCACAGCCCCTCACAGTGACTTCAGATACATGTCCTCAAGGGGCAGGTGGGGCATCGGGCTTTAAGGCCTTCTGCTCGAGGACTGGAGGACTGAACGCAGTGCCTTTGCTCCGAGAGGCGACCTAGCGACCGCTGCAGTGGGGTGTCCGTGCCGGGCCACCGTCCGTCCCGTACCGTAGCGTGCTGAGCGTCTCGTCGTAGTTGATGTCCGCGGGGCTGAGGGCGGCCACCATCGCTGTTCTGGAGTTCCCGCCTGACGACAAACCAATCAACCAATCACGGAGGAGATGCAAACAGAGTCTCAACACACAGCAGTTTATATCATGTTATATGTGTTGCTAGGCGATGGTTGGAATCTGTGCCATCGACACTTCTAAGCCAAGCTAGGTTCCTCATTTACAAAAGTAAATATATGTACAAAAACTAAAAGTCCTTGATAACGCTAATGCTAAGCTAGCCTCGTCGCTGACTGAACGGGCAGGAAGGTGTCATCAGAGGACGCGGCGCGGCGTGCAGGTCGTCCATGAAGGACGACCGCAGTGCGCCCGTCTGGTCTGAAACACGGCCCGCTGATGGCGGGCTTTCTCCCAGTGGAGAGAGGGTAGAGTTACCGCTCCGCTGTCGCTCTAACTCACTCCGTCGCTCAGACGGCCTCGCCTTATCCCCGAGGTGCCGTCCCCGCGCTAGCGGGTGTTACGGCGCTATGCTAACAACATGTCGCCGTGTCTCGGCTATAAACGATAGCTTTCCCGCGGTGTGAAAGTGGGGTTTCTTTGGGAGGCGTGTGAGAATGAACGTCTTCGCACCGAGGTTTTCCCGGAGCAGCCAGGTGAGAACAGAGTCTCGGTACGGGATGAAGTCACTCTTCTTCTTCTTCTTGCTCTGTGGCACACAGGAAGTAGCGCCCGTTAGTTTGGCGTAGCTCGAGTCAACACAACAAGTCTTTCTGGAAGTATTGAGACTATTTCATGCAGTGTGAAAAATATCAGAAGAACAGATTAAAAAATAGGTGAAAAACCATGGCTTCCACTATTGACCACATGCTTCGGTCTTAAGCCTTTTCAGGTAGCTTCTTAGCTTAGCATTCGTCCATCAAGATTAGGACCATAGACATCATATTTGTTACACCAAAGGGTGGCTGAGAGGGGTTGCTGTTAGTGTCGGAGCCGTGGGGAAGGATTTACCTTGCTGGTACAGTTATCCTGTGTAGGTAAGCGTTATCGGGACAAGAGAGAAAGGAAAACACAGACAACAGGCCGTGTTATCGAGATGCCGCCGCCCTCTGATCAATAGAGGCGCTGGCGTCAGGCGAGGACAGCAGAGGCCGGTAAGGAAGGACAGGAGAAAAGGGAGACGGGGAACGGGGTTTAAAGTGGGACTTACCACCTCGGCCAAGGCAGAGATGACCTTCCCTAACGTGGTCAGAGATTTGTTGATGTTGGCGCCCTCCTGCAGTCCCAGCGGGGTGGGAGAGGGAAGGGAGAAGGAGCGGTGAGTCACATGATTCAAAGTGCCTCCACATATGCACGGCTTTCTTGGGGTGTCTCTGGGTGGGGGGACGGACCTTTAGTCTGGTTCCTGTGGCCCCCGTAGAGTCGGCTCGCTCACTGCCGGCCAGGTCCACCAGGCTGATCTTACTGACCTGGGGGGGACAGATGGGTTAAGGTCGTCCATCAGAGGGACGGTCGATTGAACCCCTCCTGGTGGATCCATCATGAACCTCCCGACATTACGCTCAACCTTTGGCTATTTCTACATTTTTTAGGTTTAATTAAGTGTTAATAAATAATATAAATGATGAATAAGTGTCCTTTTTATAATAATATTTTTTGTCATTGAATGATTGCATAACAAATAAACAAATGATGTACTACTGTGACATTTTATTTTGGAAATGTCAGAGGAAATTAAATGAACATCATCGGATAACGGGGGGTCAGCGATCGTGAGCCATTTCAATTCTTTGGGCGCCATCATGGATTGAGACGTGGCTCAAAGGAGAGCTCTGGCTTACGCAGCTAACGCAGCTCACGCAGCTCACGCAGCTCACGCAGCTCACGCAGCTCACGCAGCTCACGCAGCTAACGCAGCTAACGCAGCTAACGCAGCTCGCCACAAAGGACGCCGTGCCCTCGATAGACCGGCTCTTTTGTCTCGCTACAATCAGAGGAAACGTTGGAAGTGGAGTCCCAAACAGAGCCCAGACGGAGCCCTGCAGGGCCGGCCGTGTGACGGGTCACCGTAACATCTGGTTTATGTACGTTTCCATTGTGGTCACGTGACCAAGATGATGAGGCCATCGGACTAGAACCCCCCCTTTACTTTAATAGGCTGGTTAGAGCTCTGGTCCGTACTCTGGTCTGAACACGTCCGAATTAGTTTGGATTTCGTTTGAATTGAGACACAAAAATGGACAGCGATCAATAGGTATGATGACATTGATTGATCGGTGCTGGTAATCCATCCGCCTGTACGCACACCGTTGAGTCGATGCCGTTATCAGCGTCTGAGGCCCTTACAAAACACGGACATACGTTCATAGTATGGGCGGCCGGCGGGACTCAAACCCCTGACCCTGGCTGTCTACGGCACGGACACACACACACACACACACACACACACACACACACACACACACACACACACACACACACACACACACACACACACACACACACACACACACACACACACACACACACACACACACACACACACCTTCTCTGTGCAGAGCTCGGCCTCGTTGTCGTGCCTCTTCTGCGTGAACACGATGGTGAACACGGCGTGGGAGCGGCTGCTGGTCTCGTTCATGTTGGTAGCGGCCACCGTCCTGTGGGGGGGGGTTGGAGTGTGACAGGTCATGTGACAGCCGAGGTCATGTGACAAAAGGTGACTGTTGGTGTGGTGTGGGGGCGGGTGGGGCCGGGTGAAATGACCCAGAGTATAGAGCGGCTAACAGAGGAGTCAGGTTATAGAGGGGCTAACAGAGGAGTCAGAGTATAGAGGGGCTAACAGAGGAGTCAGAGTATAGAGGGGCTAACAGAGGAGTCAGAGTATAGAGGGGCTAACAGAGGAGTCAGAGTATAGAGGGGCTAACAGAGGAGTCAGAGTATAGAGGGGCTAATATAGAGGGGCTAACAGAGGAGTCAGGTTATAGAGGGGCTAACAGAGGAGTCAGAGTATAGAGCTGCTAACAGAGGAGTCAGGTTATAGAGGGGCTAACAGAGGAGTCAGAGTATAGAGCTGCTAACAGAGGAGTCAGGTTATAGAGGGGCTAACAGAGGAGTCAGAGTATAGAGCTGCTAACAGAGGAGTCAGAGTATAGAGCTGCTAACAGAGGAGTCAGAGTATAGAGGGGCTAACAGAGGAGTCAGAGTATAGAGGGGCTAACAGAGGAGTCAGAGTATAGAGGGCTAACAGAGGAGTCAGAGTATAGAGGGGCTAACAGGAGTCAGAGTATAGAGGGGCTAACAGGAGTCAGAGTATAGAGGGGCTAACAGAGGAGTCAGAGTATAGAGGGGCTAACAGAGGAGTCAGAGTATAGAGGGGCTAACAGAGGAGTCAGAGTATAGAGCTGCTAACAGAGGAGTCAGAGTATAGAGGGGCTAACAGGAGTCAGAGTATAGAGGGGCTAACAGAGGAGTCAGAGTATAGAGGGGCTAACAGGAGTCAGAGTATAGAGGGGCTAACAGGAGTCAGAGTATAGAGGACTAACAGAGTGAGTCAGAGTATATAGAGGGCTAACAGAGGAAGGTCAGAGTATAGAGGGGCTAACAGGAGTCAGAGTATAGAGGGGCTAACAGAGGAGTCAGAGTATAGAGGGGCTAAACAGGAGGTCAGAGGTATAGAGGGGCTAACAGGAAGTCAAGAGTAATAGAGGGGCTAACAGGAGTCAGAGTATAGAGGGGCTAAAAGAGGAGTTCAGAGTATAGAGGGGCTAACAGGAGTCAGAGTATAGAGGGGCTAAAACAGAGTCAGAGTATATAGAGGGCTAACGGAGTCAGAGTATAGAGGGCTAACAGGAGTCAGAGTATAGAGGGGCTAACAGAGGAGTCAGAGTATAGAGGGGCTAACAGAGGAGTCAGAGTATAGAGGGGCTAACAGAGAGTCAGAGTATAGAGGGGCTAAACAGGAGTCAGAGTATAGAGGGGCTAACAGGAGTCAGAGTATAGAGGGGCTAACAGAGGATCAGAAGTATAGAGGGGCAGAGGAGCATGAAAGGAGGGTAGCAGAGAGTATAGAGGGGCTAACAGGAGTCAGAGTATAGAGGGGCTAACAGGAGTCAGAGTATAGAGGGGCTAACAGGGAGTCAGAGTATAGAGGGGCTAACAGGAGTCAGAGTATAGAGGGGCTAACAGAGGAGTCAGAGTATAGAGGGGCTAACAGGAGTCAGAGTATAGAGGGGCTAACAGGAGTCAGAGTATAGAGGGGCTAACAGGAGTCAGAGTATAGAGGGGCTAACAGAGGAGTCAGAGTATAGAGGGGCTAACAGAGGAGTCAGAGTATAGAGGGGCTAACAGGAGTCAGAGTATAGAGGGGCTAACAGAGGAGTCAGAGTATAGAGGGGCTAACAGGAGTCAGAGTATAGAGGGCTAACAGGAGTCAGAGTATAGAGGGGCTAATATAGAGGGGCTGACAGGAGTCATGGCGTGTAGAGGAGATAACAGTGAGCACACATGACATGAATACACGAGGCGCACTTGAGGGATGGCCCCCAGGGTGATGCGTGTATCACAGTGTGTTCTGGGAATAAGCCTTCTGAGCCACGCATGAGATTACAGCCCGGTTCATCCCCTCGCCCCACCCCCGCAGACCGCCGGGACAGAGACTCACGTACGCAACACGCATGCATGCACATAAACATTGCCAGGCAGGACATGCTCATGTACGCATTCACACACACACACACACACACACACACACACACACACACACACACACACACACACACACACACACACACACACACACACACACACACACACACACACACACACACACACACACACACCTGCAAACCACCAAAATGCCAAGGGCAAACTCTGAACACCTGAACAATGCAGCGCGTTACTGCAGAACAAGTCCTCTTTGAGTCAAGACGCACCACCAGTCAAGGCGCCATGTGGTATTCTAACTGTGCCCCCCCGCCTGGAGCCAGGCAGAGCTGCACGCTACACGGTGTACAGACTCAGAGCACATCCCCCCCGCCTGCATGGAGCTGCTCCCAGGCCGCGGCTCCCAGGCTGCGGCTCTCAGGCCGCGGCTCCCAGCCCCTCCCTGGTCGTCGGCCTCACCTGGCCTTGTTGCCGGCGTCCATGAGGTCAGCGATGTCGGTGTAGGAGGTGACGGCCAGCTTGGACAGGTCCTCCACGTAGGGCCCCAGCAGGGGGTGCTCTCGCACGCGCAGGTTCCCTTTGTTCTTGGGATTGAGCAGGTCGCGCACGCGCTCGCAGTAGATCTCCATGTAGCTGACCTAGAAAGGGTTGCATAATGCGAGCGCACGCACACGCACACACACACACAAAACAAACACACACAAAACACACACACACGCACACACACACACACACACAGCTTAGAATCGCTCCAGGGAAACATTGAAAGGCAAGAACATTTCTAAAACTAATTTTGTTAAAAATGAATGAAAACAGTGACTTTCTATAACTCGTGTTTCCGAGGGCCCTTGAAGAGAGCGTGTGCATTTAAAAAAACAATGGGCCCTGAGCCGTCATACTGCGATCAACGGGAGACGGTTATGTGTCCGGTATTAGACCGGCCCCGGTGAGGCCGTCCCTGGGCCGAGAGGGCCCCGGGAGGACGGGCTCACCTCCACCGAGTAGGACAGGTCCCCAGGGGTGTTGTCCTCGTTGATCTTCTCAAAGAGGTCCTCACAGAGCTGGGGGCAGAGACGGGGAGCAGTCAGGGACACAGTGGAGCCAGGGAGATCAATCATACCCCGTCATAGGACTGCTTCCACAAGGAGGTCTGTGGATGGTATTATTTTACCGCAGTCTTCAACTATATCTTTGAAACCTTACAGATACATTAACAAGAAGTACCATAGCGACTGGTCAATTATATTCTAATTATATGGTTTGATATAAAACAAAAAATATCTTTTGGAATAAGAAGAAGGATAATGTTTCCAAAGCACTGATGAAGTCCATCCAATACAATACCAGTAAAAACTGACACCATGCTAAAACTAAATTAAATATTTCCAGAGTAAAACGAGAGGTACATGGATTACAGTAGGTGGGTTTCCGCAGCATAGACCAAAGCTCTGAGATGTCTCAGTTGTCATCACACAACGACTTAATGCTGCGTTTCTGTCCTTTCCACCGGACAGCCGAGCCCTCGGTCCGTCTCCGATCCGTCTGGTGCCATGGGTTCGGCGCTCAGGGGCTGGGGGAACGTACCATGGGGATAATGCCTTCCTGCCCTTCCTCCTGCTTCCCCATCATGGTGTAGGACTTCCCAGATCCCGTCTGGCCGTAGGCGAAGATGCAGACGTTGTAGCCCTCGAAGGCGTGCTGCAGCATCTCCTTCCCGATGTCGTTGTACACGAGGTTCTGTGAGGAGAAGGCTGGGTCCTCTGGCTGCAGGAGAGAGAAAACACCAACTCCTGATCCATCGCTTTTTTGTCCGTATTACAAACATTTGTATATTTTTTGTGCAAAGAGCGTCATTGCAGCTTTTATATTAAGCATGTATATTTATGAACTCACTGTAGTGTGTGACCAGTAGGAGTAATCAAAGCTGAAGTTCTTTGCTGGTTCCTTGGGGAATTTAGGGTTTGAGATGGCTGTTGGGAAGAAACCAAACACATGAGATACAGCAGGAGCTTCCTGCTTCACTGGAGTCAGTTTAAAATAAAGATGCATTGACCTTTATTGGATTTTTACAATATGGTTCAAGGCATTTTCATTCATTCATTATAATGAAACAAATACTTGGAATATGGAATATAAATCAGTATCCAAGAACCATTCGAAGGAAAAAGGTACCGTGGTCAAGTCACACGACAGGTCATGACAGAATGCTAGCACTGGGGGTCAATGGGGAAGTGAAACCGGTTCAGCCCTCCCCAACCCCCTGCTCCGTTCCTCATAGATTACTTTATCTTGGAGCTGCGCTCATGTGGTGACCCATAGAGGTAAGAGAGATCCTGTCAAAACAGAGCCAGTGGTATTGCACACAGCACACTTCTGAAGGCCTGCCATCAGCTGCTGCTCCCATGTTCCAGACATGATGAGGATGACACATGACTTCTCCCCGCCCGGCCATTCCCCATGGCCACACAGACATGTCCTAATGAACAGGAATCTGGAGCCATGTCTGGCATCTCGCCCCCAGCAGAAACAAATGTCCAGGCCTTCCTCACAATCAGAGAGCTAAGCCTCTGCACTGGATTGGACTGTGAGCGTGTGTGTGTGCGACTGCGTGTGTGCGACTGCGTGCGTGCGACTGTATGTACGTTTTTGGGGTAGCGGGGGTCAGTCATAAGAATGTACGGTGGGATATTTCTAGATATTAGAGCCCCAGTTGTTGCCAGAGCCCCCCCCTCTCCCCTCGACAGACCCTGCTCGACTGGGCGGGTCTGCTGCACGTCTGGGCCAGGGAATTAATTGACGGCTGGTCAGACAAACACACCTCCGCCATCACAGAGGGGGGGCAAGGGGGAGGAAGTGAGGAGCAGAGAGGGGAGGGGAGGAGGGGGAGAGTGGAAAAATGAACCGACTGGACTAGCAGCCTAGCAACGGCAAAAACAGACGGGCAACACAATCCGAAAGCAGCCGGCCGGGAAAAACCCACCGCTCAGCGTTCAGGTTTAGATCACTGTGGTGCGTTTAGGTCACTTTGTTCAGATCACCGCGGTGCGTTCAGGTCACTGCGTTCAGATCACTGTGGTGCGTTCAGATCACCGCGGTGCGTTCAGGTCACTGCGTTCAGATCACTGTGGTGCATTCAGATCACTGCGGTGCGTTCAGGTCACTGTGTTCAGATCACCGTGGTGCGTTCAGATCACTGCGGTGCGTTCAGGTCACTGTGTTCAGATCACTGCGGTGCATTTGGATCACTGTGGTGCGTTCAGGTCACTGCGTTCAGATCACTGTGGTGCATTCGGATCACCGCGGTGCGTTCAGGTCACTGCGTTCAGATCACCGTGGTGCGTTCAGATCACCGACGGGTGCGTTCAGATCACTGTGGTGCGTTCAGGTCACTGCGTTCAGATCACTGTGGTGCGTTCAGATCACTGTGGTGCGTTCAGATCACCGTGGTGCGTTCAGATCACTGCGGTGCGTTCAGGTCACTGCATTCAAATCACCGTGGTGCGTTCAGATCACTGCGGTGCATTCAAATCACTGTGGTGCGTTCAGGTCACTGCAGTGCGTTCAGGTCACTGCGGTGCGTTCAGATCACTGTGGTGCGTTCAGGTCACTGCGGTGTGTTCAGGGCTCAAATCAGTGTGGTGCGTTCAGATCACCTCTGTGCGTTCAGGGTTCAGATCACCGTGGTGCGTTCAGGGTTCAGATCACCGTGGTGCGTTCAGATCACTGCGGTCGTTCAGGTCACTGCGGTGCGTTCAGGTCACTGCGGTGCCTTCAGGGTTCAGATCAGTGCGGTGCGTTCAGATCAGTGCAGTGCGTTCAGATCAGTGCGGTGCGTTCAGATCAGTGCGGTTCGTTCAGATCACCGTGGTGCGTGCCGTTCAGGTCACTGCGGTGCGTTCAGGGCTCAGATCACCGTGGTGCGTTCAGATCACTGCGATGCGTTCAGATCACCGCGGTGCGTTCAGATCACTGCGGTGCGTTCAGATCACCGCGATGCGTTCAGATCACTGCGGTGCGTTCACAGCCTGTCCTTCTCTGGAGCTAATTGCCAAACTGGGCCACAGAGCAGTAAGCAGCACTTGCACATGCAAATGGCCCTCTTTATAAATTGGCAAATAGAAAAAGGGCAGGTCTGAGAGTGCTTGAGAGCCCTCTTCACACACACACACACACACACACACACACACACGACGTAGAACCGCCGAGCCTGGAGATACCTTTGGCGCGTTTCAGCCGGCCGATCAATAATGCAGCGAGGAGGGGGGGGGGGGGGAAGGAGTGGGGAGGGGGGGGCGGGGGCATTGGACAAAAAAAGCACAGAGTGTCCTCAGCCACCGGCGGCACCGCTGCCCCGACCCGGAGGAAAATAAACGAAGAGGAACAACGGCAGAGTGCCACTGCATTGAAACTCAAGACGAGCAGCGGCAGCTCAGGTAGGAGAGCTGCTGGGGGGGGGGGGGCAGGTGAGACGCCCGCAGGAAGGCAGCAGCTTCCATTTTGGGCCATGCAAGTGGAGGAGGCGGCGGGGGGGGAGAGGGGGCTAAATAAAGGCCCGCCTCACCTTTGACCGCCCCCCCAGGGGGAAACCGGAGCCACGGGGACCGAGAAGAGCCGGTGAGGGAGGGGGGTAGGGTTACCAATACCCTTATCCCCCTTTTCCAGGAACAATCCCCCGCCGCCATGACAGACGGGGGCGGTGCGGGGGCGGTGCGGGGGCGGTGTGGGGGCGGTGTGGGGGCCGTGTGGGGGCCGTGTGGGGGCCGTGTGGGGGCCGTGTGGGGGCCGTGTGCCCGTCTCGCTGCGGGGGCTCATGGGGGGAGGACAGGGGACAGGGGGGTGAGGAGCTAGCGGGCATGGGCGGTTGGGGGGGCACGGCATGGGGGCCGGGGGAGTACCTCACGCAGGGGTCACTCCGAAGGCCAGGAACCGCCAGGGGGAAATAAACAACAACAAAAGACATAGGAAGGCGACCCAGAGCGGATGTGAGGGTGAATGAGTGAACGGGTGAATTTTGAGCGCTGGTCGTCCACCGTTGGGCTCTCTGGAGAACCGGGCGTGGCGAGCACAAGGGTGGGCATTATGTAGGGGGTTAAAATGGACATGGGTTCTAGTCGGCATATGAGAGAGACAAAGACAGAGGCAGAGAGAGAAGACAGAGACAGAGACTGAGAGAGAGAGAGAGAGAGAGAGAGAGAGAGAGACAGAGGCAGAGAGAGACAGACAGAGAGAGACGAAGAATGACGGAGAGAGAGAGAGACAGAGACAGAGACAGAGACAGAGAGACAGAGACAAGAGAGAGACAGAGACAGAGAGAGAGACAGAGACAGAGACAGAGAGACAGAGAGACAGAGAGAGAGACAGAGACAGAGACAGAGAGACAGAGAGACAGAGAGACAGAGAGAGACGGAGAACGACGGAGAGAGAGAGAGACAGAGACAGAGAGACAGAGAGAGAGACAGACAGAGACAGAGAGACAGACAGAGAGAGAGAGAGAGACAGAGGCATAGAGAGAGAGACAGAGAGACGGAGAACGACGGAGAGAGAGAGAGACAGAGACAGAGACAGAGAGAAAGAGAGACAGAGACAGAGAGAGAGAGAGAGAGAGAGAGAGAGACAGAGAAAGACGAGAGAGAGAGAGAGAGAGAGAGAAGAGAGAGAGACGGAGAACGACGGAGAACGACGGAGAGAGAGAGAGACAGAGACAGAGACAGAGACAGAGACAGAGACAGAGACAGAGAGAGCGATGGAGCGGGTGTAGCAGCAGTGTTGAGGTTTAATCAGAGAAAGGCACGCTCTCCCCCCCCCCCACCATCATGGCGTCGGGGGTGATTCATGCTCGACGCAGCAACACGCCCGCCCCCTCCAGAAGACAGAGCTGAACTCCGGCCCACCTGCTCCCGCTCGTGCGTCATCTGAACAAACCGCGGATTTCTATTAAAAAAACCAACTAATGTGGGGAGGAGGCAAGGACGCGAAAAGAGAAAACTGGAGCTAAAAATAGGAACAGGAACAATCCTGGTTATGTATTCAGCGGTGAGAGGCTGAACGGGGGTCTGTGGAATCACCGCCAGAAGTCACTGCTTTTCAAGGTGGACAAAGCAGGAATAAAACGCCAGCCTTGACACCCAGCACTCCCATCTTTGATGAAGACAGGTGACTTCCAACCCTGGCGAGTGACGCAGGACGGCTGAAGGAAACAGTCGCCCAGCATGAGTCACCGGTCCTAATTATCAGTCATTCAATATATCTGACGCCTGCTTCCGATATTAAGACCCCCCCTACAGAGCAGCTCATACCAGCGGGGGCTGGATCACTACTCAAACATAGACGCAGCTCGGGAGACGCTGATGGCCAGCAGAGAGCCTGCGTTTGTTTATCCGCTCAGAGGAAACACGCAGAGTCAGAGCGAGACAGAGTTAAAATGGCAGACGTGTCTCCACTGCCTAATGAACTGAGTTGTCATCGCTCTGGCCTTCCTAGCCATAGCAACAGGTATGGGAACGGATTCTGGTTGCCATAACAACCCCCACACTCACACGAAGCGCTGAGGCATATTGCGAATGGCTTTCTTTTTCTTTTTTTTTCATCTTTGGGCATTATCCAGCTGGTAACTTAAATCCTGGTTTAACCACAATTATATTTCAATTGTGATTTTCTTCCAAAGAGTAAGCTATGTATATGGGTCCAAATCTGACTGAACATGCAATAAGCACACTGCGGAAAGTAGTGGGATTTGTTCCTAAGACATTAAGCTGCTTATCATGACAGACTCCATAGGTGCCATCAGAAACAACTCCTGGTGCGCTCAAAAAAAGCCTGAGCAACGGTTGTGTTTCAAGGAGTCAGGAATGGACATAAAATGTCCCCAATTCCCAGACAGCAGTGAACCGTTTCAGAACCTCCATTCTGCCTAACGAGACCTAATCAGCCAATCACAGAGGAGAAGCATGTCAGCGGGAGATACCATCATCTATCAACAGAGGGGGGGGGGGGGGGACAGAACCCCATTTCCATAAAACACCAAGGCTGGTATCGGTGTGGATGGGGGATGTACCAGGTAATGAGGGGTGTGTTTTACTGAGCTGTTGACTCCAGCTCGATAGCACTAGAGAGGCCTGCAACAACACATCACCCTGCCTCCTGAAGCCTGCAGGCCCAGTGGTGGACCACCCCCCTGGGAGGGCTCTATTTCAGGGTCGGGTGGATAGCGTTAACTAACCACATCCTGCTGTCACCTAAAGAGCATCTCCCAGCTGGAGGTCGCCATCCGAGACGCCCGCACCTAAGCTCTCCCAAAAAAGATAAGCCAGAGCTTCTAATTCAAACAAGGCGGGTCGGACCGGCCCAGTAATTAGGCTGCACACACACACACACCCCCACACACACACACACCACACACACACACACACCCACACACACACACACACACCCCCACACACACACACACCACCACACACACACACCCCACAACCACACCGTCTGAACACGCCCTCCCTCTCTTCCTCCCCGACGCTGTGCAGGAAGCTGCTAACCACTATTTTCCACCCGATCGATACGGCGCTGGTGAGGACATCGTCTCCTCGGACGGAGGCAGAGGGAATCCGATAAACGCGTTCTGAGAATGAAACAGATGCCGGGGTTTGCTCGGTGAAGTCACACATTACCATATGGCCTCTTTCCTGGGAGGCAGGGTCCCTGTAAGGGCTCCCCGGGGCCCGTGTGCAGAGGAGCCGCAGTGTGATGCTAGTGCTTTGCTTAACCCACCGGAGGCTTTGCCTAGCACCAACATGTCGGCGGAGGAATGCAGCGCTGGGAAGGGTGAACGGTGACCGCAGCAGCCTCACGAGAGGAGTCGAGAGTCTGCAGCGGAGGAGCGGCTGAATGTGGAGCGAGGGGGCCCGTGGGTGTCCCGTGGGGGCCCGTGGGGGCCCGCGGGGGTTGTGGAGGGCTGTAGGTTGGGGCTGTGGGGGGCTGCAGCCACAGAGCTCTCCCTGGCTGCGGCTCAGCTCTCAGGCTGAACGTGGTGCCCAGGGTGTGCCTGCACGGTCCACACAGCGTACGTCTCCAGCATGGAACCCTTTCTGTACGGCGTCCGGGTCCGTCCTGAGGAGGGGACGGCTTCGTACCAACTCGGCTAAACTCCTCGTGGCAGATCATTGGGTAAAAACAGGAAATGATCGTGGGTAGCCGTGGAGAGTAGCACAACAGACTCCTTGTTGACTTTGTTGAAGCAAAAATGTTTAAGGACAAAAGCCCTGCTGAGGGTTTTTTCAGTTCTGCCCCTGAGCTTCAGGAGTCTACCCTTAGCAGAAGCCTCACACTTAACACTTTCATTCATACTATAAAAAGCATCCCCTTTGATTCTGTTTCCTCGGCTCAAAGTCGACACGCCTGAGGGACTGGAACCCACAGAGTAAGGAGGTGGCGGTGGGAAACCAACAGAGGAAGCGCTTGCAAATGTCTCCTCTGGAGGGAGATCACATCATCGTTTCCTTTATCTTAAAACACACAGGAGTCCAGAACAATGCTCTGACTGGGGGGCTGCAGCGCCTCTCCAGCAGTACCCATGAGGTCATCTGTTGTGACAAACCCACTGCAGCCCAGTGCCTTTGTCCCACACAATGCGCCTCTCCTCTGACCGGCCGGGGCTCTGCGTACGCTCCGGCCTCCGCGACTGGGAAGGGGCCCAGTGTAGCGCGGCTGTGCTACAAGAGTTAGCATCGGCGCGGTTTATCCGAGTGTCTCAGAGTAGGAGGGATATTGGTGATATTACAAAAAGGTTATCTTCCAATTTCATTGGAATAAATTGTTGATAGCAAATCGCCATTTAGGAGCAAGACCAACGGAAAACTAAAATGTGAAAGGTAAAATCGGCCTCAGAGCTGGACGGTGCCTAGCGCCGCTCGGGATAAAGTTCCAGGGGTAATCCCCCCATGATGCTGTACCCCCCGCCACACTCCATGAAAGACTTTTTAGCGCGGGAGCAATAAACGTCTGCAAAACATTTTAAACATGTCTTGCTTGGTTGGCTTTTACTGCGTTGGCAGGAGTTGAAGGCTAGGTGGGCCGTCTCTCCCTGCGGTGGGGGGGGCGCCGGCCGGGCCGCTGCCAGCTGTACTCCGGTCTATTTATACTGCAGCAGATGGAGCTGGGCCTGCATGCCGACAGACCGGCAGAGACAGGAAGGAATGGGCAGATTCCAGCCACACAAACTCTCCACCAGCTAGCTGGATGGGTAGCTACCAGCAGGCTGGATGGGTAGCTACCAGCAGGCTGGATGGGTAGCTACCAGCAGGCTGGATGGGTAGCTACCAGCAGGCTGGATGGGTAGCTACCAGCAGGCTGGATGGGTAGCTACCAGCAGGCTGGATGGGTAGCTACCAGCAGGCTGGATGGGTAGCTACCAGCAGGCTGGATGGGTAGCTACCAGCAGGCTGGATGGGTAGCTACCAGCAGGCTGGATGGGTAGCTACCAGCAGGCTGGATGGGTAGCTACCAGCAGGCTGGATAGGTAGCTACCAGCAGGCTGGATAGGTAGCTACCAGCAGGCTGGATAGGTAGCTACCAGCAGGCTGGATAGGTAGCTACCAGCAGGCTGGATAGATAGCTACCAGCAGGCTGGATAGATAGCTGCCAGCTAGCTGGATAGATAGCTGCCAGCTAGCTGGATAGGTAGCTACCAGCTAGCTGGATAGGTAGCTACCAGCTAGCTGGATAGATAGGTACTACCAGCAGGCTGAGATAGGTAGCTAACCAGCAGGCTGGATAGAGTAGCTAGCTACCAGCAGGCTGGATAGGTAGCTACCAGCAGGCTGGATAGGTAGCTACCAGCAGGCTGGATAGATCGCTACCAGCAGGCTGGATAGATAGCTTCTACTAGCTGGATAGATGGCTGCCAGCTAGCTGGATAGATAGCTACAGCAAGCTGGATAGATAGCTACCAGCTAGCTGGATAGATAGCTACCAGCTAGCTGGATAGATAGCTACCAGCTAGCTGGATAGAAAGCTACCAGCTAGCTGGATAGATAGCTACTAGCTAGCTGGATAGAAAGCTACTAACTGGATAGATAGCTGCTACTAGCTAGCTGGATAGATAGCTGCTACTAGCTAGCTGGATAAATAGCTGCTAGCTAGCTGGATAGATAGCTAGTAGCTGGATAGCTACTAGTTAGCACACCGACTGCCCTTCTGCTAATAGCAGCCCAGGCAGGCAGACGTGTTGAGGCCGGGCTGACAGCACTGGGCCCCATTCACTTGTCGGCCATCTTGGGTCCGTCGTGGTTCTCAACACTCGCTGAGTGAGGGGAACCCACTCACTTCCCCCATGCCGCTAGTGTTTAGAACCAAGATGGCCGCCAGGTAAATAAGGCTAATAGAGACGCTTCTCGAAGCCACCAGAGAAGAGGAAACATCCTAAGCCAGCAGGGCTCCAGTCAGGGGCCAAACAAAACCCAGTGTGGCCCACACTGCTAACAAAGAGAAGGGCTGGGGGCCGCGGCCAGGTGACGACACGCAGGGATAAACCAAATGCCCCGGGCTCGTCTGGATGACTTTAAAGATTATCCCCAACCCAGTTTGGAGGCGGCCGCGCAGCACAGAAACTCCTGCTCCAGTTGTGATAACTTTGTTCCATGTCTAACTTGTGAGTGACTTTGGGCGTAGCACCTGCAGAACGACTCAATGTGATCTAGTTAGGACTGCAACTGGAGCGTGTGTGAGCTCCCCGAAGGAGGCCTATAGGTTACCCTGAATATGACAGGAACCCCCCCCCCCACTCTCGGGGGAGACGGGCGGTGGTGTTACACCGTCTCACAGGTGCAGCCTTAAAGGTCAAGGGTTGTTCCAAACACATCCTGTCTCCCAGAGTGACGTCTGACGGTCATACGACCGCCCGCCGGCGGACAAAACACACTAAGATACATACTAACATTAGATTAAATCAAGTTCTGACTTGGCTTTAATAAACCCTAATTTTAACATTCATTTCAGAAAGTTTTCAGTTTCCAAAGACTATCTGATAAGCTGCCGTTTGACCCCCTTTCCTTCGGTCGTTGAGTGTCCATCTATAAACGTCCCAGCTCGTCGAGGCCGAGGCCGAGGCAGGAGGCCCAAGTCGAGGCTGAACAAGAATCAAAAGCCTCTTTAAATTACATTGGTACGGAAATGACTGGAAATATTGCTAATATTACTGCTCATTGTGAAACCAGTTGAGCCTTTCCATATTTTCGTAAAACAGGAAATGTAACTAAATAAACCATGGCAGAAACTTCCAGATTATGAATAGTCTGAAACAAGCCAAGCAATTAGGATTTTATCCTGAAGATGATAAATTGACCAAAGTTTTCAGCGAAACAAAACCCTGGCCATCGCTCTTCATCAGGGCTCGTGTGAGGAAGACCACTGCAGCGAGTAACTCCGGACTGTAGTGGACTATGTGGACATTCGACGTACAAACAGCCCGAGGACTCATTATCAGGACCAAAGGCCGGCGTTTCCTGGAGCGCTGACCTGGATGTCCTCGGCTGGCCCCTGCACCACCACCGTCCCAGTGTCTCCTTAAGGGCCACTGGCCCCTGCAGCACCACCACCACCCCAGTGTCTCCTTAAGGGCCGCTGGCCCCTGCAGCACCACCACACCAGTGTCTCCTGAAGGGCCGCTGGCCCCTGCACCACCACCACCCCAGTGTCTCCTTAAGGGCCACTGGCCCTGCACCACCACCACCCCAGTGTCTCCTTAAGGGCCACTGGCCCCTGCAGCACCACCACCCCAGTGTCTCCTTAAGGGCCGCTGGCCCCTGCACCACCACCACCCCAGTGTCTCCTTAAGGGCCACTGGCCCCTGCACCACCACCACCCCAGTGTCTCCTTAAGGGCCGCTGGCCCCTGCAGCACCACCACCCCAGTGTCTCCTTAAGGGCCGCTGGCCCCTGCACCACCACCACCCCAGTGTCTCCTTAAGGGCCGCTGGCCCCTGCAGTACCACCCCAGTGTCTCCTTAAGGGCCACTGGCCCCTGCAGTACCACCCCAGTGTCTCCTTAAGGGCCGCTGGCCCCTGCAGTACCACCACCCCAGTGTCTCCTTAAGGGCCGCTGGCCCCTGCAGTACCACCCCAGTGTCTCCTTAAGGGCCGCTGGCCCCTGCAGTACCACCACCCCAGTGTCTCCTTAAGGGCCACTGGCCCCTGCAGCACCACCCCAGTGTCTCCTTAAGGGCCACTGGCCCCTGCAGCACCACCACCTCAGTGTCTCCTTAAGGGCCACTGGCCTCTGCACCACCACCACCCCAGTGTCTCCTTAAGGGCCGCTGGCCCCTGCACCACCACCACCTCAGTGTCTCCTTAAGGGCCACTGGCCCCTGCAGCACCACCACCTCAGTGTCTCCTTAAGGGCCACTGGCCTCTGCACCACCACCACCCCAGTGTCTCCTTAAGGGCCGCTGGCCCCTGCAGCACCACCACCCCAGTGTCTCCTTAAGGGCCGCTGGCCCCTGCAGCACCACCACCCCAGTGTCTCCTTAAGGGCCACTGGCCCCTGCAGCACCACCACCCCAGTGTCTCCTTAAGGGCCGCTGGCCCCTGCACCACCACCACCCCAGTGTCTCCTTAAGGGCAGCTGGCCCCTGCACCACCACCACCCCAGTGTCCCCTTTAAGGGCCGCTGGCCCCCTGCAGTACCACCACCCCAGTGTCTCCTTAAGGGCCGCTGGCCCCTGCAGTACACCACACCCCAGTGTCCCTTAAGGGCCCGCTGGCCCCTGCACCACCACCACCCCAGTGTCTCCTTAAGGGCCGCTGGCGCCCTGCAGTACCACCACCCACAGTGTCTCCTTAAGGGCCACTGGCCCCTGCAGTTACCACCACCCCCAGTGTCTCCTAAAGGGCCGCTGGTCCCTGCAGTACCACCCCAGTGTTCTCCTAAGGGCCCGCTGGCCCCTGGCAGCAACCCACCACCCCAGTGTCTCCTTAAGGGCCGCTGGCCCCCTGCAGCACCACCACCCCAGTGGTCTCCTTAAGGGCCACTGGCCCCTGCACCACCACACCACCCCAGTGTCTCCTTAAGGGCCGCTGGCCCCCTGCAGCTACCCACCACCCCCAGTGTCTCCTTAAGGGCCACTGGCCCCTGCAGTACCACCCCAGTGTCTCCTTAAGGGCCACTGGCCCCTGCAGTACCACCCCAGTGTCTCCTTAAGGGCCACTGGCCCCTGCAGTACCACCCCAGTGTCTCCTTAAGGGCCGCTGGCTCCATGCAACACTTCAAACCCCAACCTACTCCACACAGGATTCCCGCTAGCGTCAGGAACCACCACTGAGAGCCAGTGGCAAGGCACCAAGGTGGAGCCAAATACCACGGCCACTCTGCAGAGGGGATGGGGACATTTGACACACGTAAAGAACACATTAAAAGATAATTCAATGAGAAGCCTGATTGTGCCAGCGACCCTCAACCCTGCGAACACTCATTATCCTGCATCATCTGCACCAGATGGATATGTCTGTGTGTCTGTCTGTGTGTCCGTCTGTGTGTTTCTGTGTGTGTGTGTGTGTGTGTCTGTCTGTGTGTTTCTGTGTGTGTTTCCGTGTGTGTGTTTCCGTGTGTGTGTGTCTGTGTTTCTGTCTGTCTGTCTGTCTGTCTGTCTCTGTGTGTGTGTGTGTGTGTGTGTGTGTGTGTGTGTGTGTGTGTGTGTGTGTGTGTGTGTGTGTGTGTGTGTGTGTGTGTGTGTGTGTGTGTGAGTGAATGACAGCTCTAACCTGCAAACAAATCATCCGAGAGAAGATACGGGAGCTCTTCCAACTTTTTAATTAACTGTAACTCTTAATAATATTAAAATGGGGCGGCAGACGCCGTGCCACAGTCATTGTTTCATGAGACGTACAGCGCCATGCACCCCTCCATGCTCAGACGCCCGCGCCGTGGACTACCAAGTCTGACTCCCCCCTCTCTTACCCGGGCCCCTGAGTTCAGGGCTTCAGTCTGCTGGAGGACAGGAGGATTTAGTAGGAGAGCTGTGTGGACCTGGAGATCTTTGAACACATTTGGACTGTTCACAGAGGCTGGGAAAGGGCAGCCATTTTGCCCTGTCTGCATCAGCGCCTGAGGCTCCGAAGAGATGTGTGAGGACGAGAGAGAGGACGAGACAGAGAGACAGAGAGACAGAGACAGAGACAGAGAGACAGAGAGAGAGAGGACGAGACAGAGAGACAGAGACAGAGAGAGGGAGAGAGAGACAGAGAGGACGAGAGAGAGAGAGAGAGAGAGGACGAGAGAGAGAGAGAGAGAGAGGACGAGAGAGAGAGAGAGAGACAGAGACAGAGACAGAGACAGAGAGAGAGAGAGAGAGAGAGAGAGAGAGGACGAGAGAGACAGAGACAGAGACAGAGACAGAGAGAGGATGAGAGAGAGACAGAGACAGAGACAGAGAGAGAGAGAGAAGAGAGAGAGACAGAGAGAGAGAGAGAGAGAGAGAGAGAGAGAGAGAGAGAGAGAGAGAGAGAGAGAGAGAGAGAGAGAGAGAGAGAGAGAGAGAGAGAGAGAGAGAGAGAGAGAGAGACGAGAGAGAGACAGAGACAGAGACAGAGACAGAGAGAGACAGAGACAGAGAGACAGACAGAGCGAGAGCGATGAGCCCTCGACACAGACTCCGTCTCTATCCCGTCTTGTCGTTGGCGTTGGACCCGGCGGGAGGTCGTGGGCGGGGGTTGAGAAGACGGAACATCTCTCTTTTGGACTTTGGGGTGAATGGTTAAACGTACGTTGAGCACTGTGCCCGTTTAGGGGTGCATGGGGGGTCCATCCGGAGCGGGGCCGTGCTGAATGAGCGTGAGGTGGGTCAGCGGGGGGCCGCGGGGCGGGGGCTGAATAATAGATGGTCGCCGGGGCCGTAGACCGCATAGTAACCCGCCCTCAGAACAGGAAGTCGACTCCGATCTGATTGGGTCTGGGTCTGGCCGTCACAGCCAATCAGACGGCTGTGACCTGAAGGAGGGGGGCCTGGTCCTCACGGTTTATCACTCGCTGAGGTGAACCACTGTGATGAGGGTGCATTCAGTGGAGAAGGGATGCGCTGGTGGAGTCAGGGAGGCAGCGGCTAGTCCAAAAGGGACTCCTGCAGAAGGCCTCCTTCCCAGGGTGCAAACAAAGAGACTGAGGCACCCAGCAGAGGAACAGCCACAGCACCCTGCATGCAGATAGCAGTGAGCAGCCCCCCCCCTGGGGGATCCCACATGGTTTCATCTATTCCTGAAGAAGCCTACAGCTGTTTGGAGTGGAAATATATCTGTTTCCCAGCCCACCGTGTGTGTGTGTGTGTGTGTGTGTGTGTGTGTGTGTGTGTGTGTGTGTGTGTGTGTGTGTGTGTGTGTGTGTGTGTGTGTGTGTGTGTGTGTGTGTGTGTGTGTGTGTGTGTGTGTCTCACGCTCAGCTGCACGTGATCGGTGCACATCCGTGACTTTCACCGTCTCTCCCTGCTGCCACTGCATCTTTCTCTCCCTCCCTCCCTCCCTCTATCTCCCCCCTCCCTCCCTCTTATCTCCCCCCTCCCTCTCTCAGCCCTGATATTTCTGCAGTAAGGAGCACACAGTAGCACTATTTTGTTATTCACACACACACACACACACACACACACACACACACACACACACACACACACACACACACACACACACACACACACACACACACACACACACACACACACACACACACACACACACACACACTGAAGTTTGACATTGGAGAAATATCTGTCCATTTAGTTAAAATGATGCCGGTGCTGAAATATCATTATGGGTAAAATGCAAACTCTGATCTTTTGAAAAATCAAACCAAGGTGTGATGACGTGCGCCTTGGCAGAACGGTATGACAGTGCATGGGCTGTGTGTGTGTGTGAGCCATAGGCCATAGCCTTCACGACTCCTTAATGGAGTCACAGCTCATCAAGTCCAAAGGATGTGAACAAGGAAAGCGAATGAATTTACTTAGCAGAATATAACCTTAACAGTATATAACCTTATAAATAACATTACAATAATGTGCTCTTCTTGGCAGAGTAACGTGTTCTGTACTGATGAATGATCATGAGGCACATGTTGAATCCTCATTACTGACTCACTCATGTAATAATTATATTGGAAGGCATCAAGTGAACCAGGAGTGATCCACGCACAATGCACTCATAAACCCTCACACTATTCTGCTGGGTACAGCTTTGGTTCTTCGAAGAAACCAAAAGTGTTTCTGAGGACGTCTCTGGGTGACTGATGAACCCCGAGCGCACCACCTGGTCTAATTATACCATAATATCTCAGGGAGATCAATAAAAACACATCGTATACCTCCCCTCTGCTGGGGCTTCAATCGATACCCCACGGCGACGCTAACATCGCGTTCACCTTGGTGTCCTTCAGTCTGAAGCAGACATGAGACAGACGGTGGGGACAAGACCTCCAGCTGCCCAGTGGTATAGAGTGGTCCAAAGCGGTATAAAGTGGTCCAAAGCTGTATAAAGTGGTATAAAGTGGTCCAAAGCGGTATTAAGTGGTTGAAAGTGGTCCAAAGTGGTATAAAGCGGTATAAAGCGGTATTAAGCGGTATAAAGTGGTATAAAGCGGTATTAAGTGGTATAGAGTGGTATAAAGCGGTATTAAGTGGTATAAAGCGGTATTAAGCGGTATAGAGTGGTATAAAGCGGTATAGAGCGGTATAGAGCGGTATTAAGCAGTATAGAGCGGTATAGAGTGGTATAAAGTGGTATTAAGCAGTATAAAGTGGTATTAAGCAGTATAGAGTGGTATAAAGTGGTATTAAGTGGTATAGAGTGATATTAAGTGGTATAAAGCGGTATAAAGCGGTATTAAGTGGTATTAAGCAGTATAGAGTGATATTAAGTGGTATTAAGCGGTATAAAGCGATATTAAGTGGTATAGAGTGATATTAAGTGGTATAAAGCGGTATAAAGCGGTATTAAGTGGTATAGAGTGGTATTAAGCAGTATAGAGTGATATAAAGCGGTATAGAGTGGTTAGAGTGGTATAAAGCGGTATTAAGCAGTGATATTAAAGTGTATTAAGCGGTAAAAGGCGAATTAAGTGGGTATAGAGTGATATAAGTGGTATAAAGCGGTATACAAGCGGTATAATGGTATGATGGTATTAAGCCAGTATAGAGTGAAAAGCGGTATAGAGGGTTAGAGTGGTATAAAGCGGTATAAGCAGTATAGAGTGGTAATAAAGCG
>OLKM01000481.1:98964-111198 GCA_900291075.1 Melanogrammus aeglefinus | reverse complement strand
ACACACAACACAACACCCACAACACACCACACACACACACACACACACACACACACACACACACACACACACACACACACACACACACACACACACACACACACACACACACACACACACACACAGTTCCCTACAGCGAGTGAGAACAATAGGCCAAGTGTGTGGTGAATGCCATCCTAGCTGAGCCAGCACCCTCATTATAGAGCCCTAACCCGCCATGCTGTCTCACCCTCATTATAGAGCCCTAACCCGCCATGCTGTCTCACCCTCATTATAGAGCCCTAACCCGCCATGCTGTCTCACCCTCATTATAGAGCCCTAACCCGCCATGCTGTCTTCACCCTCATTATAGAGCCCTAAACCGCCATGCTGTCTGACCTCATTTGCATAACGCCTCCATGTGTCTCACCCTCATATAGAAGCCCTAACCCGCCATGCTGTCTCACCTCATTATAGAGCCTACACCGCGCCACTGCTGTCTTCTATCCTCCATTATAGAGCCCAAACCCGCCATGCTGGTCTCACCCTCATTATAGAGCCCTAACCCGCCAGGCTGTCTCACCCTCAATTATAGAGCGCCCTAACCCGCCATGCTGTCTCACCTTCATTATAGAGCCCCTTACCCGGCCATGCTGTCCTCACCCGCAATTATAGAGCCCCTAACCCGCTCATGCTGTCTCAACCCGCATTATAGAGCCCTAAACCCGCCATGCTGTCTCTCACCGCATTATTTAGGCCCTAACCCGCCACGCTGTCTCATTTTCATTATAGAGCCCTAACCCGCCATGCTGTCTCACCCTCATTATAGAGCCCTAACCCGCCATGCTGTCTCACCCTCATTATAGAGCCCTAACCCGCCATGCTGTCTCACCCTCATTATAGAGCCCTAACCCGCCATGCTGTCTCACCCTCATTATAGAGCCCTAACCCGCCATGCTGTCTCACCCTCAGTATAGAGCCCTAACCCTCCATGCTGTCTCACAGTCTCAATGGTAGAGATGGACAATACCCCGAAATCACCAGCAAGCATTTATATACACTTTGACAATCGCTACCTAGTGCATACCATAAACTGTTCAAAATAAAAAGGTTTTAACCTCAAAAAACAAACAACATCCGCCTCAAGACCATTGGGCAGCAGGCGGTGCGGTGCAGTGCACTGAGCCTCCACTGGGGGGGCAGTGCAGCCCCTCGGTACTGCCCCCGTGGAGCTGTGGGGATGGTCCACCTGTAGGTCAGGTACGACCTGCCGGCTGTGGGGTAGCACGGACCAACCACGGCCCTCGACCTCCGCCAAGGACCGCTATGCTTACCTCGCTGTCAAACCACCTTAGCCTCACGTGTGTGTGTGTGTGTGTGTGTGTGTGTGCGTGTGTGTGTGTGTGTGTGTGTGTGTGTGTGTGTGTGTGTGTCAGCGGGGGGCTGGCGCCAGTCCAACAGGCTGCTCCTGGGCTCTGCATTCTGACCATGTGACCGGAGCGCAGCCTCGTCCCAGCTCCTCTCGCTCACTACTCCCTCACTACTCCCTCCCTCCCTCCCTCGCTCACTACTCCCTCCCTCCCTCCCTACTCCCTCACTACTCCCTCCCTCGCTCACTACTCCCTCCCTCCTCCCTCACTCTCCCTCCCTCCCTCCCTCCCTCCCTCCCTCCCTCCTCACTACTCCCTCCCTCCCTCACTATCCCTCCTTCCCCCCTCACTCATACTCCCTCCCTCTCCCCTCACTTCTCCCTCCTCCCTCCCCTCCTCTATCCCTCCCCTCATCACACTACTTTCCTCTCTCCCTCTCTACTCCCTCACTACTCGCTCCCTCCCTCTCTACTCCCTGCCTCCCTTTCCACTCCCTCGCTCCCTCCCTCCCTACTCCCTCCCTCCCTAATCCCTCCCTCCCTCCCTCGCCCCCCAAAGTGCTCCACTACATGTCACCCTGCTGCAAAAACTCTAGAGTCCCCCTCCAGCTCTCTGGGGTGCGACCGGCATACCGACAACCCTGGACCACTGAGCGGGGGGGGGGTCTTAACACAAAGCTCCAGTCTGCGAGGAGAGGGTGGAGGGGGACTGATAACAGAGAGTAGGACGGTCTTAAGAGAGGATTGCCACTGGCTCAGCCTGATGAGGCTGATATAAGCACACACACAGAGAGAATCAGGGATAAAACAGGAAGATAGTTGAAGAGCAAGCGGCTTTATGAAAGGCTCCGCGCCATCTCGCTTCGCATGACCAAAGAGTCAGCTGGAGTCAGCTGGAGTAGTCCGCTGGAGGGGCTGGGGCCAAGAAGCTTCATGCAAAGCAGGGGCCACAATGAGGCCTTGCTTCTGTTAAGGCGTCAAACCGTCCTTCAAAGCGGTCTTTACTGAGCCCTTAAAACAGGCCTTTAGGTGACTCATGGTCACAGGTGGAAAGAAAACCCCGTCATGTCTGACTCCAAACACACACAGTCTCCACAGCTTCATGTTGACACTCACAACCAGCCTTATTATCACCAACAAGTATCGGTAGATATAAGATAACACCCACAAGTAGTAAAGATATAGTGAATATAAGCTTCCTCAAGCTTTAGGCCCAAATATGTCAATGCATTGTGATTTGTAATTGTTTGAATACATTTGACGGTTACAATGTAATTACAGTTTATAGGACATTGCGTCATATAAACTTACAACAGGGTCAGCTGCCTGAAGCCATGCAACGGTCATCTTTAAGAACTCAACCTTACTTACCCATTCAGCAAGCAAACATTTTAGGATCGACACATAGTGGCTGTACACAAAATCCATCTTCATCATCGACCCCATAATAAGCTTTCCGAGGCGCAGACAGACACAATTAGCTGACGCAGCAGTGGAATATAGAGGAAGGTCATCTCCTCGTCTTCCTCTTGGACCAGCCGTCCGACAACTGATATAATGACTTAGAAATAATAATAATATCTCATAAAATACAACCCAGCCAACTCGTATTGTTCCTTGGAAAAAGGTCTGACAAGGCAGGATATGATTAAGATATAACAAACAAAACCCTCCGTTATTACCTATAAATATGGTGAAAGCGGCCATGTCATTCACGGTCATGTTTATGGGTGGTTGGCGTAGTTGGCTGGGGGGCCCAGAGCCCTGAATGGTATAGCCGTACCCCCCCGGCCGCCCCGAGGCAATGGGCTCCTTTAAAACAGGAGGAGAGGAAAGCCAGTCTGTGGAGGCCGTCACTCTTCCCAACCATTCCCCCATTCAGTTTGCTCACTCTAACTGGGGTCCCCCCCCTCCACCCCAGTGGGTTCACACGGGGGTACCGTGCTGTGTTGTGCGTGGGACTTACTGGTGGAGTTGCCTTGCATATGAATGATGCATTTGGCGTCCTTCCCCATCTCCCGGGAGTTGAAGGGTCGAACCCGGACCGCGACTTTCACAGACCCCGACATGGCGACGGCGTTTACGGCCGGATCCCAAGAGGATTGTTCTTCCTTTTTTCAGAAATAGGTCCTTCCTGCCTGTGTGACGAAACAGGAAATGAGGACAGTCGGTTGATACTGTGCATCTATTTGAATGCATAACATAATAGTAACCCTGCTCTTTTCTAACGTTTATACCTTCATAGTACATACATTGGATATATAAAACTCAAGAAAAGGCCTAAAGGTAGAGACTAGACTAACTAAGACCCTTATAATCCCCTCTTATTCATTTTCAATCAGAAACAGACACAAAAACATGGCGCCGCACAACAACCGACGTTCTCCATCAGTCTCAGAAACACATCTCAGCGATGAACAGCTGATTAAAACCTGATTCTAGTTATTGCGACCCAATAATGCGTCGGCCCTGTGCCTAATACTACAGGCAAAAACTAAAAAAAACAGATGTCTATTGTTCACAATCCCAACGGTCACCTCCTGACCGACTATTAATAGGGCTTGGGACTCTTATGAACACACTTTTAATACCTTAAATCCAGGCCCTGGCTTCGGACGGACCCTATTATCAACACCTTAATGCTTTCCATGGTACAGTCAATGTGATGTTTTCCATTAGCTCCGTCCAGCCAGCCACACTTTCCTTCAGAATCCGCCCATGAAACCAAATCTGTTCGGTTTGGAAAGATCTGGGAGCTCTGGAGCACCGAGCCCAGCACATTAGGTCCTCTAAATGAAATACTATAATAGGGTTTAATCTACTGATGGGATAAGAAATAGCCTCGTCCTGGTTCCCTCGGACAGTTGGACGGTCGTAACCCCTGCAGGATACACCGCTCGGATGTCATGTCTTTATGTAAAGCGGGGTTCACTGATAACAAAAGCAGATGTGGGGATTAATAAGTCTGCAAATCTTCATCCAACTCCGATGGGTTCGCCGCCCGAAAGAGTCCGTGCCACGCCCAGGCTCGCTACACATTAACTTACACTGTTACCTATGTTTGTGGTTGCCGCATCCCTTCCCCGGTGTGGGACTCCTTCTACACGACTACATCAGATGGACACAAGACAAACACCGTAACGCTCGACTGTCTTTACAAGGCCTGCAATGAACGAGAAGGTGAACGTTGTGAAACAGCACATTGATCCGACCGAGCCGCACACCCTCCGGTTAGAACCGACGGGCTGCGACCGAACACGACCCGGCCGACCGCAGCCCTGCACGGCCGACCTGCACCGCGGCCGACCTGCACCGTAGAGCCGATGTGTGGCGACAACAAGGCCTCACTTTACAGCGAAACCATGTCCGAACGGAGAGGTATTACTTACTTTTGGAGGTTTTCAGTGAGACGACAGCGGGACCATACGGGAGCAGCGACCACTATGGGCGTCAGTGTTTATCAGTATCTGCAAGCAGAACATTGGTTGTAACGTCCACTTTTATGAAAAACACCCATCATAGCGGCCTCCTCCGCCGGACTTCCAATGCGTGCGACGAATTTTTCCGTTATTTTCCAGTTTAAATTAAAAAGGAAGTCCTGTATCTGCACACAAGCGAAAAAGAATTGATAGACTGCCTTGATTTACCGGAGAGATTACGTCAACTCCATCTACGCAACCGCGACTGACAGTTCGGTCGACCAATGAGCAGCGAGATGCGTGTGAGCAATGCGTTTTTCCACCAAATCGCGTTTTGCCTAGGCGACTTTTTTGACGTCGATGACGCCATACTGCAAGGATTTCTCCTCCACCGCTCCTGTAGCGTTCACCAATGGGCCAACTCGGCCTCCGGAGGCCGGCCCTGGGCCGCTGCTGAGAGACGCGCCCCTGGCGGAAACCCGAGCGAACTGGCTCGCGACCCCTCACCGAGTTGATATCTGAAACCGCGATGTTAATATTATGCCATGAATGGCTTTTTCGCATGACGACCCATATAAGAGATTAGAGCACACATAAATATTCATAGTCATATAAACAATAATTTGATTATTAAATATGTACTAGAAAATGAACAGTACATAATCAAGCAGTTTTCACTTTCACTTTTTTGCATTACCACTGGTAATCGCATTGGGGAGAAAAAAAATAAAGTGAAGGTTGATTCCAACGACAGGAAAATCACTGACCCTAGACAGTCAGGATATAGAATACACATCTGTATGACGCAAATGCATTACCGTCTGAAGTCCTAGCTTTCTCTCTATGTGAAGACATTCTTTTCTTTGTTTAAAACTGACTCGGTAAACTGAACACAATTATTCAAACAATACATGTGCATGTGTCTCTGGGATACAGCCCTGTATGGATCTGGTATTCAAATCAGGGGAAGTGAATCCACCCCAAGTTCACTCAACGACTGGGACCTAATGTTCAAAATGGAGGCTGAGAACCAACAGAGAGCATGCTCTGTGGTGCTCAGCCAAACTCCAGAGATGAAACCCTTTCCTGCTGCTGAGCCACTTCCTGGACTCGCCGTGCGTCTGGCTGCACGTGTTGGCCACTTGTTCTCTGAGCGAGTACAAACACCTTCCTGTTGGGCCGTGCATCAGCCCCCGCATGCAGAACACACAAAGGCCCAAACAGAAACCCTTTCAAAAGTTGTAACTTTATTATGCTTTGTTATTTTGAGGGCCTTCAAACAAGGGTCCCTGAGACACAAAAAAGATAAAGAAAAAAAGAGAATGCGGGTAAAATCAAAAAACTTTTTTAATGTCCAGAATGGTTTTGTTGTCGTTGCTGTGGTTGACAGTGGTGACATCTGACTTCAGTCGGTGCGCGTCCCTTTGGCCGTGGTTCAGGGGCGAGCAGCGCTTTTGTGTGTCTGTGTGTAGGGGGGGCGCGGGGCTGGTTGACAGGGAAATGGTTGCAGGAGGTTCCAGAAGCAGCCCGGCCACTCGCTGTTTCCTCATCCACGGTCTGATACGCTCTTCAAGCCCCGGGACTGTGTCGCGGTACGGGGGTACAGGAGTCAGGGGGGAGGGCGGGGTAGGTACAGGAGGTACAGAGTCAGGGGGGGTACAGAGTCAGGGAGGGGGGGGGGTACAAGAGTCAGGGGGCGGTACAGAGTCAGGGG
The DNA here is from genome assembly GCA_900291075.1 of Melanogrammus aeglefinus. Taxonomy (NCBI): domain Eukaryota; kingdom Metazoa; phylum Chordata; class Actinopteri; order Gadiformes; family Gadidae; genus Melanogrammus; species Melanogrammus aeglefinus. The sequence continues at coordinate 104,717 of OLKM01000481.1, read as the reverse complement.
GATGGTGTACAGAGTCGGGGGGGGGGGTACAGAGTCAGGGGAGGGGGGTACAGCAGTCAGGGGGGGGGGTACAGAAGTCAGGGGGGGGGGCTACAGAGTCAGGGGGGAGGGGGGTACAGAGTCAGGGGGGAGGAGGTAACAGAGTCAGGGGGAGGGTACAGAGTCAGGGGGGGGGGGGTCTCTCTAACATTCTAGGGCAAAAATATCGATTCATCAACGGCACTGCAATTTATATTTGGTCGCCGATTCAATTTCGATTCGAATTTTTTGGGATTGACTATATTTCCATTTAAAAAATAAATAAATTAAAAAAAGAAGCATATCCAAGTCATTTGAGATCTAGAAGCGAGTGTGTCTTATATGTACATGCCCTTTTACATTGGTCCATGATGATGATTATTACTTTTATGCTGCAAAGTTTAGCTCAGAGAACAATATTATACAATGGTGTGTTGCCTTTTGGCTAGTTAAAACACAATGAAATGGTTAATTCTAAATACATATTTAGAGGTATTTTTTGTCCATCGGACGTATTATTGAAATCGACAAAGCAATTGGATCAATATCAATCGAGATCTAATTGGTAGTGTGAGGTACCCTGTCCGCTACCCATCTCTACGTGGTACTTACGGATGGTTCAGCCCGACTACATCTGAACTCCCAACCCAGCGCGATAACACGCCGCAAACCACTCTGCCACTTTGCTTACCTTCCCACTTCTACCTATACAATTGTATACGAGCCATTTAACTTATCACTGATATATACTTATCACTCTATACTATCATATAATAAAATATGGACACGCTAGCTATGCCGTCTACCTCAAATTCGTTTAGTACTTTTTCTATTCCCAAGGCCACTTCCAGGGAACCATATATACAAGCTCCGAGGCCAGCATCAGGGTGGCATTGGTCAGGACATCCTGCCTCAGGGACCCTCATGTAAGACCGGACATTGGGGACCGAACCCAGAAACATTGATTCTGGTAATATACAACAAAAGTGTCTTTAAATCCATTTATATTGTTGTGGCGGTCCGCTGAGTTCCCTGACTCCTCAGGCTCTCGGTGAGCGGCTGGCGGTTTGAAGGGTTGTTATTTTATATACAGTATGTTTGGCGGTGGGGGGTCCCTGACTCTCAGGCTCTGGGGTGAGCAGCTGTGCGGTTGAGGGGTTCATTTTTATACAGTATGTTTTTGGGGTGGGGGGGTCCCTGACTCTCAAGGCTCTCGTGTGAAGCGGCTGGCGGGGTCGTGGGGGTGTTATTTTATACAGTATGTTTTTGGGTAGGGGGTCCCCTGACTCTCAGGCTCTCGGTGAGCGGCTGGCGGCTGGCGGGGTCGTGGGGTGTTATTTTATACAGTATGTTTTGGGGTGGGGGGTCCCTGACTTCTCAGGCTCTCGGTGAGGCGGCTGGCGGGTCGTGGGGTGTTATTTATTATGCAGTATGTTTTGGGGGTGGGGGGTCCCTGAACTCTCAGGCTCTTCGGTTAGAGCGGCTGGCGGGGTCGTGGGGTGTTATTTTATACAGTATGTGTTTGGGGTGGGGGGTCCCCTGACTCTCAGGCTCTCGTGGAGCGCTGGCGGGGTCGTGGGGTGTTTTTTATTACAGTATGTTTTGGGTGTGGGGGTCCCCTGACTCTCAGCTCTCGGTGAGCGGCTGGCGGGGTCGTGGGTGTGTTTTTTTATACAGTATGTTTTGGGGTGGGGGTCACCTGACTCCAGCATGCTGCTCTCGGTGAGCGGCTGCGGTTGAAAGGGTCAGTGGGCGGAGTTGAGGAGGTGGCGCAGGATGACGGAGCGGTCCATGACGTTCCCAGAGGGCAGGATCACCGGGTCGCTCATCAAGGTGTCCATCAGAGGGTCTGGGGGGCACAGTCAGTAGGACAGACACACAGTCAGTCAGTCGGACCGACAGTCAGTCAGTAGGACAGACAGTCAGTCAGTAGGACCGACAGTCAGTCAGTAGGACCGACACACAGTCAGTAGGACCGACAGTCAGTCAGTAGGACAGACACACAGTCAGTCAGTAGGACAGACAGTCAGTAGGACAGACAGTCAGTAGGACAGACAGTCAGTAGGACAGACAGTCAGTCAGTCAGTAGGACAGACAGTCAGTCAGTAGGACAGACACACAGACAGTAGGACAGACACACAGACAGTAGGACAGACACACAGACAGTAGGACAGACACACAGACAGTAGGACAGACACACAGACAGTAGGACAGACACACAGACAGTAGGACAGACACACAGTCAGTAGGACAGACAGGCTTTACCCACACTAGGAACAACCGATAGCCGGCTTGATGCATTTTAGCATTTTTCGCCAAAGAGAAAAGCTAACAGGCATATTTATTATTTTAGCTTCTTGCCTTTGGGTTTAATTGATCTTTTAAATCATTTTTGTATTTTGTTGATTGTCCTCTAATATGATTCCTGCCGATGTTAAGAACTCTGAATAACCTTTGTGTTGGATTGGCGCCACATAAATAAACCCTGGTAGCAAATAGGGAAGCTGCCTTTTCCCAACCAATAATATGCCTCGGTCCAAATCATTTACAGACTTTAAATGTTCAATTGACTTCAAAAAAACACCACAAAAAGCAAAGACTGTCGTTTTAAAAACAAAGAGGTTGAGTGTCCACAGCCGGCCAGCGTTGAACAACAACAGGAGCGCAGGTCTCATCTCAGCTCCGCGTTTCCCTCCCGTCCTGCAGACCCCAGACTAATCTAATCCCTTTGTCTGACGCACGCGCCCCAATGCAGCATGCGCCCCCCCCACATCTCAATCAGCCTCGTAACCTCTTTACACGATGGGGGGGATCGGCGCGCCCGTCACAGCGTGAAGAACGTCCGCCATAAAGACCGCGCGTTTTAACGGGGATACGTGGGAAATGTCACGAGCCCACCGCCACGGCCTCGTGCTGCGTGCAGGGTTATAATAAGAGCTGGGCCCGGGAGCGTTCCCGCACGCCACGGAAACCGGACACAGGGGGGGTGGGGGGGTGCAGTGATCAAAGGCGGGCACGCGCCCCCCCTAGATAGTCCAGATTATATCAGTCTGGCGGTTATGGGATAGCCGCGCTCCAGGCTGAGCCAACATGTCCTGGGTGAGCTGCAGATGTCCAGGAACATAGCTAGCATTCTACCACCGCGGGGGGGCGCCGCGGCGGGGGGGCGCCGGGGTGGGGGGGCGCCGGGGGTCGTCCGGTTTCGGCGTGTTTATACAGGCTTGGTTTTTGGATCAGAGCCGGTTTGTTTTCGACGAGGTTGGCTTGTAACAGCAGAGCAGAGCGCTTCACAGCTATCATGGAAAGGAACGCCAAACGGAGTCGTTTACTGGACCAACCGCAAGTAGCACTCTGACCAGCCATCCCAGACCAGTAGCAGTCTGATCAGCCATCCCAGACCAGTAGCAGTCTGATCAGCCACCCCAGACCAGTAGCAGTCTGATCAGCCACCCCAGACCAGTAGCAGTCTGATCAGCCACCCCAGACCAGTAGCAGTCTGATCAGCCATCCCAGACCAGTAGCAGTCTGATCAGCCACCCCAGACCAGTAGCAGTCTGATCAGCCTGAGGCTCCGGTTCCCTCGGTCAAATGTCTAAAGGAAGAACCCTTTTTCCATCTAGTTCCCACTGTCGTTTTGGTCGGTGCCGTTAAAGAAGCATTAATAATAGTTTACTGCTTTACCGGCACCGACCGTCCTTAAACCCAGTCCAAACTAGATGGAAGAGGAGCGTAGCTTTTACTACTTCACCCCCAACAGAACCGGCGCCTCGGAGCCAGGGCTTATTCTTCAGATCGCAAGACGTGTGCAGACGGGCGCGCGGCTCCAGACCCCGGACGCAGACGCACCTTTGAACTCGTCCGGAGCGTCGCTGTAGTCCATCTCCGACTGGGAGTTCTTGGCCACGATCTCCTCCACCTTCTCCGACAGCAGCTTGAACTTCTCGATGGCGATGGTGGACTTGATGCCGGCCTTCTTCATCTTGGAGATGACCTCCTCGAAGAGCTCGCGGCTGTACGAGCGCTGGGGAGGAGAAAGCAGCGGACCGCCTGGTTAGAACCGCCCCGGAACCACGCCCGGTTAGAACCGCCCCGGGCCGGAACCACGCCCGGTTAGAACCACGCCCGGTTAGAACCGCCCCGAGCCGGAACCACGCCCGGTTAGAACCACGCCCGGTTAGAACTGCCCCGAGCCGGAACCACGCCCGGTTAGAACCGCGCCCGGTTAGAACCGCCCCGGGCCAGAACTCAGGAGGCTGTCTCTGGTGTTTCTTTACCACGAGCCCCCCACTAAATGGACGTTTGGTCATATTTTTTTACTTCATTTTTTTTTTTGATTCAGTGAAATTCTTGCCGTCAGGATGATTATTAATGTAAAGACTTCTGATTTTGGAGCAAGAAACTTGCGATTCATGACGGAATGAACCAGAGATGAACATCCAAACATAACCCTTTGGTAGTGTGGACCGCGTTAAACACACGGCCTCTCAGGCGTCTCCTTCACAGAGTAACCCCTGGGGGTGGTCCCCGTCCCAATGAGGACTCGTGACACATTGAAGAGGCGCTGGGGGTGCCGCGGCGGGCGGGACGCTCCTCACCTGGTCGTCAGCGATGGCCTTGGCGAAGCGAGCGCAGTCGAGCTGCAGGTAGATGTCGGTGAGCTGGTCGAGCAGCTTCTTGGGCTCGAAGCCGTACTTCTCGGGGTTCTCCACCTTCAGGTCGCGGCACTTGGGCCCGCAGAGCTGCTGCAGGTTGAAGTTGAGCATGGCAGCGAGGCGGGGGCCCAGCTCCTGAGGGGGGGACGGGGGACGAGGCCGTTAGACGGACCCTCGGTGACGCCCCGTAGGGAGACAGACATCGCAACCAACTGGGTCACATTTAAAAATGCAGATTTAGTTTTTAATGAGCTAAAGATCTAACACACTAGTGGCAAACATCATGTCATGACTTCATAGATGCACTGTGTGTTGACCGCCCACAGGGGGTGTGTGGCAGTACGAGTCCACGTGAGTAACGGGTTGGCAACTAGTCAAATACACCCCCTCTCTCTCTCTCGGGCTCTAGCAGCACGCGCCCATTGGTGCCATTTCATCGTTCGCGCGCGCGTGCGTGCGTGCGTGCGTGCGTGCGTGCGTGCGTGCGTGTACTCACAGGCCGGAGGAAGGGCTTCTGGACCTGTTTGGTAGGATGTGGAACATGTCCACGGTCTCGGTGGCCAGGGCCAGGTAGGAGCGGGAAACCCTCTCGTCCTGAGTCAGCTGGGACTGCCGGGTCTGCTGCTGCTCCTGGGGGGGGGGGGGGGGGGTACACTCCATCAGCCTCGGACCCCCACCTCCTCACTCTGAGGTCATCACAGGGCTGATGATGGACACACCACCATCAGCCTCAGACCCCCCCTCCTCACTCTGAGGTCATCACAGGGCTGATGATGGACACACCACCATCAGCCTCAGACCCCCACCTCCTCACTCTGAGGTCATCACAGGGCTGATGATGGACACACCACCATCAGCCTCGGACCCCCACCTCCTCACTGAGGTCATCACAGGGCTGATGATGGACACCCCACCATCAGCCTCGGACCCCCACCTCCTCACTCTGAGGTCATCAAGGGTCAATTCCTAATATTTCATACAAACAGAAGCTCTTATTCCCATTGCTCCAGGGCTCTGGATTCGAACCCGCCACCTCTACTCTGGGCGCCCTCATGACTACACCATCAGGGCTCCCCGTGTCTC
>OLKM01000481.1:85575-88075 GCA_900291075.1 Melanogrammus aeglefinus | reverse complement strand
GCTGCTGAGAGTTCAGCGGCCTGATGGCAGGTCCCCAGCACCTCGGAGCCTTTTCGTCCAACACCAGGAATAGTTGTGCAGCAAAACAATTTGTCCGGAGATAAATCTCAAGGGCCCAGGGCTCTTGAAGGGCCCAGGGCTCTTGAAGGGCCCGTTTTGAAGTCTGCAGGCTTACTATTATACTGCAACCTATTTGTATTCCTCTGTAAACTTTGTTCACGCATAATCCTATCGTCTTAATGCCACACATGCGTGCTCTTAAGAGCAGAACCATCACGTCTTGGACATGTCTTGACACTAAGTCCTGGCACCCCGCCAAGGCTGCTGGCAACTGGAACTATTTATTCCCTTCTTTCCTTCTTTGTTTCTTTGTCGTTTGTTCACTTTCTATTATATTTCCTTTTATATTCCTCTCTGTCTCTCTCCCTCTCTCCCTCTCTCTCTCCCCCTCTCTCTCTCCCTCCCTCTCTCTCCCTCTCTCCCATCCCCCCCTCTCGTCCTACGACTGTAATGTTGACATTCAGGTTTAATTGAAACGCGGCGTGTTCCAAAAAGGGGGTGGGTTATTTATGAACAACAGTCGTGTGATTGCGATCACAATACACTTTATTAACTTCCAGTGTTTCCCCGGCGTTTCCTCCTCCTTGTTTTTCCTCACTGAGCTCCAGCGCTCCGGGTTCGCTGCAAACAGACGGCATGGCGTAGCTGGAAAGGCCAGGTGTTGGAGCGCTGCCGGAGATGGGACGTGCGCCCTCTTTCTGCTGCATTGTGGGTGTGTTCATCCATGCCACTAATTTCCTTTTTTTATACATCACACGTCTTGCCCTTATATATAAGTGTGTTTTGAGATATTGCTTTCTATATTAGTTTCGGTAATGGTAATATATATATAGAGAGAGAGAGAGAGAGAGAGAGAGAGAGAGAGAGAGAGAGAGAGAGAGAGAGAGAGAGAGAGAGAGAGAGAGAGAGAGAGAGAGAGAGAGAGAGAGAGAGAGAGAGAGAGAGAGAGAGAGAGAGAGAGAGAGAGAGATAGAGAGATAGAGAGATAGAGAGATAGAGAGATAGAGAGATAGAGAGATTGAGACTGAGATGTCTCGAGGCGTTTTAATGAGACACGGCAGGAGAATGTAATTAAATAAGTGTTATTCTCTTCTTTAATGGTTGCACTGAGGTGTGAGCGCAGCGATTGGAATAATGTCTGTCATTACATGATGACTACAGTAGCAGCTCGCACATTAAGTGCAGAGCACGTAACTTTTCATAATCTGGATCAAACTATCTTTGATCCGCAGAGCTGCAGAAACTTAGGAGAAAAGTTTGTGTGTGTGTGTGTGTGTGTGTGTGTGTGTGTGTGTGTGTGTGTGTGTGTGTGTGTGTGTGTGTGTGTGTGTGTGTGTGTGTGTGTGTGTGTGTGTGTGTGTGCGTGTGCGCATGTGTGTGCCTATACGTGTGTTTGTGTGTGTGCGTCATGCGTGTGTGTGATTGCGATGCACATCTTTGTCGTTCCATTTTTACCTCCATCCATTATTATTTCCCTTCCCCCAATTTAGAAGGATCGTGATCAGGTAGCAGACACTGCGATGCGATGTGTGTACAAGCCAACCTAATATTGTAAATTATCTTTAGAGCGCCGTCTGCGCTCTAATCCACAGACAAAGAGAAACCAGCATCGATTGCGGTAACGAGACAAATCGAGTTCTCAGCTCCAAAAATGTAGCGCCCCTTTCAGAACAGTTTCAAATGAGGCCTGTTGAATTAGAATCGGGAACATCATCGCCAGTCTTTTGAATTAGAATCGGGAGCATTTACAATCAGCCGGAATCCGTCTGGTGTGGAACAACTCTTTCATTAGCTTAAACTTTTTTTCCTCTTTCCTGTTCAACTTATCAAAATGATTTCATGAAATTGGCTAGCTCCCTGATGCCAGCCACTTACAAACTGACAGCCATTCCGTTCCAACAACAATAACAAACAGAGCTCGTCGGCTCCGTTCAGAAACTCGGCTCCGAGTTGTCCTCTGCTGTACCGCTGTCTTGTAGGAACACAGAGGACATGCTGTCATGTAGATCCGAACCCCGCCTCTTGAAGTGCTGTGAAGTCCGGGGCCAGGCGGTGTTGTGGTTCAGGGAAGGACTTCGATGTTTGGTCGGTCTTGGCGGTATTTAGCGCTGGCGTTGGTAATAAGACGGTCCAGTGGTATTTACACTGGGACAATACCATTACGGGCATGGCTGTTTGTTCTACTTTGATGAAAAGCAAAAAGGGAGATATTAAAGCACAGGAAGGGGGGACGGTAGAAATGACAAGCTGTTCCTGGTGGCCGTGGATGCCTGGGGGGCTGGGAGAGGATGTAAATAGAGCGGCAGCGGAGGACGGCTGATTGCTTTAGCGGGAGAGAGGTGTTTAGGAAACAGCGAGCGCTCAACGCCGCCGCGACCGTATTCTGATGTCCTCACAGCACGTTCAACTCAGTAATGGACGACGCCAGGCTGTGGCGCCT
>OLKM01000481.1:60575-80575 GCA_900291075.1 Melanogrammus aeglefinus | reverse complement strand
TTGTAATTATTAACAGCGGTGGAAACGGTTGTCTAGAATCCATCCACGCTGGGAGGTAGTTTCAGATACAGTATTATCATTATTATTAAAAAGAACTCTGGGGGGCAGAAGAACGATGAATATCGGAGTTATTTTTCCTTTAGCTTCTAATAGAAGCGGATGTGTGCAATCGACATTCGTGTAGACTTTCACGTGCATGGATACGCGCGCACACACGTGGACATGCACACACACACACACACACACACACACACACACACACACACACACACACACACACACACACACACACACACACACACACACACACACACACACACACACACACGAAACAGACAGCTTTCTGTGGACCGCGATAAATGTTGGAAAAAGGGGAGCCGACTCATTTCACCTTTCCAAATTTTTGGGCAGTTTCTTCTTAAGTGTCCACAGAACCGAATAATTGAGAAGCAGATAGGAGTCAGGTGCTTTGCTCGAGGGTGACGGCAGGTGGGAGACGGCAGGGGTTCAACACACAACCTTCCTGCTGAGAATCCTTTGGATTTCTGTCTGCACAATTACATTCTTCTTTTTCTTAATACGGATGGAGGCATGTGATGCCACCCTTGGCGTGTGTGCGTGTGCGTCTGAGTGTTTGTGTGGTTTTGTGCTTGTGTGTGTTTGTGTGTGTGTGTGTGTGTGTGTTTGTGTCTTTGTGTGTCTGTGTCTGTGTGCGAGTGTGTGTTGTCTCCATGTGAGTGTTTGCGTGCGTCTGTGTGTGTGTGTGTGTGTGTGTGTGTGTGTGTGTGTGTGTGTGTGTGTGTGTGTGTGTGTGTGTGTGTGTGTGTGTGTGTGTGTGTGTGTGTGTGTGTGTGTGTGTGTGTGTGTGTTAACCACCGTTCTCATCCGTGCTGCGTTCCCATGTTTCTACACTCTTGTTAAACACAGCCCCGGGAAGTACAGGGAATTGTGAGGGGTGACAACTATTTATCTCCCCCATTCCACGCCTCCCTCGCCGCCACTACACGCGACGACCCACCCCACCCCCCTTGTTAAATTCCCACAAATTGCCCACTGATTAACATGTCAGGGAACTAGCCATGCCGCGGGCCAGCCCCTGACACACCAGCGCTGGATGGCGAAGATGAGGGAGAGAGGGGAAGAAAAAACACATAGCTTGATCCCTTTGGAAACCGGTGAGGGGATATGCTAAATTACTCGGTTGTGCAATTATTTTAGCCTCTCTTCTGTCTTCCACCTTGTCTCTCTCGCTCCTCCTTTGCGCTCTCTCTTTGTCACTCTACCCTGTATTTACTCTCTCTATTTATATCTTTCTCTTGCTCTCTCTCTTTCACTCACTCTCTCCATTTCTCTCTCTCTCTCTTCCACCTCTTTCTTCCCTTGCCTCCCTCTCTCTATCCCTCTCTCACAGTCTCTCCCTCTCTCTGTCTGCACCTGTCTCTCTCACTCTGCCTCTATCTCTATCTCTGTCTGTTTCCCTCTGCCACAGTATCTGTATGTCTCTCTCTCTTCTCTCCTCCACCTTCCTCTCTCCTCTCCCGTCTCCCGTCTCTCTCTCTCTCTCTCTCTCTCTCTCTCTCTCTCTCTCTCTCTCTGTCTCTCTCTCTCTCTCTCTCTCTCTCTCTCTCTCTCTCTCTCTCTCTCTCTCGCTTGCTCTCTCGCTTGCTCTCTCGCTTGCTCTCTCGCTTGCTCTCTCTGTCTCTCTCTGTCTGTCTGTCTGTCTGTCTCTTTCTCTCTCTCTGTCTCTCTCTCTGTCTCTCTCTCACTCTCTCGCTTGCTCTCTGTCTCTCTCTGTCTCTCTCTCTCGCTCTGTCTGTCTGTCTTGTCTGTCTGTCTGTCTGTCTGTCTGTCTGTCTGTCTGGCTGGCTGTCTGTCTGTCTGTCTGTCTGTCTGTCTGTCTGTCTGTCTGTCTGTCTGGCTGGCTGTCTCTGCCCACTCGTGTCGATTGGGATTAGGTCCCAGGGGAGAAGTAGATGGCAGGCTCTCATGGTGAAGACAGGCAGGCAGTCAGACAGTCAGCGAGGCAGGCAGGCAGGCAGGCAGACAGAGAGTCAGACAAACAGTCGGACAGTCAGGCAGTCAGAGAGTCAGGCAGTCAGACAGTCAGTCAGTCAGACGGCCAGGAAGTCAGACAAACAGTCAGTCAGTCAGGTAGTCAGACAGACAGAGAAGAAATAAGGGGGGCACAGGACTAATTGAATCTATCCTGCTCCGACCCCTTGGGACAATATTTACATGTTATTGAGATGGATGATTCGGGGTGTGTGTTGTGTGTTGTGTGTTGTTGACCGGTGGCTGAGCGGCGCGTGTGTGACCACTGGGGGATGATGATGTTTACAGCGGCCAGTCAGGCTCCCCAGCTGGACTTTGCATATCATTTAAATAGCGATTCACTAGGCGTAGCAGAGGGGCCCAGCGGGGGGGCCGGGGGGCCCTCCAGCATGTCATTATCCTTCGCAACAACACTCCAGACCCCAGCGGGGCCCTCTACTCACACGCCCGCTGCACCCCAGTACTCTGGTCTGGGGGACCAGAGCCTTGCCTTCCAGGGGCCTAAGGCAGGCAGCTCTGAGACAAGCCGAGGCCACGCAAGGCCACACAAGTCGTGATTCCTACAGTCATACAGGCACAGGCGCGCACGCGCATTCACACACACACACACGCACTGACTAACACTCATACGCACACACGCACGGACACACGCATGCACGGACACACGTATACACACACTCGCAGATACACACATGCATATAAAGATATTCAGAGTGTCAATGTGTAGTGAACACACCTCTGTAGTGAACACACCTCCACGTGTAGTCGTTACCGTCTCTCCATAGCATTATCCACCTGCTAAGTCCTGGCACCTGATGAGTATTAGCATTTTCATTTTATCTCTTCTTCTTCTTCTTCTTCTTCTTCTTCTTCTTCTTCTTCTTCTTCTTCTTCTTCTTCTTCTTCTTCTTCTTCTTCTTCTTCTTCTTCTTCTTCTTCTTCTTCTTCTTCTTCTTCTTCTTCTTCTTCTTCTTCTTCTTCTTCTTCTTCTTCTTCTTCTTCTTCTCTTCTTCTTCTTCTTCTTCTTCTTCTTCTTCTTTCTCTTCTTCTTCTTTCTTCTCTCTTCTTCTTCCTCCTCCTTCCTCCTCCTCCTCCTCCTCCTCCTCCTCCTCCTCCTCCTCCTCCTCCTCCTCCTGACGCCCGGCGGCTGTAGGCCTAGTAGCGTGCTAGCAGATCGTGCGCGCCGCGGCTGGGCGGTTCTGCTTTATGAGCCACTGAGGCCAGCCCAATAAACCCGGCCGCTCTTTTGTAAAGGTTGTCTGCCTCTTAAACGGTGCCGTCTTTATTGATGCCTCTCTCCCTGGCCCACCATGGACGGGGGAAATATGTAGCGGGGTCCCGGTCTAGATTCAATTCCCCAACACAAGCTGTTTATTATGGGGCCGCGCCAAGGAGCTGAACAGCCATGGCAGCTGGCTTTGAGGGTGGGGTTGTGAGGGAACGGGTTGTGATAGCAGGCCCGGCCAGAAACGACACCGCAAATGAATGTCTTCTCGTCGGCGGACTGCTACACACTCAAGCGTACACACTGGACGACACACACAAACACACACTGGAAGGACACACACAGACACGCGCACATATCTCATTCTTATTTGTCCATGACAATGTAGCGGCTGTAAATATGTGCCGCCGTCTCTGTGAGAGAGTGCACAAATCACAGAGGGGGGTGGGTGGGGGGGGGGGTGCTGAGGTCCGCCACTGACGCTGCCAGGGAAGGGGCGCGGTAAAGGACGAACTGTCTGTCACGGCTTCTCTGGAACGCTCCTTTTTCCCAAAGTCTCGGTAACTCTCGCCTCCTCCTCCGTCCCAGCCTCTGTTTTTCCCCCCCAAAACGACCAAAGATGAAAGTTGAAAGGATCCGAGCGAATGCCAAACGTTTATCTTGTGTTTTATGAGGTCGTGCGCCGGTGGATCTATGGTTCATGTCTGATCCTTGGAACACACGTTCGATACGGTTACATGCCGAGATGTTTAGTCAGAGCTATGGGTCGAGCGGCCAGAATCCACCTGCGCTCTATTATGGTGTGTTGTAAATCAAAACAGGAAAACGATACTTCATGTGAACTCCGACTTCCGTACAGCATCAGCCTAAGGGTCGGAACTGACTCTGTCAGTCCGTTTCTTTTGGTGGAGTTTATTTTGATTATTGGCGCGGGGTTCTGTTTAGAGATGACCAAAAACAAGGTCCACTCTCCGTTGCAGTCGTCTTCTCGATTTAAATGATCTTTTTTTTTTCCACTCAACAATCATTGGGATTCACTGACATTCCCTTTTTCAAATTAGTTTTTATGTTCCTTCATACGGTGCCACCTTTTGACATCAATTTCATGTGGTCCGTCTTGGGGCGGCTCTACGGAGCTGTCGCCTCAATAAAAATGTACCACATTGAGTTATAACTCCGGCTAAGTATGGATCTTTGGGGATTCTGGCCGGTGCTAAGTACTCCATCTCATAGGCTTCAATCTCCACAGACCGCAGACTCCGTCTTTATGAGTGGTCTATGGTCCCACTATACGGAGTACACACGCTCGCACGCACCCATATCCACGTGTGTGTGTGTGTGTGTGTGTGTGTGTGTGTGTGTGTGTGTGTGTGTGTGTGTGTGTGTGTGTGTGTGTGTGTGTGTGTGTGTGTGTGTGTGTGTGTTCGATTGTGTGTGTGTGTGTGTGTGTGTGTGTGTGTGTGTGTGTGTGTGTGTGTGTGTTGTGTGTGTGTGTGTGTGTGTGTGTGTGTGTGTGTGTGTGTGTGTGTGTGTGTGTGTGTGTGTGTGTGTGTGTGTGTGTGTGTGTGTGTGTGTGTGTGTGTGTGTGTGTGTGTGTGTGTGTGTTTGCATTAGGTTTATCTATGCATTCCATAGGCAAACCCAATGGTTAATGACTGGAAGCCCCCACAGAGCTGTAATAGATCCTGTTTATATGGAAACACACGTATAGGGTACACACATCCGTGTTAGCGCTGTGAAGAAGAAATATTTAATAAGTGAATTAGCGATATTCTCATACCTTCCGTCTGGTCACAGAAATCCGCCTCTAGATTCAAATCTTAAGTCTGACGACAGACAAGGTCAGTGCTGGGTCAACTGGGCTCTTCTCTTGCTTTCACGACGTATTTGGTGCCGGAGGCGGGGATCTGTCGGCGTGGAATTGACGAACACCAACCTCGGGCAATCCTCACCTTGCGGACCGGCCACTGTAGAAATACATTTGAATCACACACTTGAAACCAAACAAAAATAAACACTTTTGAAAGCTTCCTCCACTCATGCAGACACGTTTCCTCAGGTAGAATATCTCCAGCCTGTGCCAAACTCCCCTCAAAAGTTCTGCGATGGTTGGACGTCTGGATCTGTGACTACCTGCTGTCAGGCAGAGGTGTGGGAGTAGCCAGGAATAGCTGTCTGTGCTAAATGCTAGCATTGGCTGATTGGATGTCTCATTAGTGTGTTTTGATACTTTAAAATCCCAGAGCTCTGTTCAACATAAGCACGTCGTCGTCTGTGAGCAGTGTGGCACCGTTTAGTACGCTCTTCTCCCTTGTCTGTGCTTTTTTATCTTGTTATTCCAAAGAAGCGACCGTCTCCGTAAATCATGTGGATCATGAGTTCACTGTGTACTTTTTTTTTTATTTCAGTCGCTATAGCCAACAAGCACAGGATCTGAATAACTGAACAGCCGTTCGACAGAAAGCCTATGCAATTATGTTTTCTGATACAATAATTGCATCAATTTTTTACATTCTGCTGCCCAAATTCGAGATAATCTCTATATTTAGCTCAGCTGTGACGCTCCTTTGCTGCTGCTGTTGTTGTTGTTGTTGTTGTTGTTGTTGTTGTTGTTGTTGTTGTTGTTGTCGTTGCTGCGACCTCGGATGGCTTGCAGTGTCGCCGTGTTGGCCCGCTGATCCCCTGGGCCCTGAGTTGAAGCCCTTCATCCTTTTTGTTTTGCTGTTTCTTCCTTTTCTCTTATCATTAATACCTGAGCCACAAAGGTCATGTTATTGTGTTCCTGTCTCTCGTCTGCTTTTGGGCCAACAGAATATGAGGAGCAAAAGGTACGTTTCACATTTCTAGAAATCATATCCATGATTCCCTCTGTGGCAAGAAATAATTGACACATCATCCGTTATAAATGTACAAAATGTGTTGATTAGCAAGTGTGCATGCCTGCAGTGCTCTTGTGCCGTGTGAAATTTTTCCACAAACTATATTAAAAGCCAGTGGGGAAGCTGGGCGAATGTTACAGGAAATAAAATAGTTACGGAAAGAAAGCTTCCTTTGTTGAGTTTAAGAGCCTATAGACGTTTTGATTGCAAGTGGCAGTTTTGAACATGCTTTTACATTACTTCAATAGGGCATTATTGTAACTTACCTAAAAATGAACAGCGATAAAGAATTATAATTAACATGCACATGCCCGTTCAGTTGTCCATTGGCAAAGGTTCAATCAAGTGTTGATATGAAGGAATGATTGCTCTCCAAAATATATATTTCGAACTTGATAAGGAAAGTTTTAACTGCAATTTTGAAGCATCGGTAAATATTAAATGTAATGTATACAGAAAGCCTTTATTGTCATTGAACAAAATACACCGAGATTATTTTCCCTGATCAGCATTAAAATAAGAAAATAAAAGACAAAGAAGAACACAACTAAATAAGTCCCTAACAAACTTTTTACAATGTCTAAAAATTATGCAATTCATGATTAGTTGAGGAAGTTAAAAAGCATCAGCCTTACTTAACATTTATTAATGACATATAAAGGCTGGGATGATATATCCGCCAGATAGAAGGCATAAATTGAGTCTTTAGTGTGAGCTCATCTAAAGTAAGGTCTATACGCCTTACTAAGCATTTATAAATGACATTTAAAGGCTGCCATCATGTACCATTGCAGAAGTCCCCAGTAATAAGCATCTAATGCCTCCTAATCTGAATGGATCATGAATTGCTGCATTATTCAAGAAGAGTATATAATCCTATGGTCTATAAAGAAGAGCTAGCTTCAGCCATGATGCATCATTCTGTAGTGAGCTGCAGAGAGGTAGACCTGTCAACAAGCAGGGGGCTGGCTCTGGTCCAAATCCAAAACTTAGCTGCAGTTCACTTACCGGCCAAAGGGGGCAGTCATGAGACGGATACTCTGATTCTTACACAGAGTAGCTTAAAACAAAACGGATCAGATGCATTCTGCAAACATCTGCCGAACCATTTACCCCCCCCCCACCAACACACACACACCACACACACACACCACACACACACACACACACACACCACACACACACACACACACACACACACACACACACACACACACACACACACACACACAATTCTGCTCCTTTAAGCACGAGGTCAGGGGAAATTCTGTGCTCCCGGTTTCCTTAATGTCAACAACCACAACAAACTGTTTTTTTTTCTCCCAAACAAGTCACAGAGACATCAATTAACACTTAATCATCATGCGGCTTAACACGTCCCTAACACAAAGGATTCTGCCGGCAAAAGCATACACACCTATTGACTTGTTTGCGCGCGGTTTCCCGACGACAATATAAACTAAGACTTGGATGAACTCTCACGCGGACATGCAAGTCGCGGAATCTGACTTGTGAAAGTGAAAGTAATGAGAAATAAAATATACACCTGTTTTTTTTTCCTGTCTCTCTCTCTCTCTTCTCCTTCACAAGTGCTGGCGTGGGCGGATCTGTCCGTCAGCCCAGCGCTCTCCCATCTCTCCGACTGTCTGTGTCTCTCAGCAAATCCTCGCAGGTCTGTGGTCAGGGCAACGGTGCTTCTGTATCCTTGACAGTGTTTTAACAAGACGAAAGGAGGGCTTAAAGGTGATTGGCAGGTGGGGAAGGGGGGTTCAAAGAATTTTTATTTTCTAACCGCTCCTGGCAGCATTTCGCTGGACACTTACATGAAGGTAAAACGCTCAGGGACCTCACAGCACACCTTGGCGGAATCGGAAAGCCTAAGCTAGCACATGGGGCGCTGTTTCTGCAAAGACTCCAATTAGCGCCCGGTATGTTTATCGGAAAACATACCAAAAAACGGTGTAGCATCAACCACTACTGAAAACCCCCCCCCACCAATCGACAAGAGCCTGTGTTTTCCGGGATTATGATGATGCAGCCCTTTCTCCGGGGGCTGGATTTTCTCGTGGGGTTGCTGTTTGAGTCTCCTGCTCTCTCTTCCTCCTCTGCTCTTCACGCAGTACAAGAGAACGCGGTGTGTGTGTGTGTGTGTGTGTGTGTGTGTGTGTGTGTGTGTGTGTGTGTGTGTGTGTGTGTGTGTGTGTGTGTGTGTGTGTGTGTGTGTGTGTGTGTGTGTGTGTGTGTGTGTGTGTGTGTTGTGTGGAGATGAAGTGGGCTGACCTGCTCCAGAGGATCTCTCAATCTCTCATTTCACGAGGCGACATTTCCCTCCTTGCTTCAAACCCAATTTCCCCCCCCCCCCCCTAAAAAGTGCCCTTGTCAGCCCGGTCCGCCGGTGCCTTTACCCAATGAAACCCGGCTCCACGTCCAATTAAATCCCCCGTAGCCGCACTGACAAGAGGAAAAGAAAAGACTGAAGGGTTTCTTTCTCGCTTTCCCCCCCACATTCTCACTCCAAAGTCATGTTTGCCTTCTTCCCTAAATCACCCTTCCCAATTACCAAGCCTTGTTAGAAAACGCACACGGCTGAGCGGCCTGTAAAGGAATATAATAACAGCCATAATTCTGCTTTAATGGAGAGCTAGGCTTTGTGTCGCGCCTGGACACCGCCGGGGCCTCAGGTTTGTTATTCTGGTTCTGGGGGCCTTTGGCCCTGACCCTGGCCGGTCCCAGGCTGCAGCAGATGGCCTGGGCCAGGGGTGGACAGGTAACAGAAACCCCTGATTCCCTGCAGGGCTCCTGGGCCGTGTCCTGGCCTGCCAACCCCTCTCCCCCTCCACATGCCCACACCAGTCCCCTGGTCCCTGCCCAGCCGCCAACCCACCCCGCGCCCCCAGCCCCGCCCCACCCTGGGACTACCGTCTGACTGCACCCCCCCCCCCCCAGGCCTCATAGCATCGCTAGCCTCTAAATGAAACACACAATGACACACACACTACAGTGAAAATACACACACACACACGTGCACTCACACACACACAGTACCGTGAAAATACATACACTAACCACCACTGGAGAACGCGCACGCGCGCACACACACACACACACACACACACACACACACACACACACACACACACACACACACACACACACACACACACACACACACACACACACACACACACACACACATACACATACAACCACCTGAGAATACACACACACACACACACACACACACACACACACACACACACACACACACACACATACACACACCACCTGAGAATACTCACACACACTAATGCACAAACGCACAACTTGAGAAGACACCGCCCATCCCACACGCACACATACACTTACAAAAACATCAAATACACACCTGTACACACACTGGCACATGGTGTAGTGTAGACACACGCAGATGCACTAAACCTCAGTAGCATACACATACACACCTGCACATAAACAGCCAGACACACACACCCCACAGAGTAATGTGGGCCGTGCCTTCTGGAGGCGGCAGATGGGAGTGTGGGGCCAGGAGGATGTGTCCTCTAGCCTGGGACCCCGGCCAGAGAGGGCCCTCCACGGATGTCTCACGCCTTCCTAATGGGCCTGGAGCCGGCGTGGAGGAATTCATCTGATAGTCACACACACACACACACACACACACACACACACACACACACACACACACACACACACACACACACACACACACACACACACACACACACACACACACACACACACGCACACATGCACACACGCGTAGACGCACGCACACACACACACGCACGCACACGCACACATGCACGCACGCGCACACACGTGTGTGCTCACACTAACGTACACACACTAACATACACACACACACATTGACATGCATACACCCACACTAACATAAACACAAACTAACACAAACACATACACACACACATTGACACACACACTCACACACACTTACACTCACACTAACATAGGCACACACTAACATAAACACACACACACATACACACACACACGCACACACTATCATAAACACCCACACACACTCACACTTAACCACACTAACATAAACACACACTTACGTACACACACATACACTCACATAAACACACTCTTCTTATCCGCTATAATTAGATTTCCTAATTGTTTGCTGTTGAGATTATTTTGGTTTCCTGTTGTTTTTTTGTACGCAAAGACGCAAGGTTAAAACAACCATCTTCTATTAATAGCTGAGGTGATTCCAAGGCAGTTCACTTTGCACAGGTTCTCTTGTGGAGGAGAGACAATCCAGAAGTATATGGCCATGCTATACAGACATTGAGCCATCTCTTACATCCAGTCACATGAACTAATAAAGAGTACACTACTTCCACATTGTGGCTGTAGCCGATGAAACATCGCAATGTAAAATAGCTCTGAAAATTCCGATATCCCTGGAAGTATTACAATATCACCGTTCTGGGTGATCCTACATCGTTACAGTGCTCTCATCACAAAGACCAATTTGTTATATTGCTATTGACTCCCTTCGTGACAGGCCCGTGGACGCTAATTGCTTTGGCTCAAACCGTACAAGGAAGTAATCCTGACAAATGATATTGGTAACGGTTGTATGGTCATCCATTATGCTAGCCCCGAGAAGTGACTACGATAGGTTGAATCACCCAGATGTGTTCTTTTGAGGTGGTTGCAACACCTGGCCACTGTTCAATTGATGGTGGTTGACTCGTGACAGGAAGATGTTTCTGGTTGTCAGACATATTGAATCATTTTTGTCAACTCCTGTCGTCATTGGGTGTTTATGTCTGGTGGAACGTTGCGTAAGCACCTTTACGTTTGTGTGTCTGATTTTGCTGTGTTACAGCTCAGCCTGCGATGACGTCGTAGTTGTAGTTGCAGACTAGTCTCACAAGTCTTTAGGTTCATGCCGATGTTGTGATCGGAGTGGAGCTCAGATCCGATTGTGTTGCCGGCGGCGGGGATTCGTAAGCGTGTAATTGGCGTACACAAAATTGACCTGCAGATGTAAACTGTCAAAAAGGTATTTGTATCACGTTTCAAATAAACATCGTTTAGGCTGTTCACTGTAGAAATACACATTTGAGAAAAAACCTTCCGTAAGCTTCATCTACTCGGGCACATTTGTTTCTCCGATAGAACACGTCCGTAACGAGACAGGAAACAAGGCGAGACTCCGCCCCTTTGCACTTGTTGGTTTCCTGCCCACACTCTGTGCCTCCCCCCCCCACACTCAGAGGTTCTGTATACTGGATCCGGCATTACCGACAAACCAATCCTCCTCCTTAAAAAACAATTAAAAGAGGCCTCCTAAACATCCTGTTCTGCCAGAGCATCATTGGCGACTGTCTCTTACGGTTAGACGGCGGATCTTCTGCCCCCGCAGGGAGCGGTCTCGGTGGGCTCAGCCCTCCTCTCTCTTCCATCTTCTCCTGGTGATCCAGAGAGGATCAGAGCCTCTCCCTGGATGCCGCCGCTCCCTCCTCTTCCTCTTATTAAATATTGAAATCTCCGGCGCAATCGCTCTGTTTAGCATACACTCTGGGGACTCCACCGGGGGTATTAAGGCAGAGATGATTGCACCGGGAGTCTTATTTTTCTCTGTTTGGATTTGTTCCTTAATATGGCTGACATGGTAATTGCCATAGGAGTTTCCTCTCACATGTGCACACGTGTGTGTGTGTGTGTGTGTGTGTGTGTGTGTGTGTGTGTGTGTGTGTGTGTGTGTGTGTGTGTGTGTGTGTGTGTGTGTGTGTGTGTGTGTGTGTGTGTGTGTGTGTGTGTGTGTGTGCGCGCAGGCAGGTACCCTCCGACACTTTATTGTGCTGCAGGATTATCTACAGCGCCAACATTACACAAACTTGTGCATGTGCAGGGATAACATGACATTCATACCTAAATGGACACATACACTACCACACACACACACACACACACACACACACACACACACACACACACACACACACACACACACACACACACACACACACACACACACACACACACACACACACACACACACACTGTTTAAATGGCCTTTCTATCCAGATGCTTCAAATCATAATCAACCTCCCCCCCCACACACACACACACATAATCACACTTAATCAAATGATCATAAGGAACATTCTGCTCATAACCTTTCTCCCCCCTCCCTCCCTCCCTCCCCCCTCCCACCATCTCGCCAGGCCTCCATCCAAGTGCCCCCCCTCCGCCGGCAGGCTATTTTTGGCCCAAACCCTGCTCCTTCGCTCCAGGACCCCCGGCTGGGACCCCCACCCACCCACTCACACACCCAACTCGAGTCCCACCACACCCAGCACCTCCACCCTCCCCGCCCCCTCCCGGGGCACTAAGGGCAGGGTTTTTAACTACTTTTCCCTTCCACCCACCGCCACCGCCACCCCCCCCCCCCCCCCACCACCCCACCACCCCCCCCCCCACCCCAACCCCACCCCACCGAGGTCCACTGAGGGCAGGCTAGCTCCGGAGCCAGGCTCATTAAGGGACATTTGTGGATATTACACCGGCTGGTATCAGGGAGCCCTACTTTCATAATTTTCCCTGCCGTGGCGAAAAAGCCGAGTACAGCAGACGCCCACGGGGGGGGGGGGGGGGGGGGCGGGCGGTGGGAACTAGATTAGCCGTGCAGACTGTTGTTTGTGTGTGATGTGATGCGGTGCGGTGGTGATGGAGCTTGTGTGTGTGTGTGTGTGTGTGTGTGTGTGTGTGTGTGTGTGTGTGTGTGTTGTGTGTGATTTGCTGGGTTTCTTTGCCTGTGTTCTTGCTTGTGTGTGGATGGTGTAGTAGCAGTGCTTTGGGGGGTGGGTGGGGGAGGGGGGGGGGGTACGGGTGTTTACTGGTTGTATTATGTATCGTCTTCAAATTTGATCTCCGATCTCGGAAGTTGAGGAAAGTTAGACAGACATGGTAGTTTAAGTTCCGTGGGCTCTACAACTGAAATGATGCTGGCTAGCTACCACGCCATCCCCCCCCCCCCCAAACCCCCCATCCCCTGAGGCCCTCCTCTCATTGGCTCCCATCAGCGGAGGGCCGTCATTTCTCCCCATGTCTACTCCGCCTACGCCTGACATGTCAACGATTGACAGAATCAATAAACATGGCCGACCACAAAGACTCCAGCCCTGTGCGGGAAATCAATACCACTTATTTGATCAAAGAGTGTTTCCACGAGCCAGCGCACAGCGCGTGCCGCCTGTCTCCCCCCCTGTGTGTGTTCGCCAAACGGGAAACCCAACTTGCGCGTCGTACATTTTCCTTTTTTTTGCAGGATTTTTCCTTTTGCTTGTTTTTTTCTCCGCTGGCAGCCACAAAGTGTATGAAGGACGTCCTCTGCCTTTTTAGAGTTTCGCTTCTCTCATTTCCCGCCTCCTTTGTCGTCGAGTGACAGCGGCGGAGTTTGCGGCATAGTAATGTCTCACCAGGGGGAACCTCCGTGGCTCTTGATGAACCGCTGTGATGTGGCTCGTAACGAGGACATCACTGAACGAGGGGCTGGTGGGTTTGAAACAGGGAATCTGAATCAGAATCTGAGTAGAAGTAGAAGCATACAAGAGTGCAATTCTTTAGGCTTTGTTCCTCAGCAACCACATCGCAGCAACAATACAAGAGAGAGTAAACAAGTAACTCAAAGTACAAATAAAAAGTAAATGAGTACAAATAAAAATATGTCAAAAATGAGTAGCAGCATCAAAAGTTCACAATTATAAATAATAATAAAACAAATAAGATAAAATGATGTAAGAAATAATATGCAGAGAAATTAGTGGTAATAAATAATGACGTCGAGGAAAGTCTAAGTGTAAAGAGTTCAAGTGGCGTTACCAGCCAGGGTTGATTCTATATTGGTTGAGGAGTCCGTCTCTCACTCGCCTTGACCGGCTCTGCCATCTTACAACAAGGGGACGAAGACACACACTGGAGACACCTTATCTCCGGCTGGTTCTACCCCTCTGTGCCCCCCCGGAGCAAACCCGATTTGTGGTGGGTCGGATTCTGCGTGGTTATCAGGGACAGATCGGAGCGGTACGGTTCCTGCGTACACCCAGGGCTGCCGGGGACAGCGAGAGCAGGTGGTTGAGATGACCAGGCGCAGACCGGAGGCGGACTGTGAACACACCACCAGGTGTCTGCCGAGGCTGCCCGGAACAGCCCGGACGCACGCAGAGAACACACAAAATAAAAGCGTTGTAAACTTTAGGGAGAAAAACAACAACCCACTAAGGTACTGAAACAGTTATTGTATGAAGTCATCCGTTGGACTTTTGTTAGTTTGTGTTTGTGTGTGTGTGTGTGTGTGTGTGTGTGTGTGTGTGTGTGTGTGTGTGTGTGTGTGTGTGTGTGTGTGTGTGTGTGTGTGTGTGTGTGTGTGTGTGTGTGTGTGTGTTGCTGTTGATGTGCAGGTCTTTGTCTCTCTGTCCATTCTGTTGCTGTTGCTGTGCAGGTCTGGTTCTTTCAGTCTGTCTGGTGTGGCTGGCTGGTGGTGTGTGTGTGTGTGTGTGTGTGTGTGTGTTTGTGTGTGCGTTTGACTTGGGTAATGTAGTGTGTGTGTATGGGTTTCGTGTGTGCATGCACGTGAATGTATGTTTGTACCTGTCTGCTCTCTTGAGAGCTCTCCTCTCCATTGTGTGTTGCAGTGTGTGTGTGTGTGTGTGTATGTGCGTGTGTGTATGTGTGTAATTACTGTGTGTGTTTGTGTGTGTGGACGTATTGCAGTGTGTTTGTGCGTATTGCATTTTGTGTGTGTGGGTGCGGATTGCTATATGTGTGTATGCGTGCATATAGCTGTGTGTTTGTGTTGTTATGCGTGTGTGTGAGTGTGATTTTTGTGTGTGTGTGTGTGTGTGTGTGCACTGTACCAGAGGTGTGTTGAACTACAGTACTGTTGGAGCTCAGCAGAGAGTTTGTGTCGTGACTCAGCGGAGAGCCGTGTGTCTGTCTGCTCCGGCCGTCTGTCTGCTCCGTGCGTCTGTCTGCTCCATGCGTCTGTCTGCTCCATGCGTCTGTCTGCTCCATGCATCTGTCTGCTCCATGCGTCTGTCTGCTCCATGCGTCTGTCTGCTCCTTGTGTAGGTCTGCTCCGTATGTCTGTCTGTCTGCTACGTACGTCTGTCTGCTCCGTGCGTCTGTCTGCTCTGGGCGTCTGTCTGCTCCTTGTGTCTGTCTGCTCCGTGCTCTTTTCATCCAGAGCTGTAAACGTCACTGCGCCGCGATAGCATTCTCACATCTCACCAAATAACCTTTAGTTCCCTCTCTCCATATATACACACGCGCGCGCAAATGCACACACACACGCAAACGCACGCACACACACGCACTAGCGCACGCACGCGCATGCATACGCGCGCACACGCACACATACGCAGTATCCAAGTATAATCCCATTTACTCTTGATTGCTCTCTCTCTCTCTCTCTCTCTCTCTCTCTCTCTCTCTCTCTCTCTCTCTCTCTCTCTCTCTCTCTCTCTCTCTCTCTCTCTCTCTCTCTCTCTCTCTCTCTCTCTCTCTACGCTTTCTTTACTTTTTTCTGTGTACATCTCTCTCTGCCTCTCTCTCTCCCTCTACGTCTCACTTTCTGCCTTTCGCTCTCTCTCTCTCTCTCTCTCTCTCTCTCTCTCTCTCTCTCTCTCTCTCTCTCTCTCTCTCTCTCTCTCTCTCTCTCTCTCTCTCTCTCTATCGTTCTCTCCCTCCCCATCTCCACCGCTCTCTCTCTCTCTCTCTCTCTCTCTCGCTCTCGCGCTCTCTCTGTCCCTCGATTCTATTGTCCTCCTCCTCATCCCCTGGGTGAGGGCCTCTTACCTGTCAGGTACCGGCCCCTCAGACACCTTGTAAGGGAGTCCCAGTCCCCCCTCTCGCTCTCGCTCTCGCTCTCTCTTTCAATCTCTCACTCTCTCCCTCTGTCCGTCCATCCGTCCATCCACTGGTCTGCTCTGACCATCTCTCATTAGATAGACCAGCAGCAGCAGTAATGCGTGTCAGCATGAGATGTCCATCCATGTGTAGAACCCCCTGCCTCTCGTCCCAGCTCGTCTGCCCTTCTCCCTGCAGTTTCATCTGCTGTCTTGTTTCCTTTAAAGGACATGTCCTCCACCTCCTTCCACCTCCTCCACCTCCTTCCAACTCCTCCATCTCTTCCTCCTCGTGGGGGCCACACTATATTTCATTTCCCAGCCTCGGAGCCTTCCACCACTTCCTCGACTTTCCCCTCTTTCATCTCTTCTTGGAAAGAGGAGAAGAAAAAAAAATGAACATTTCACGAACACAATGGTGCGACTGACATGTGAGGGTAGATGACGCTAGAGCAAGCCCAAGGCCACTCCGTTCCTCAAACGAGAACGGACATCATTCATTTCCTGGCTCGAAAATTGAATTGCCTCACTCTCATCTCTGCTGGGCTCCCGCTAAGCTGCCTGAATCGTGTCGTGTCAACTCTCGCTTTACTCGCACATAGTCGGTGTGAGTTTACAAACACACAACGCGCTTGTACGCGGGCGTGGGCGTACGCTGTAACGTCACAGGCAGCTGCTCTGCCTGACTGTTAAGGGACAGGAAATGGGATGCCTCAAAGTATTTATTTATCTATCTATCTATCAAGTGTAGTGCTGAATTTTTTTATTATGGTTTAGTAATTCTTTTTTATGAATTTTCATGTTGTATTTACTTGGAAAGGCTTTAAAATGTTGTTTTCTATTTCCTGCTATAACGCATTATGTTAGAGAGAGGAAATAGCTTGGTTGGCGTAGCGAACAAGACTTTAGGTTTGACGTAAACAGTTGAAACGTTCTTTACTAGTTTGGATTAAATTATTTTTCCCTTGGAGAGTTCGGTTTGACCAAGGTTGTCGATTAAAGTGGAAGCAGACTTAAGTCGGCGCTTACTAGCACGAACTCCGCGAGGGGTTAGTGCGCAAGGCAGAGTCGCCGTTGATAGGTTTCAGTACCTTTCAGTACCAAGTCTCCCGGTCGGCTTCACGGTCTGTTGACGGTGGGAGAGTCGCCGTCGATACGTGGGAGTACCTTTCAGTACCAAGTCTCCCGGTCGGCTTCACACTACTGTTCATTGTTGTGCGGAGAGCTGCGGCTCTTGGGATTATTATGTTGAGCTCCAACGAGCGCGCCATCAACCGGTATGATTTGTAGAAACCCTGGGTGATTTTGTTATTTTCTTTCCTTTATTAAATGTTTGACTCTGACCTTTGTGTGTTGTCGGACCATAAATCGACCAAGATATTTCAAGAAATACGTGAATACTGTGGTCTTCATGGTTTAACGTGCTTTTGGGTGTGAATGTGTTTTGGGTGAGTTCTGTTAGTTATGGAGGGAGAATTGGGGATGTATTTTACGACAGTATAGCGACTAGAGATACCTGAGGTACCTGAGACACACTAACATAAAAACACACACACACACACACACACACACACACACACACACACACACACACACACACACACACACACACACACACACACACACACACACACACACACACACACACACATAAACACTCACACCCTCACTCACATACTTACTCACTCACTTACTCACACCACACACTATGGAATTAGGTGTGTGTGTGTTGTTGTGTGGGACACTGTGAACATTGAGTCAATGTAAGCTAGGGACTCGTGGAACAAAACAATCACTCGGTAAAACGTAGCGCCAATGCAATCCGGTCTGTTG
The DNA here is from genome assembly GCA_900291075.1 of Melanogrammus aeglefinus. Lineage (NCBI taxonomy): Eukaryota > Metazoa > Chordata > Actinopteri > Gadiformes > Gadidae > Melanogrammus > Melanogrammus aeglefinus. Next base: position 62,681 of record OLKM01000481.1, on the reverse strand, counting down.
CCTACACTCTCCGAAAAACAGCAAGGAGCAGCAAACAAAATGTCCCACGAGGCTTCTGTTAATGATAGCAAGGAAAACAACAAAAAACTGTTGGTGGGAAGGTGTCTCTTTTCCCACCTTTGCCTCGGCCGTTCGGCGCGCGCAGAGGCTGGCTATAATCTGTTAGCAAACATTAGCAGGACTTCACAGCCATTTATATCCCATCTCCTCCGGCAGCGACCTTGTCTCCATGGCGACAGGATTGTGTTGACCGGATAAAAAGCTATGAAATAATGGCTGCCCAGGGGGTTCGGATGTTTAAAAAGGGGGGGGGGGGGGGGTGTGGTACGGTTGATTGATTAAACTCATCCACGACGGGGAGAATCGGCATGGCGACTGTGTTGATATTCCTGAGTGCGGTGAAATCCAATCATTGACACTCTTCTCCCCCCCCCAACAATGGGGGCTTTTGTGGAGCAGCCCTCCGTCACTCCTTTGCCGTGACCTAACTCTCCACCTCGCTGTTCCCCACGCAAAGTGTCACGGCTCATATTACTTCATTACTTTTTAATGCGGCCGTAATCACTCCAGCATGCTGTAATTAGCGGCTGGTACGAGGAAAATATAGGGTGCCGGGAAACGGAGGGGAGCGAGGTGTAATTGTGGGTTAAGGATGTTTGTTTTGGCGCTGGCCCCTGTCCTCAGTGGTCCTAGGGACCGAGGGCGGGAGGGTGTTCCCAGCTCCCATCTCCCGCTAAAGTGTTCCAATCTCTAGGTAGGGTGTTCCCTTCTCTAGGTGGGGTGTTCCCATCTCTAGGTAGGGTGTTCCCTATCTCTAGGTGGGGTGTTCCCATCTCTAGGTAGGGTGTTCCCATCTCTAGGTAGGGTGTTCCCTATCTCTAGGTGGGGTGTTCCCATCTCTAGGTAGGGTGTTCCTATCTCTAGGTGGGGTGTTCCCATCTCTAGGTAGGGTGTTCCCATCTCTAGGTAGGGTGTTCCCTTCTCTAGGTAGGGTGTTCCCTTCTCTAGGTAGGGTGTTCCCTTCTCTAGGTGGGGTGTTCCAATCTCTAGGTGGGGTGTTCCCATCTCTAGGTAGGGTGTTCCCTTCTCTAGGTAGGGTGTTCCTATCTCTAGGGTGTTCCTGTCTCTAGGGTGTTCCCATCTCCAGGGGTACAAGAACGGAAGAAGTTGCCACTAGTTCTCTCTCTCCTCCTCTCTTTTTTGTGTTCACTCTCTCCTCTCCTTTCACTCTCTCACTCATTCATAAGGTTACAATCAATAGCACTGTCAGGTCTCTCATTATGGGTGTTTAACTACAGCAGGTGAAGGGACATTTCTGTCATCTTTGTAGCCGGCGACTTTTGCTGGTCAGCGTTTTCGTCCCGTAACAATATAGTCTCATGATTGGTCTTATGATTATTGATCTAAACTCTAATAGTTTAAATCTAACTGCACGGGGCGCCTCACTTTCCCTCGCCCCCCTGTTTCGACCAATCATTTCCCGCTGGGGGCAGGGATCTGTTAGCACGTAATTGGCCATAAACAGCCGACATAAACTCAGCCAGCAATAGCAAACTGTGTAAAAATCGTCTAATGGCTGCCACAATGTAGAATGGCCACTGTAGAAATACACTTACTAAAATACCCCTCTCAAAGCTTCATCCACTTAAGCATATTAAATCTCTGTTGCGAGAAGAGAATACTATTTTGGTAACAAGATGTCTATTTGAATAGTCAGTAAAAATCCAGACTTTTAATATTTGGTAGTAGGATTAGGGTTTTCTGTTATTGGCAGGTTGGGGGTTCGGTTCTAGGCCTTTGTATTAGGGTTTTGATGACTTAAAACGGTCAGGTTTTATGGTCTGCTTTGGGTTATACGTCATGGAGTTTCCGATAAGAGTCAGGTTTTAGGGTTTTAGTTTTTGGTTCTAGTGCTTGTACTGCTGTTGGGGATTTTAGGGTCTGGTTTTTGGATCTGGTCTCCTCTCTCTTGTCTCTCTGTCTCCCTTGCTTACTCTCTCTCTTTCCTCCTCTCTCCTCTCTCTCTGCTCCTGTCTCTCCTATCCCTCTCTCTCTTGTTTCTCTCTCTTTCATCCTCTCTCTCTTCTCCCTCATTCTCTTCTCTTC
>OLKM01000481.1:55979-58711 GCA_900291075.1 Melanogrammus aeglefinus | reverse complement strand
AAGGGGGGGGGATTTCTGAGAAAGTCTGTGTGTGTAGGGGTGGTGGAATGACACGCTTTCTCTGGATTAATTTGATTAAAGGCGAGCATCAGCACAAGCAGAGAGAGATGATGCTGATGCAAATCAGCCTAATATATAATAATAAATCTGTATATTTAGAATAAGAAACCACAGAACCAAATGTCTCACGGTACTTTATTTATTTAAAAAAACCATCAAACGTTGAATCCAAATATGTGGTAGCAATCCTTTTTTAATGTTACACAAATGTCTCGCAGTACTGTATTTATTTAAAAAAAAAAATCAATCAAATGTCGAATTAAAATTTGTTGTCGCAATACTTTTTATTGTTGAGCCATGCGAAACATCTCCGCCCTCTACAAAAAGACACACACACACACACACACACACACACACACACACACACACACACACACACACACACACACACACACACACACACACACAGCTCAGAAAAGTAATTGACAATTCCGGTGCACAATGGAAGAGGAACTATAATAAACGGCAAAACAATTCAATACTGGGTCCACTCCTTCAGATCCCTCAAGGCTCACTTTTAAAGGTTCTGCCGCTGTTCATTAATTTTTTTTGGCGTTGGCTGGGGCTTATTGAAAGCAGCGAACGACTGCAAGCGTTGTTGTTTGCATTCATTTCAGGCTGTCCACCACCGATTCAGACCCGGGTTGGGTCAAGGTTAAGATTTGAGTCTACCTGTTCCGACTGTACGTCAAGTCAGTCGTTTTGCCGATCTGTCTGATTGGGAAGCAGCGAGAGAAGGTTCAGCTCTTTTAGTCAAGGAAAATATGAAAAAAATGGACAAAGCAAACAGGGAATAAGGGCGACAGGCAGACAAATAGAGGAGCGGAGCTCTCCGCGGGGGGGACAGTCCATCCGGAGTAATTCCAAAACACTCCAGAATGCTATTGTCTCATTGATTCTCCATTCTCCCATCAGTCTCCCTGCTTTAGTTGGACCCTCACCTGTCATATGGCTGAGGTAAGTGCCCACTCCCCCAGAGCCAGCATTCATCCTGTACCTGAGGAGATGGCAGCGCAGACACCTTTGAATATATGGCATTGGCCCGCCTGTAATGTGACTATATTACACCTTCTTCTTCCTTCCTCTTCCTTCTTCATCTTCATCTTCATCTTCGTCTTCGTTTTCTTCTTCGTCTTCGTCTTCGTCTTCTCCTTCTCCTTGTTCTTCGTCTTCTTGTTGTTGTTCTTCTTCGTTTCTTCTTCCTCTACCTCTTCCTCTTCTTCTTCTTCTTCTTCTGTTTCTTCCGTCTTTCGTATTCATCTTCTTCTTCTTCTTCTTCTTCTTCTTCTTCTTCTTCTTCTTCTTCTTCCTCCAGAACCCTTCGTTGTTCTTCGGCTGTCATGACCATCAGCTCATCCTTCCTCTCATCCTTCCCCTTCTCATCTTCTTCTTCTTCTTCTTCTTCTTCTTCTTCTTCCTCCAGAACCCTTCGTTGTTCTTCGGCTGTCATGACCATCAGCTCATCCTTCCTCTCATCCTTCCCCACCACACCTCCCTCACACCCTCTGGGGTTTTCTCCGCCGATCCGAGGGTCATTTGCCCGTTTATGGGTTTAATTAAGGTCCTCTTAATTATTAAGTGTGCTCCAGGCAGAGGCTTTGGTTTGATCACTATCTGACTCGGTGTGTGTAGAGATACCCCCGCAGCTACACATCCGTCTCTCGTTACACCGGGGCTGCCTATACTCTCTATACATGGTCCGGAGGTTCACAATATGCTCAGGGCCGTTACAGTTGGCAGCCATTTTGTTAAGTAGTTAAGTATCCTACTTTTTCGTCGTTATCTCATTGAATGATTGTCCGGTTCCCATTGAACAATTATGTGTACCCATTTAACCCCCGGACACAAACATAGAAGTAAGGAAATTGGTCAAGAGGTCAAGAGACAGAGGGAACCGCACTGGCATCCTCCGTTTTCAATTTCGTTTGGTTTGATTCATTAAAGAGTGTATTCTATGAATACAAGTTGGAGAAAAAATTACTTTGGCAAGATCGTGAGGGAAAATGACTTAATGGAGGGGAAAAATAAACAAGGACACGACTCCCGAAACTTATCGGATTGCAGTTTTGGCACCTCCCAGATTTTCTTACTCTTGCCGAAATTTCTGCAGACAACGGAAATAGGGAGATTGTGTTTAATTAGCCACAAAAGCAAGCAGCAATCAAATGTTTCCAGTCTGCATTGGAGACCCCACTGGTCTTAAATAATGGAACCCCCAGTGAACCACCCCAAAACACATTGCGTATAAGACAACTTTGACTCAAAAGGACTGACAAAAAAAGACTTCTGGTGAAGTATGCTGACTGCTCAAGACGCCAGTCCTGACCAATCACCCCAAGGCATTGTGCGGGCCCCCAATACATTGTGTTGGCCCCCAAGACATTATGGACCCCGCAACCCAAGATAATGTCAGGCCCTCCAAGACATTGTTTGGGGCCCCCCCAAAGACATTGTGGCCCCTTCCCCAAGACATTGTTGGATCCCCACAAGACATGTTTTGAGGGGCCTTCCCAGGGACGCGAAATGAATTTCAGTGCCCTACTGACAAATAAAGTAGTATCGTATTGTGTGGCCCCCCACCCATGAACTTTGAACTTTAAGACTTTAACTTTTGGCGGCCTCGCTGCTCCCCCCCCCCCCCCCCCCCCCCCCGGCAGCACCGAGGGGGTGTA
>OLKM01000481.1:45979-53479 GCA_900291075.1 Melanogrammus aeglefinus | reverse complement strand
TAAAAGTGAGAAAGGGTCGAGACGTTTTACGAGGGCGAGAAGAGAGACGGTCCTATTTCACATCTGATTGCTGCATCCACCCCCCCCCCCCCACACACCCCCCACACACACACACACACCACACCACACCACACACACACACACACACACACACACACACACACACACACACACACACACACACACACACACACACACCCAACCTGCGGACAGGGCTAATTATCCGTACGACGCTGTGTACAGGAGAGATCTAGCGGAGCCGTCTGGAACAGGAACACCTCCTCCCCCTTCCCCTCAACCCCCCCCCCCCTTCCTCCCCCCCCCCGATGGAGGCGTCCTCCAGAGATGGGGGGGGGGGGTTGGGGGGGGGGGGGGGGGGGGGTTGGGGGTGCTGCTGGAGACGAAGACACAGACGAGAACACCAACGGAGGATTTATTGAATTGCATATTCACCAAGATAAATGCATGGGGGAGCGGGAGACGGAGCTGATCTCGCCCCGGTCTCAAAGGGCCTTTTATTTTCTGCCTGGAATGGGTTGCGTCCAAAGCCTCCGCACTGAAGCATGGACACGCATTTATATTGGACTAGGATTCAAAAAGACGAAGGCAGAAAACCCTTCGGTCGCTGGCTGGCTCCTTGCGCGAGCTCCGTCCTGGGTGACGAAAAAAACATCGTCACCCTGGTTCCGTTGAACCGTGATTTTCGGAAATATGTTTTATCGCGATGGTTGTTGTTTTTTTTTGTGGTGGGGGATCCGAAAAAACAGTGAATCGACGTACAAGGTCCTGGCACCGTTCACTGTCACAGAGACCCAACGTGCTGCTGCCGTTGTTCATAGCCGTGACACGGGACACCGACTCAACGCTCGTATCTCGAGCTGGAAAGATTGCCGTTTTTTACACAGGCGTGTTCGTGAGGCTGGCTCCAGGGTAACGGTGGTTACACCAGTGGGGGGGCCTTTCCCCCAGGTCCTGAGTGGCCCCCACAGGGGGATGTCAATCTTCTTCTAATTTTTCTGTTCAACCCCGTCTTGGAGAGCAGGGTCATCCCCTGGATGCGACACCATGGCCCGCCCCCATCGGGGTCCCCGGCCTGCCCCCTCCGGCTCCCTCTCCAGCGCCCCTCTGGCCCCCCCCCGTGGGTCCCTGGGAGCCGCTTCATTAACATTAGGGGCCAGTAGCAGTATGTTGAGCATGGACATCCACCTGCTGCTGCCGCCGCCGACCGCCGCCTGCACACTTAATTGGCTGGCAGGTCGCCAAGGCAACGTGTGTGTGTGTGTGTGTGTGTGTGTGTGTGTGTGTGTGTGTGTGTGTGTGTGTGTGTGTGTGTGTGTGTGTGTGTGTGTGTGTGTGTGTGTGTGTGTGTGTGTGTGTGTGTGTGTGTGTGTGCCAAAGACCAGTAAGTGTGAGGACATCAATTCTTCTGGTGTCCTGGAGCGGGGATAAAAGGGGAGTCTTCAGGCCGGAAAGCAACTAGGGGCACAGAGTGTACTGCACAAACAAGCACAATATACACACACACACACACACACACACACACACACACACACACACACACACACACACACACACACACACACACACACACACACACACACACACACACACACACACGTAATAGGGGTGCAGAACTTGTCACGTCGTTAGGGGGGACCACAATCATTGGCCATTTCTGGAGGGGACATCGATAATATAACCAACGTTTATCAAATGATCTGCTGTAACAGACACACAGACTTCAATGGTAGTTCATAATGTATATTAATGTATCACTTTAAGGCCATCACTACAAATATGTACCAATTTTATAGATCCATAGACATTAAACGGGCCAATCAAATGCAACGGTTCATACCACTGAGGATACATAGGGGGACATAAACAAAACCCTTAAGAAGTTTGCTGTGTATATGTGAATTATTTTAAAGGTGAGGTCTGCTTCTAATTAATGTATCTTTTTTGATTACATCATTCATTTTGGATCCAATTATAAAAGGGGGGGATTTCAAGTTATTCAGTTGGAGGGGACTGCCCCCCCCCTCCCCCCGGGATCTGTGGGGAGGGGGGGGGGGGGGGTGCATGTGCACACACACATGCACGCACACGCACACACACGCACGCACGCGAACAGGCACAGCTACACGCATACAGGTACTGACATGCAATCTCCCAGCATGCATCATACATCTCTCTCGAAACAGAAACACAAAATACACACACACACACACGCGCACAAGCTCCCAGCATGCACCATACAGCTCAACAGAAATACCAAATATAAACTAACACACACACACACACACACACACACACACACACACACACACACACACACACACACACACACACACACACACACACACACACACACACACACACACACACACACACACACACCTTCTTTCCTACTGTTCCCTCCTCCCTCTTTTACACAAATGCAAAAACACAACGTGTGGGCATGGGTGTCTGACACACACACACACGCACACGCACACGCACACGCACACGCACACACACACAACACACACACACACACACACACACACACACGCACGCACACACACACAGTTTTACCAGTGTGTAGAATAACCTTGGCTCTGTGTGGGGCCTGCCTCTCCAGTCTATTAGATAGATGGTGTTCCGTGCCGGCTGGCGTGCCTTTTCATTATGTTAACAACTAATCCATAGGAATGGGCCTTGAATGCTGGACTTGTTTCCCCTCACTCTCGTTTGCCTCTGGCATCAAAGCAGACTGTATCACGCCGGGACCGCTCTTTTACTGGCCATCTATCTTTGTGTGTGTGCGTGTTTGTTTGTTTGTTGTTATGTTGTGCTCATTTCTTTTTTACTTCCTGCAAAAAAAAAATGGTCCTCTTCCCATCTGTTTCCTCTGCTTCTTCTTGTTTTGCCTCCGTCTCTCTCTCTCTCGCCTCCTCTCCTCTCCTCTGTCTCCCCCTCTCTCCCAAGCCTGCCCCCTTACTCTCTCCCTCCCTCTCTCCCTCCCTCTCTCTCTCCCTGCTACCTTCACTCTCTCTCCTTTCTCTCCCACTCCCCCGCTGAATTCACTCTCTTGCTCTGTCCTCTCCCTCCCTCTCCCCTGCCCTCTCTCTCTCGCTCTTCCCTCTCGCTCTCTCCTCTCCTCTCCTCTTCTCTGCTGGCTTAATTAGGATGTGGCGGAGCAGGCGGTCGGTTGAGTAGCCTCTGTATCAGATGATAAATTGCTGTGTGTGGGGGGGCGGGGGGGGGGGGGGGGGTACGTACAGCTGCCCAGGGCCCGTGTGGCCGGGGAACACAAGGTTAGCGCCTGCTTTTGCTCCTCTTTTCACTCTTCCTCTCCCCGTCTCGCACTCTCATCAACAACTTTCCCTCTCACTCTCACTCTCTGCTCTCTCCCTCTCTCTCTCTCTCTCTCTCTCTCTCTCTCTCTCTCTCTCTCTCTCTCTCTCTCTCTCTCTCTCTCTCTCTCTCTCTCTCTCTCTCTCTCTCTCTCTCTCTCTCTCTCTCTCGTCTTGTCTCTTTATTTGCCCCCGTCTCCTCTCATTGGTTTAAAACCCAGCCACCCCCACACCCCCACTAGCTTCCCATCTGACCCTAGGAATTCCGTGTGTGTGTGTGTGTGTGTGTGTGTGTGTGTGTGTGTGTGTGTGTGTGTGTGTGTGTGTGTGTGTGTGTGTGTGTGTGTGTGTGTGTGTGTGTGTGTGTGTGTGTGTGTGTGTTGCGTGCCCATGCACATATGTCTGGTGTTAATTAAGACTATAGTCCGGCGGCGGCGGCGGCGGCGGTCCAGATCTGAACCAGCTGTACACCGCTGGACTGATCATTAGCGGGGGGGGGGGCGTTGGACGCCTGCTCAGAGGCGGCCGCATCGCCGGTCCGAGCGTGCCAGCTTTGGAGTGGAAGAGTGCGCCCTGTTTCTTTTGTTTTGTTTTGCATCGTAAATCCTCCGTGCGGCTTCGAGGGCCGACAACCTGAGTCTTCTTCATCTCTCGGCTTGAGTTGTGTCAGGCTACTCAATCCTCTTCACCTCGATGCTAACGGTAAACGGTACATGGACTGCCTTTATATAGCACGTTTCACTGAAAGCGCTTTACGATATTACCAAACATTCACCCATTCATGCACAAACTCACACACCGACGGCCGGTCCCAACCATGTAAGGAGACAGCCAGCTCGTCGGGAGCAGTTAGGGGTGAAGTGTCTAGCTCAGGGACACCTCGGCACTCTAGGCGCTAGGAGGAGACGGGGATTGAACTAGCAACCTTTCCGGTTTACCAGCCAACCCCGCTCTACCTGCTGAGCCACTTGCCTCCCCCCCTAATAGACTTGAAGCTGGCCGATTGATAGTCAGCGAGTTTCCGAGATGGAGGCGGTGGAGGCGGTGGCTTTTAACACACAAAGAGACTCCCGGTTGGAAATTGAAACCCGGACATTTACGCGGGTTTCATGTTTTTGTTCAGCCATCTCTTTTGTTCAGGGTTATTAGGAGACTTATCGCTCCTGACTTAAACGCAGACACTCAGACGGCACTCAGGGTTTTCTAAAAAAAGAACAGATTTTACGCTTGGCGGAAAAGGACGGTACACAACAGGAAAATGTGGCAGTCGAAAGGCAGACCACATGGCTAGTCCGACGAACGGAAGTAAAACTAATCCTAACTCGCACACGAGGCATGTTGACCCGGAAAACGCATGCGCGCACACACACACACACACACACACACACACACACACACACACACACACACACACACACACACACACACACACACACACACACACACACAGGTAAACAGTAACAGAGCGTGAACTATCGCTAGGCAGATACTGCATACTAAAGGGCTGATTGTGGTTCCACGTTGACCCAACGCAAGGGGGTTTACGGACGGAGCCATTGCGTTATTGCGGACCCTCCGTGCGTCCACCGTAAGGGGCCGGACGTGCGCCTCCGAAAAAACGTTAGCCTTGCCTCGAGGCGACGCGGCAGCGTGGGCTGTGATTGGTCTGCTCGCTAAAACCCGCCGCCATAACCAAAACAGGTTCACGACCGTGTCGAACGGTGCTTCGATGCGGAACCACAATCAGCCCTTTGAGTACAGGTGAAGTAACGAGACATGGAAAACACCTGGGGGTAATTAGGGAGAACAGCTCACACCTGGGAAGGGGGGGGGGGGGTAAGGGGGCTGCTGGGGGCGGGGCCGGAGCGAGCTCGCTGTGACGGTGATGATTAGGGTTTGACGAATGAGGGACAGCCCCCCTGTCCGTCAATCAACCGTGGGATTTGTGATCTGTGACGCAAAAGGGGGGGGGAGCAGGCGCTGCTTATGAGATGTCAAGTTGTTAAATAGATCGACAGTTGTGCCGTCCGTTTTAAAAAGCGGTTCTGATTATTATATAGGATCGGTGCTTCCGATATGTTTGAGCGTAAAGTTGGGTCTCCAGCCGAGGGGACTGGCAGGTTGACTCGTGAGGCCGATGTGTGCGTTTCGGATTGGTTCGTGTTTCAGAACAAAGGACTGCTGTAGATCACCGCTTTTCCTGCGATCGCCATTTGACACATCCTGTCCACACAGCACAAAGTCTGTTCATTTCAATTTTCATAACATGTTTTGTTATTGCTCTGAAAAACGGGACTAAAAGAGGAACATCCCGAGGGACTGAGACAGCCCTAACAACAGTTATACAGTGAATATGCCGTTTCAGATTCAATTTCAAATTCGATTTTATTTACTTTGTTTTGTCGTGCAGAGTGTCCCTCACAACAATCATACAAGTGTCTCCCGCGCCCTTTATTTGTCACACACACACACACACACACACACACACACACACACACACACACACACACACACACACACACACACACACACACACACACACACACACACACACACAGACCACTCTGTTTTCCCCCCCTACACTTTATTCCTCATTTAATTCACTTTCTCCATTTCTTCTCTCCCTCCCTCTCCCTCCCCCTCCCTCCCCCTCCCTCCCCCTCTCTGGCTGTGCAGGGCTGTCTGTCAGCGAGGGGGGGAGGGGGGGTGAGGGTGAGGTGTGGAGGGGGGGGGGGGGGGGGGAGGAGGGCGGTCCAGCCTGATGGATGATCGTCACGTTGGAGGAGCAGTCGTCCTTAATAGACACGACAGGATGGAAACGCAGGGGAGGTAAATGTTAAAGGCCTCATAAAACATCCCCCCCCCCCCCCCCCAACGCCCCCGTCCTTCTGCCCCTGAGCCCCCCCCCCCTCCTCGCACACCTCCATCACTTCTATCCTCACTCCCTTATTCACACACAGACACGCACGCACGCACACACACACACACACACAAAGATGCCCATGCACGCACACACACACAGACACACACACACGAAGACACACACAGACACACACACAATAAGACAAAGACACACACACACACACACACACACACACACACACTAAAGACACACACACACACACACACACACACACACACACACACACACACACACACACACACACACACACACACACACACACACACACACACACACACACACACACACACACACACACACACACACACACACACACACACACACACACACACACACGCGCGCCTCGCTCAGTCTGCCCCCCTGCTGTGGCCACTGCAGTCCGTCGTGTGCGTACACAGGTCAGGGGATTGTGCGACAGCCTTGTGTCTTTTCACCGTGTGTTTGTGTGTCTGTGTGTGACTCGACAATGAGCAGGCAGCAGGAGGGTCTTAAGGTTCGTTATATAACCAGTCCTATCCAGATTTCCCGTTCTCCATTTTAGTCTTTCAGAAGCGCCAGCTGTGGTTAAACACTGGTTACTGGAATCATCAACTTGATTGTTTACTGCACTCATTAATTAACGTTTTACCGTGTTTATTAAAAATGGAAATAGCATGAAATTACATTCTAATTAGATTAGGGTTGGTTCTAAGTGATAGAGGGGGATCCACAGTCAGATTGCCCCCACTGTGATTACAGAGACAGTGGGCGAGCTTCTACCGCGGTTGGTTCTCCGGTAAACTACTTCCAACGCAGTTAGTTTTTACAGCTCAATTGTTCAATAGTTCTTTATTCATTTATCGCCTTGGCCTTTAAGTAAAAGTATGTGATGTTTTTTTTAATCTCTAAATATATCTGCTCGGGTATCGTTGTAATGGTCAGCACATTATGCGGTGTACGCTATTAAACGGGCTATTTGTAGTACGGAAATGCAGATAAAGAGTTCCCCGTTATGTTTTATTTACATTTTCAGCTTTTTCAGATTTTCTGCAGTGTGTCACCCTGTATATTTTCTTATGATATATTTATATATATATATAATTATATATGTCTACCCCCCCCCCCCCCCTCTCTCTGGTGGTCCCTCGGCGTGCATCTCAACGCTCGGGTTGACAAGTGATGAATGGAGCCGTGGTTGAAAACATGGCCGCCCAATTATACTTGTCCACGGGCTCCGACGCCGACGCCATTAACAAGGGG
>OLKM01000481.1:40979-43479 GCA_900291075.1 Melanogrammus aeglefinus | reverse complement strand
GCCTTGCGCAGTTGATTCTGCCGGCGGTGTGTGAATGTGTGTGTTAGCCGTTGTAACTCGCTGTGGATAAAAGCGTCTGCTAAATGGCCTAAATGTAAATGGTTGCACAAGCCGAATTTGTTGTCTGTTCAATTCTCGCCCCGAGATGTTTTTCGGTCTTTTTGGACTGTTGTTGTGGGTTGAGCATATGCTGCATCACATTTGGTATTCAAAGTATGCATAGCCTTCTAGGTACCTGTCGCTACCTAAAAGCCAAGTTCAGTCAAAGCCTAATGGTCAAAGAGCAGTGTATATATATTATTTTCAATGTCAAATTGAACCATTTCTAAAATCTCTTTTGGTTTATCCAGGATGGTTGTTCGAGTGTTATTTCTCAGCCTGTATTGTGCTACTGCTCCTATCTATTTTCAGATGCCTCCTTTTTCGAAATTCAATCTTGCCTCAGTGCATCTGAATGTTGTGCTCTCGTCCTGAGCTCGAATGCTAAGAACACTCCAAAGCTTGAACGGCCGAGACTGACCACCTGTCGCTGAAGTTCACCCCCCACCCACCACCCACACACTCTTGGTTTAAGCTTTGAACCAGTCTCTTGGTGCTCATCCTGTCCCAGTTGGGTGAGGGGAACTCATGGGGGGGAAGAGAGAGAGAGAAAGAGGGAGAGGGAGGGACTTCGAAGGAAGAGAGAGAAGCTTCTGTTACATCTTTCGTTAAATTGCTCTTTTAAATCCTCTGAATATGAAACTCCATGTTTTTTCTCACCGTCGTTCTTCTTCTCGTCTTCATGTTCCTCACGCTGCAGGGGGCTGTTGACCGACGTACAAGGCCCCCAACGAGTTAGAGATGAGAAATTGGGTTTTGGTTGCAGGAGCGCGTAACATACAGCCCATAATACTCAGCAGTTTCGGCGGGCCTCTGACCTCCAGCACCTCTGACCCCCACCAACCCCCCCTGAGGTTCCTACCACCGGTCTCTGATGGACGCAGGCGACCCCGCCCCTCTCCGACCCCAGGTGGAGTCCCTCAGGGCGTAGTGGAAGGCCACCATTGATTTGCACTCCAGCCAGCAGCTGGAGAGAGAGTTCAAACTGGAGCCCTTGGTCGTACCGTCCACCCCGGGGGCAGGTGGAGGAAATGGACGTTGAGTCACAGTTGGGGCAGTGAATGGGGGCAGCACCATAGCTAGTCGCTTCCTCCCACTGGAAGTGACTGGCTCTGACCTACTCACAAGATTCACTTGTTCAGGGTTCACCTAGTCTCTGCATTTTATAGAACAAAAGCAAACGTGGGATTTCTCACAGGTTCTATTTTCTGTTCCTAGCATCTTGTGGAAGGTTTGTGGTCTTCAAGGTTCTGCTCAATAAAAACAATGGATCCAGTGGTATTCTATCCTGAAGGTTTTCAGTCCCTCAGCAGCCAGCCACCATCAGGTTTCAACCTGTCCAGCGGGGTGTCTGGCTGCTCTGAGGTCTGCTTTTCAAGTGCCGGCATTTTGGTCCTGAATTTAGATCCAATTAAGGGCCATTTGCAAAGATTTGAATTAGTCATTAACTCTATGCAGTTATTAATTTGATCCTGGAAATGTAAATGCAATCCACTCGCAGCATCAATTTAATAACGAGAAAAAATGGACGTCATCACTTCATAACGGAGAGATGGATGATATTCTTTTTTTTTTATGTTGATGACCTCATTGCTAACGGAACAATAATCAATAGTTACACCCCCGGCCTCTTAAGGATGAACAATGACGTGTACGGCACTCTAGCCATTTGCATTTCTATAATAGAGCAGTTAATCACAAGCTTTAATTGACTTTACAACACACTCAATATGTCACATTGTTCATCTTGTATCTTAAATAGTCCGGGTGTGACCTTTTTAAAGGATCCATTGTCATTGAGATGTCAAATTAAACTCTGGACCTGAGATGAGGATTCTTTTTTTTCCCGCCCCCTCTTACATTCTCTCTTTTTATGTGTTGTAAACGCAACGGTCTCAACTCCAATTACGTTTCCCATCCGGGCTGAGGTGAAGGCCGCGGTGAACATGCGTTTCTTGGCAAGGGACTCTCGGTCGAAATCCTGCAGGGGAAAGCACAGGGCAGAATGATCTCCCTAAGTACAGGGGAGCTCTGTAGCCTGGCTTTTTGTTCGTCCCTGAAAGGATTTCAGGGTTTTTTTCCCCGATCTATACTATGGCTGTTGTCGTACTCGTAGAGAAAGGGTCGTCTTGATGTTGTCGGATTCGCTGTTTATTCTATTTCTGCACATTTGAACCTCCCCGTACAATTGACACCATTTTACCCAATAGTGTCAGACCATAACAACAGATGGTGCTCGTCAAGCCTCGATGATGACTGATGAAGGTTAGCGCCGCGTTGTTAATCTTCATCGGCGACGCATTCGGAATTGCGTTAAATTGGCAGTAATAACGCAGCATAACGCCAGTGATAAAACGCGCCGCATCATACATGAAAAGACACGCAGAAGAAGGTCTGAACT
>OLKM01000481.1:30979-35979 GCA_900291075.1 Melanogrammus aeglefinus | reverse complement strand
GATAACCTCTCGTTGATTAGGAAGCTTTCTTCATCATAATCAGCTTTATCGTCATCACCTTCATCAGCATCAGCATCATCATCGTCTTCATCATCATCATCATCATGGGCCTCACCAGTCCCTCACTTTTTAGGAAGCCCTCATCATCATCATCATCATCATCATCTTCATCTTTATCAGCATCATCATCTTCATGGGCCGTACCAACCTCTCTTTGTTAAGTAAGCCTTCATCATCATCGTCATCATCTTCATGGGCCGTACCAACCTCTCATTGTTAAGTAAGCCTTCATCATCATCGTCATCATCTTCATGGGCCGTACCAACCTCTCATTGTTAAGTAAGCCTTCATCATCATCGTCATCATCTTCATGGGCCGTACCAACCTCTCAGTGTATAGTCCTCCATCGTCGGCATCATCATCGTCATCATCATCTTCATCCTCTCCCTCGTCCAGCCTCTGCTGTAGCTCCCCCCGCTCACGTCCCCTGTGTGTGTGTGTGTGTGTGTGTGTGTGTGTGTGTGTGTGTGTGTGTGTGTGTGTGTGTGGGTGGTGGGTGGTGGGTGGTGTGTGGTGTGGTGTGTGTGTGTGTGTGTGTG
The DNA here is from genome assembly GCA_900291075.1 of Melanogrammus aeglefinus. Lineage (NCBI taxonomy): Eukaryota > Metazoa > Chordata > Actinopteri > Gadiformes > Gadidae > Melanogrammus > Melanogrammus aeglefinus. Next base: position 35,380 of record OLKM01000481.1, on the reverse strand, counting down.
TGTGTGTGTGTGTGTGTGTGTGTGTGTGTGTGTGTGTGTGTGGTGTGTGTTGGCGGGCCGCGTGGAGCCCCCCCCCCCCCCCCCCCCGATGACGTCACAGCTCCCGCCTCAGCCTTCACCCGGGTTTACCACCAGCCTCCTCTAAATTAAACTTCTGTTGTCGCCGTGGCGATACTCTCATCCCTTTCATCATCTCCAGCTCCGTCTGTCCTGAGGACGTTTTTACCCTAGCAATAACACCGTGTTGGCAGGTGTGTGTGTGTGTGTGTGTGTGTGTGTGTGTGTGTGTGTGTGTGTGTGTGTGTGTGTGTGTGTGTGTGTGTGTGTGTGTGTGTGTGTGTTGGGAGACATAGCTGTCCTGGCATGTCCTAATTGATCTTGTTTAAAGGGATGTAGCAGGCAGAGGCAGTAGACCCTCGTGAACACTTGTCTGGGATTTAATTAAGAAGGCAAAACAAATGTAATGACAATTACAATCTTAAAATGAAGGGAAGAGGAAATAAGGACGGGAGATGGGAACGGGAAGAACGGGCTAATTAGCAGGGTTGATGTTGTGTTCCTATAGTATCCCCTACTGGAGCACACACACATACACACACACACAAAAACACACTAAAAGAAATACACACACACACACAAACAAACATACACTAAGACACACACACACACACACCTACACACACATATACAGACACACACACATACATACTGACACACACACACACACACACACACACACACACACACACACACACACACACACACACACACACACACACACAAACAAACATGCACTAAGACACACGCACACACACCTACAGACACACACATACAGACACACACACATATACAGACACACACACATACATACTGACACACACACACACACACACATACACATATACACACACACACACACACACACACACACACACACACACACACACACACACACACACACACACACACACACACACACACACACACACACACACACACACACACACACACACACACACACACACACCTCCTCTTTGTTCTCCGTGCAGGTTTCCTCTCCATCTGGGTGCGTGTGTGTCAGGATGTGCCCGTGGCATAAGGATTTTGTCACATCTTTCCCTTCCCGGCAGCCTCCGAAATCGCGAGTATGCAAATCCGAGGAGAAAAAAAGGGCGAGATTTCATAGTTGTTGACATGCTGTCGAGACACCGGCACTCTGCACAATAAGAACCAGAGATGAGTGTGTTTGTTGTTTTTTCCAGTTTTACAATCAAAGGGATAAGTACTCGCGTGTACTTTATTGATCTTATAGTGTTCGAAAAAACCACAATAAAATGCCATCATATCATCCGTACACTATATCATCCACATGACACGGGAAAATAGGATGAACTCAAACGGGAAAAAACAGGAAACGATGTGCAACGGAAACGGGAAAAGAGGTAAGACTCACTCCACGGCATGACCCACATTTAAATATCACGTCCAAGGACTCGTAGCGTTTCTATATGTATATATATAATATTTCGTATTCGTATTCACAGTCTTTTTGCTCAGCAAACCAGTGTTCATCTTCAAGTGTCCGAGAGGAGGCCCAAGGGTCCGCGTGTCCTTTGGCCCTCGGGAGGCCCGGTCCACGATAAGGCTGTCGTCATAACAACGCCACACACACCCGCCCCCCCATCCCCCCATCCCCCATCCCCCATCCCCACCCCTCCCATCCCTCCCCTTTAATTCCACGGAAAACTGGACCGTCCCGGAAAGAAGTCCGTCCGGAGGGTTACACATCGGAGTCGTAGGAGTATTGCTGGCTGAGTGACTGTGAGGAGGAAGGGGGGGTGAAGAGTTCAGGGGTCAGGGGTCAGAGGTCGGCGTCGTCTCCCAGAGGCCTCAAGCCTCAACCAGAGCAGCGTGTCCTTGTCTCTCTCTCTCTCTCTCTCGCTCTCTCTTTCTCTCGCGCACTTTGCCTCGCCCCGGAGACGGGGCTGTGCGTCCCGATTTAGACTCCGCCCGCTGCCGCTGTGCGAATGCCCACACTCTGGTCTCTCTCACACGCTTTGATGAGGACGGGGAGGGCTGTTTAGGAATCTGGGTTGAGCGTGTGTGTGTGTGTGTGTGTGTGTGTGTGTGTGTTTCTAATGATGTACTGTCGTCGCACTGCTTTTAAGGGGATCTGGGCTTCTAATGGATGTACTGTCGTCGCACTGCTTTTAAGGGGATCTGGGCTTCTTGGGGACTTGGTGGGCGTGTGTGTAAGACTCTTTGAACGGAGGGTGAACCAGTTTGTGTGTGTGTTTGTGAGTGCGTGTCTGTGTGTCGACGTGCAGACGCAGGCACGCATGAGCGAGCTTTCTCTGCAACGTGCACGCTTTTCCTGCGTCTGTGTGTGTGTGTGTTTACGTGCAAACGTCGGACGTGTGTGTGTGTGCGTGTGTCTCTAGGCGGTGCTTGCTTTCCCATGTTTGTGTGTCAGCCAAACCCAGTGAGCACACACAGTGTGATGAATGAGGCAAAGATACAGAAAGATGGGGGAGAGATGTGTGCAGGGAGTGCAAGAGAGCGAGAGACAGCGAGAGGGAGGGGGAGAGGGAGAGAGAGCTTGGTTAAGCTAGGAGAGATTAGCTCTGGCTCAGTCCGGCTCTCTGCTGGGGATGGGTAAGAGAGAGACTGCAGGGACTACCCCAGTGTACGGGTTCGCGGGCAGGGCAGTGGAGGTTACCCTCTCTGGGGTGTGTGTGTGTGTGTGTGTGTGGTGGTGTGTGTGGTGTGTGTGTTGTGTGTGTGTGTGTAGTGTGGGTGTGTGTGTGTGGTGTGTGTGTGTGTGTGTGTGTGTGTGTGTGTGTGGGGGGGGGCATGGAGGCTCCAGATTACACACAATGAAGAGGGGAAGTCTAGGTTATAAAGGGAGGAGCTACGATGTTATAACGTTAGTACCGCGCAGTTTAACGATTGTAAATGGAACGTTCATAGTTATCACTGCGGAGTTGAATTTAATTGGGTGCTAATTGTACATTTGCAGCTATTTCTTCAGTGAGCCGGTCTTTACGAATGAAATACTTTGAAACATGTTGTTTCATGCTATGGTGTTTTTTCGTTTCGCTAGAGAGGAAAAAAAAAAAGGACCTATGATATATTAAAAACCAAGTTTAATATATGAAGAGGGCGGCCCCACGGGTTATTGGTCCTCAGCTTCAGAAGGCAGTGATGACAACGCCTGGGAGATAATGTGGAGATGATGGGAATTAAAAAAAGGAGAAGCTCTGAACACCTTTAGCTCGCCGTGGAACCTGGTTCCACAGCCCTGGGATAGCACGGCTGGGATGGAGAAATTAGGAAATAATGAGTTTTACCGTAGCGTTCTGCTCATGTGTGCATCACACACACAAACATGTACGCACGCACACGCTCATGCGCCCATACACACACCTGCACACACAGATCCTGCTTGGAGGAGACCTTCAAACAAACTGCTTAGCTCTGCTTATTTGTGTGTGTGTGTGTGTGTGTGTGTGTGTGTGTGTGTGTGTGTGTGTGTGTGTGTGTGTGTGTGTGTGTGTGTGTGTGTGTGTGTGTGTGTGTGTGTGTGTGTGTGTGCGTGCGTGTGTGCGTGCGTGTGTGTGTGTGTGTGTGTGTGTGTGTGTGTGCGTGTGTGTGCGTGTGTGTCTCCGTCCATCCGAGAAATGAAGGATATCAGCGCTGAAATTATTTGCTATTTTACTCAACACTCCTGTATTCTCTTTCTTTGGGCAGAATACTGTAATGCTACCCGTCCTAGATGCTGGGTCTTTCAACTGTAATGGAAGAAAATAGTTAAAAATGGCGACTGGCCTCCCCACACAGGATAATAATGCAACACATCAGCCCAAAGCAGCCAACATGTGACACATTAGTAACTCTGGGAGCTGGTGTAAAAATGTATCTCAACAGATTTTTCCGTGTTAATTAAGGAAAAAAAAATAAAATAACTTTGCACACGTGTTTCACCGCAAAATCGAGGATAATCGAACGATGGTCAATGTGGCTATATCGGCCGGCGATATCGCTATATAGTACCAGTGGTGCATCGCCACGACAACGCGGCAGCATCCTCCGTCCTCCCGCAGGCTCCCTCACTTCTTCCTACAGCTCGGCGTCTCCCCTCGCTCAGCCCAGCAGCAGCGGGCCGTGAGTCGCTGTCAGTACAAACACGAGCCGGTTCCTTCTGCCCGCCGTGTTTGTACACAGTAATTGATACCGCCGTCCTCCCGCACACACAACCCTCCGACATGTTTGCTGGAGACGGCGTGTGTGTCCCAGTGTGTGTGTGTGTGTGTGTGTCTCTCTTAGTGTATGTGTGTGTGTATGTGTGTGTGTGTCTCTTAGTGTGTGTGTGTGTGTGTGTGTGTATGCATGTGTGTGTGC
>OLKM01000481.1:15000-20000 GCA_900291075.1 Melanogrammus aeglefinus | reverse complement strand
TCAGAGACAACAGACCTAATGCTGAAGCTCCAATGTCGCTACAGAGTGTTTATTTGGTTTCTTTTTTTTTAACACGGGTGATCTAGCGGGCACGTGCGGAAGTGTTGTCCTTGACGGCGATGTTGTGCATTGTCAATAATGTGTGTGTTTCTTTGTTTAGCTGTGCTCACGACTTGGGGAGGGAGGGAGGGAAGGGGGGGGAAACAAACCTGGTCCCAACCGGACCACGATCGGCTTTTTAAGTATTCATTTTTGCGTTGTTGTTGTCGTTTTGTTTTATTTAAAGCTTCAACCAAACGAGTGAGGTTCAGCGTGGAAAAGGTTTATGTTTTTAACACTTGAACATTTCCGTGTAAGTCTTCCACCTGTAGAGCCAAAACTGTTCCAATGCGTGTTGCAAACTAAAGCTTCCCTTGTTCCTTCCCAGCCTTCCAAACTATTAATATCAAACAGCTAAGATAATTAAGGGGCAGCATATAGTCATTTAGGGTAAGAGTGCCCCACATCTTCTGCGATAGACATTTCTTTTGCAAATCTCCTCGTTATTAAGGCTTCAATTACGACGCACAACTTTGACCCAACGCTCAAACTCTTGACGCGTTCATTCATATACAAAGGCAAAGCAATTATAGATAATGAATAAAAGTCTGCATTATTCAGATGCACAACACACACGTAGGCACGCGCGGGCGGGCGGGCGGGGGGGGAGGGCAGCATAAGAGAGCTGATTGCGTGATGCCCATCGGGTGAAAGAGTCATTTCCCCCGTCCACCCTTAGCGTGATCTTCCTCCAGATCTTCTGTGATTATAAAGGAATTAAGGGCCGCCATGTTTTATGACCGTAGGAGCCTCGTGGCTCTGTGAAGATGCCCCCTTCAAATCAAATCTCATTCGCCTGCCGCCGCTGATTGAAAGAAGGAAACGGTACTATTATGGACATCTTTGTCTGAGTAATTTGTAGATTGAACGGATTGTGTTGATGATTTCCTTGCTCCCGCGGAAGACGCACACTCAATCGGAAGCGGTGGACGCCTAATTGGGTATCTTTCAACCTCTCGCTGCAGAAGGCCTGACATTGATGCACTACAAAAGAATTTGCTCTATTGTTGCTGTGAAGTATATGGTACTGTGTGTCTGTTGTCTGTGTGTGTGCGGCAGTGTGCGGGCTTCCCTGTGTGTATCCATCTTTGCGGCTCACACATGTGTGCACATTTTATGGCAGCAAGTGCGCGCAATTGTTTTGGGCCGGGAAAAAACAGCGGAGATCAGGTTCTGGTGGCGTTCCGGGAGCTGGGTGGCGTGCTCGTGTACAAAGGGTGGTCTCTTCTGCGCTGCAGGTCTCACCCAGACTGTTAAGGGAGTTGTTAAGATAATGCTTGCTTCCCCTTAAGCCTTTAGGGTACAACCCAGTCGTTGACAGGCTCGTGCTTTTACAACTGCTCCTCCATCACAGCCTTAAACCAAGGGACGGTGAGCCAACTCGTCCAGGTACTGAACCCAAACTATGTTTATGTTCGGATAACATGATAATACTAGACGAGTGAAGAAGTATGTAAACGAAGGGTTTATGTGCTGGCGACATGAGCTCCATGTTGCTGGAAAACACAATTTTTTTTGAAATTTGAAATTGATTCAGATTCTTGAAATGGACTTGGCATGTTTATAGTGTTGTTGTTTTTCTTAACTGCAATTGAATCGTTTGAACCGGCTTTTAGGTTTTTATGGGTTTACAATGTCAGTGTTTATGTTTACAGAGAAACGTTTTAACTCGGTACCCTGTTACCACAGTGAGGCTCCACTTGCTAGCATTGTGTTTAAACTATAATATTCCGATTTTGTCAGTAAATACTATTCTAGATTATTTTATGCCAATATTTGAATTGATTTATTTTTTATTTTTTTAAATTGGACACGAATTGGCACAGGTATATATTTCTTCACTGGGTCAAATATATTGAAATCTTTTCAATTTCGAATTTGAGAAGCTAATCCACTTTTTTTATGTAATCTAAAACAAAATTCAAACGCCACGCAGAAAGCTCCTTTCTCTTCAACATTTCACAAACGTTTCAAAAAATGGCTGCTGCCCTGAGATGTGTTATAAAACTAGTATGTTAAAGAACAAAAGGACTCTTTTCAGTGTGAAATATTACATTTAGTTTGTTTTTTTGATATACGTTTGCTTTATTGCCAGCACCTTTTTGCTATGAATTTATTTATTCTTTATTGACCTGAATTCGCCTGAGCTGAGTCAATAGACATGAACTTAAGTCAACAAAGTGAAATAAGTGTCCAATAAGTTTAGATGTTTCCCCCAAAATAGTGCAATATTGCACATACTTTATCGGACATGCCTATGACAGGTCATACCATACAATGGTGTAGGAGACATCCTGGCCCATTCATCTTTCAACGTTTTTCGTTTTTTTTTTTTACATATACTGTATATGTTTATATTTGCTCTCCTTGTTTTTTGCATAACTGAAAGGTACTTCATTTTGGTCTGCGGCTCCAAGCGGACCAATCTTTGGTACTTGTGTATACTGATGTACATTTGACATATTTATAATGCAGTTTGTAAATATCCTTTTTTTTATTTTATTATGTTTGGTTTCGTCTATTTCATTTTACTGTTGTTTAATCCTTTTTCTTTTACGTTCAGAACGTGGATAAAAAGGCAGAAGCCCAAGAGTCTTTTGTTTGTATGCTTGGTTGTCCTTTGACCCCGTAATAAACCCTTAAATAAAACAATGTAGCCTTCCCTAGGCATTGGGAAATAATTCAAATGCAACCGTGTATACTTTATCATCTGCTGTGCTAACATCGTCTCTTTACAAAGCTGTTTGCATTTTGACCTCTAGAATACAACAAGGCCTTCAATCAAGCCTTTGACGCACACAAAGTACTTCCAACCAGAGCATTCTGAAATGATTACAATGAATTCAAGTGTTACTAGGTTAATTATCAACTCGTTTCGAGATCGCACTTCCAACTGGGGGGTCAGAAACTACTAGATACTACTCGTTTTGTTACATTTGTAAACATGAATCAAAGGGTCACGAAGTGAAGTCACATCTCCTTCCAAGAAGGTACTTCCATCTACAACTGTTGAAAAAGGTCTCTGCTTATATCGTTATTTTATTGATTACAATGAATTACAGGGTCGCTAAGTGAAACCACATGTCCACTTCCTGCGTGGAGGAAGTGGAGAAGCGATGAAGGGAGGGAGGATTAGGGTAAAGACTTAGGGTTTAGTGTCAGGGCAAAGGGAAAGTGAGAGGTGTCAGTGTTCAGAGGAGTCAACCCCTCACTAATCCACCTCTTATTCTCTGCTAATCCCGTCCCTCTCTCCCCGTTCTGTCTTTGTGGCGCTTTTTCACCTGTGTCTCATTGTATCGCCACTTCCACCCCTTGATAGAACTATAATACACACACACACACACACACACACACACACACACACACACACACACACACACACACACACACACACACACACACACACACACACACACACACACACACACACACACACACACACACACACTCGTACCCTTGACATCCTAAATTCTCGACCTCCCACCATGTCCTGGCAACCGTAACCCAAACCCTGGTCGGCTTCTGGGGTTTACGATTTATTTAGCCGACATTTTTATCCAGAAGGCTTACGCCAACTTTGGATAGTGTCATGGATGGTGTCACTATGGAACAGGTAAGGGTCAGGCGACTTGCCCGTAGAGCGAGAGGCAGACTGTGGGCATCGAGGGTTCGAACCCGGGACTTTTCATCACCACTCTCACAGCTGTACTGCAAATGGAGCACATAGCAGCCAAAACGTCTGCTGACAAACCTAAAATGTGATGTTGTTGTTTGTATTCAGAGACCCTCCCCTGGTGTGTGTGTGTGTGTGTGTGTGTGTGTGTGTGTGTGTGTGTGTGTGTGTGTGTGTGTGTGTGTGTGTGTGTGTGTGTGTGTGTGTGTGTGGTGTGTGTGTGTGTGTGTGGGTGTGTGTATATCTTTTTCTGTTTGTGTGTCTTGTCTGTTTGTGCATGTGTTTTTTGTGAATGTGTGTCACTCTATGGGTGTGTATGTGTCTGTTTGTGTATGTGTGTGTATGTGTATGTACCAGAGACCCTTCCCTGGTGTGTGTGTGTGTGTGTGTGTGTGTGTGTGTGTGTGTGTGTGTGTGTGTGTGTGTGTGTGTGTGTGTGTGTGTGTGTGTGTGTGTGTGTGTGTGTGTTGTGTGGGCGTGCGTGCGTGCGTGCGTGTGTGTTTGTGTGTCTGTGTGGAGGTGACTACAATGTGTATATTTGTGTGTGTGTGTGTGTGTGTGTGTTTGTGTGTGTGTGTGAGTGTGTGTGTTTGTATATTCCATCAGGAACAGCCTAAACTGTTAGGAGGACTCCTGCGACGCCCACCTCCTCTCATAGACAAATTGCCTCCCAGATTGCAGAGGAGGGTCCGAGCAGATGGATGGGAGCGCGCGACGAGACCCCCGTCCTGCGCCGACATTAGGGGCCGTGATTTACATAAGGCGTGGGCAACCCTGTCGGTGCCATCAGACAGGCCGGGGCACGAGGTCATGAACGGCAAAACGGTGAAACACGCAAGGAGATGGACTCCATCACTCTGAGACCTGTGATAGCATTATTGAGCTTTGGCGGTGAAACACTAAACGTTATTTTATGATTGAGAGTCCACGGACACATACATCCTCTTTTTTTGTGTTTAAATCGACCAAAATGTAGTATCCCCCTTGTCCAAGCCTTCTCTCTCTCGTTCTCTCTTCCCCTCTCCCCCTCTCCCCTCTGTATCTCTCTCTCTCTCTCTCTCTCTCTCTCTCTCTCTCTCTCTCTCTCTCTCTCTTCTCTCTCTCTCTCTCTCTCTCTCTCTCTCTCTCTCTCTCTCTCTCTTCTCTCTCTTCTCTCTCTCTCTCTCTCTCTCTCTCTCCCCCTCCCTCTCTCTCTCTCTCTCTCTCTCTCTCTCTCTCTCTCTCTCTC
>OLKM01000481.1:0-12500 GCA_900291075.1 Melanogrammus aeglefinus | reverse complement strand
ATAGATGTATAATGATTCTCAAACTATGCATATTTAAATGTTGATTTATATTTTTATATATACATATATTAGGCCTACATATATGTAATTTTTTGATTAGCGTTTTTATATTATAGATAGTAAATCAGTTTCTTCATCTATGAATGTTTTTCCCTTTCTGAGATTGGTGAGTAATGTACAACCAGGCGTAATTATCTCAACTGTATAGTGTTTTTTTCCTTTTATAGTTTTTTTCTGTTTGTGTCTATTTTGTATTTCCTCTGTTGTTTATCCTGAACAATAAAGATGACCTTGTCTTAGCCTCCTGTCATAGAGATTGCTGTAGAAGCCTCTGACACGATGTTGTCACTTGACATGCATTAGTGAGCCCTTGTTAAACTCTCAGGGTCGTCATCCTGCTCACTGGCGATGTGAGTCTACATCCAAGTGCAACAATCTTGACCCGTGAGGCCGAGCGACACCGAGTTCACATCGTGCGAGCCTGCGAACCGCCTGTAAGCCTGTAGTTGTCAGTGCTCAAATAAATGTATACAATGATTGCGTTCATCGTCCATTGCGAAAATCGGTGGTATCGAGGAAGGCTTACGTTGTAAAAAGTTATTCATATAATTGTTGGTCTTTAGTGTCCTCAGCTTTAAATTCTGTGAAGGAGGCTGTATTTTCAACGGTCGGCTATGTCGCTCAAATCGAGTCTTGATTTTAAATAATGATTGCATAGATAGCCGTCTTTATTGTTTGTAATGAAAACAATTATGTAGCCTAAAACGCTCCTACACCCGATGTAGGATACTCCAACAGGTGCTGCGAGAGCCGAAGACAGAGAGACTCAGTCCTCCCTCTCTCCCCCCGACCCACCTCCTCTCTCCCTGTGTGTGTGTGTGTGTGTGTGTGTGTGTGTGTGTGTGTGTGTGTGTGTGTGTGTGTGTGTGTGTTGTGTGTGTGCTGCTGCGTGTGCGTGCGTGCGTGCGTGCCGTGCCTGCCTGCCTGCCTGCCGTGCTGCGTGCGTGCGTGCGTGGCTCGTGCGTGCGTGCGTGCGTGCGTGCGTGCGTGCGTGCGTGCGTGTGTGTGTGTGTGTGTGTGTGTGTCCCGCTGCTTTGGATCAGTCAAGTTAGTTTACTGCTAAGTGTTGAGTCGGAGCCGGGATCAGCAGAAGAGGCAGGCTGGCTGGACCCGAGCACACTGGATGTGTGTGCAGGCCTAAATGTTCACACACTTCCACAGAACAGACGGTTTAGCCACCTACCAGAACCTTTTACCCGAGTTGGGATGGACTATCGTTTTTTTTTTTTTTTTTAATCAAGTTAAACAGAACTGTTGTTTATAGATTTTTATTTATTTATTAAACGGCCTATATATTTTTCCCCCGAATTTGTCACTCGTGTCGTTGTCTTTATTTCACTTCAGATAACCTTATCAAAAGGCTCCATCGTAAATAGCGAGGCTGTGTTTTAGTGGCCCTTGAAGAGTGATTGATGGCGGCGTTCGTCACCACGTGTTGGATATGAGCTTTCTAATGGGGGGCCATCCGTCTACCTGAGACACGGGGCCTCCCAAAGAGAGATAGATGACTGCTACTATTGTTAACAAAAGAGCCCATCTTCCTTCAACCTCTTGCTTTTTTTTGTGAAAAAGTCTATAAGATAAGGTCAAGAAAATAAGCTCTATTTTTGAAATATTTAACGTTGCTTTTATTGATGACATGGGAGATGTTGAACGTGAACCCTGTGCCTGCTCTCTGAACAACAGACGAGGTGGGATTCTGGGTTAACCTCTCTGAATGGCTCTCTGCGTTTAGCTTAATCACCGCGTTGTTGGTGAACGCACAACAAATCATGCGAATTTACAGAGATTTAACAAGAGTGTGTAGCACACACACACACACACACACACACACACACACACACACACACACACACACACACACACACACACACACACACACACACACACACACACACACACACACACACACACACACAGATATATACAGGCACACACACACACACACGCACACGCACACGCACAGTTATATTTTTCTTATTGGCAGTGCCAAAATCATATTTTAAAATAGGTACAAATTACTTTTTAATAACCACCAGTTAAAATTAGTTTTGATGGCTGAAGCTGAAAAAAACAAATTAACCCAACCTTTAAAAAAATGTTTTTGAAGCCACACAATTATTGACGAGGTCCAGAGATATAAAGTTGGTATTAAATAAAATAATTATTGTCAGATGAAAATGTAAACACATGTTTAAGGTTGTGATATTTATAATCATATTTTACAGTTTTCTCCTCGGCTCAATTAGGCTATGTTAAATATAATGACTAATCGCCTGCATATTATCGTTTCACAATAAATCAGTCTCAATTCATATTTTGTACAGCCTAAAATGATTTATTAGGTCGATATACTTTAACATTTCTTCCCTGTCTGATAATTCTTCACGTCGACATTATTCTTTTTTTTCACAAAAGAATGGTCCCTATCGGCAAAAAAATTAAACGTTATAAGTTACATGCAATGATTATCAACAAAATGTACAAAATACAAAAAACAAGCCAAACTAAATAAATTGAATTAGCTTCACCAAACCGGTCGCCTTAAAGGGCATGCACAGAATAACCAGAACATCTCAGGCCCGACATATAAATACATAAAAAATGCATCTTTACAATTTCTTCTCATAGTGCCCATTTATGCAATATATTTACATATTTACAAAACAATAAATTAGATCGACAGCATATTGACAGACAGTAGCTCTGCAATAATCCTCTATTCTCGCGACATCTGCTCATTCTCGTTTTGGAAAACCAGAATGAACCGATCCCTCGTTTTTTGTGCTTCATGCGTTCGACAAAGTGGAACATTTGGACCATCGAATCTGTGGTCTCGATGGTCTGTCCTCTGGTTCTGAGTCCAGAATCTGGTGGTCCCGTTGAGTCCAGTCCCTACTGCCTCTGATTCCAGAGCCTGCTGGTCCGTTTGAGTCAGGACCTGGTCCTTAAGTGTGCAGGACCTGATCCGGTTGAGTCCAGGACCTGGTGATCCCTTTAAGTCCAGGACCAGGTGCCTTCAAGATTACCGGTCCTTATGAGTCCAGAACCTGGTGGTCCCTTTGAGTCCAGAACCTGGTGCTCCCTTTGAATCCAGAACCTGGTCCATTTAAGACCAGGACCTGGTCCTTATGAGTCCAGGGCCTGGTACGACCTGTTCCCCCTGGTCCCTTCGAGTCCAGGACCCGGTCTCTCTTAAGTCCAGGACCCGGCCGCTTTCAGGTCAAGGCCTGGTCCCCTGCTCTATCTGTTGGTGCTGACTCCTCACCGCGAACCTGTTGACGTGCACCGGGATGGGCACTACGATCTTGGGGTTCCGCACCGGTTCCCCCGAGCGGTTGTTCACGTTACCGGCCTTGATCCGTTTCCACTTGGCCCTGCGGTTCTGGAACCAGATCTTCACCTGCACCTCGCTCAGCTTCAGTGCGTGGGCGATCTGCGAGCGCTCGGTGAGCGACAGGTACTTCTTACAGTGGAACTCCTTCTCCAGCTCCAGGAGCTGCTCGCTGGTGAACGCCGTGCGCCTCCTCCGGCTCTTCCCCGCGGAGGAGCCGCCCGTGGGGAGGGCGTCGTGGGAGCTCGTCTTCAGCTTGCTCTTCTGGGACAGGGAGCCGCAAGTGTTGCCGTCCGAGAAGCTCTCGTTCTCGCTGTCCACGGAGCTGTCCTCCCGGTCACTGCAGGTCGGGTCTGCGGACTTACGGTCCATTTTCTCGTCGTCCGAGCTGTACAGTTTGGTTTCACCTGCGATTCGAGAATAACGACAAGATGAACGGGTTAGTGTGGACACGACATGATGAACGAGAGAGTTTGAACGCGAATGTCAAGGAGGCAAAACCGGGGAGAAATTTGGAACTCCATTGAAGATAATAAATGGGGATGTCGTGTCATAAAAAGTCAAATAGATTTATGGGTGATAAAAGGCCTTCGAGACCCTGACACTATGCATTATCTAACCTGCTTTCTCGACATGAACGAGTGAGTGGGTTTGAAGTGAATGTCAGGGAGCCAAACCAGTGTTTTTCTAAAGTAATGGAACTGAATCCAAGCGTAACTATTGGGGCCTGAGTTGCTCTGAGATGTCGTGGGATTGAAAAGCATTGGATGAATAAATGCAAAGCATGTTTCCCTCTGTAGTTATCAGATCGATATATTTAAATAAGTGAATCAATAACAGCATAACTGAATGACACGACTCACATTGGTGACAACGGTGATTCGGAATCAGTTGGTGCCACGAGTTTGATTTTGTGGCTTTATGCCAAACGGCCTCAACATCACAGTGGAAATAGTAGGCCTAGGCCTGTAACACTTTAATTTATGCATTTATTAATCCACCGATTACGAAGGCCTAAATGGAGGATTATTGCAGAGCTACATCCTTGCTGTACGATATTTTTTTGTTTCTCTTTCTTCTGACAAATTTCCTTATTGTAAGGCGCTTTTGATAAAAGCGTCTGTTAAGTGCCCTAAAAGTAAATTTCCCCAAAGTCTAAATTGCCTTTAAGTCTCAATTTACATGTTTTTCAATTCATTTTTAAGGGCTGCGATCTAATTTACAGTCAATAACTTAAAACACCCAGGCCTCCATCCCTCACTCCCTAACTGACCCAGATAAAGAGAGAGGGAAAGAGAGCGAGAGAGCGAGAGCGAGAGCGAGAGCGAGAGCGAGAGAGGAGAGAGAGAGAGAGAGAGAGAGCGAGAGAGCAATGAACCCCTACCTGATATGGTCTGAAAAGTTTCCGAGAAGTTGAGCAGGTCCTCCCTGGCCTTGTCCCGCGCGTGCAGATCCTCCTCCGGGCTCCCCTGCCGCCTGCTCCCCGGGTCAACCGCACCAAGTCTCGGCCCGGGCAACTCCTGCGGCGGGGGGTAGAAGCTGTCGGGCGGGTCGGAGAAGCTGGGCAGCGTGGTGGTGAGGGCCACCATGGAGGGCATCCCCTGGCCCAGGCTCGCGCAGAACGTGTTGGTCAGCCGGCCCGCAAACGAGGCCAGCGGGGCCAGCGGAGGCAGACCCGAGGTGAGGGGCGAGTGGGACATGGCTTGCGGGATGACCAGTGGTCTGTAGGGCATGAACATGGGGTAGCCGGTGTAGAGCAGGTGTCCCGGTCGCGGCTGCGGGGTTCCTATCAGGGAGTCGATGGAGAACGCGGTCCCTTGGCCGCCGGGTCGCTGCATCTTGCGCGCGGAAAAATGCGGTTTTAATTTCAAACTTAAGACGTCCGTCCGGTCCTTCCGTGCTTCCCCCCTCCCACCAAGATAAAAGACCCGGCCGGTAGGATGGTGATGAAGGGCGCGCGCTACAGTGGTGCAGCTCGAGGGTAGCGGAAGTAGTATGTCCTCTGTTGCGCTCTCATCTCGAGGACTGAATCGCTGCTCCGAAACCTCCTCGCGCTATATGGGACCCAAGCCGTTTGTTTGCTGCTCACAACCTAGTCCTCTGTTTGTCTCTCACACACACACACACAACACACACACACGCGCGCATACACACACACACGCGCGCATACACGCACGCACACACACACACACACACACACACACACACACACACACACACACACACACACACACACACACACACACACACACACACACACACACACACACACACAAACACATGCTCTCTCTCTCTCTCTCTCTCTCTCTCTCTCTCTCTCTCTCTCTCTCTCTCTCTCTCTCTCCTCTCTCTCTCTCTCTCTCTCTCTCTCTCTCTCTCTCTCTCTCTCTCTCTCTCTCTCTCTCTCTCTCTCTCTCTCTCTCTCTCTCTCTCTCTCTCTCCAAATTAAGCTCTCTCCAACTCCTCCCTCTGCTCCTCTTCTAGGGGTGTGTTTGTGTGAGTTTGTGTGTGTGTGTGTGTGTGTGTGTGTGTGTGTGTGTGTGTGTGTGTGTGTGTGTGTGTGTGTGTGTGTGTGTGTGTGAGAGAGAGAGAGAGAGAGAGAGAGAGAGAGAGAGAGAGAGAGAGAGAGAGAGAGAGAGAGAGAGAGAGAGAGAGAGAGAGAGAGAGAGAGAGAGAGAGAGAGAACGTATTGGTTATCATCTGCGGAACAAGGGGGGTGCGAAGGGGGCGTATCCCCGGGGGCTCATCCATCTTCCTCAAATTACGCTTCATTTCCTTATTCAGCCCCTGACTTTTTGGCCGCCTTGAGAGGCGGTGGTTTCCCAGTGGATAGCCTACCAAATAGACGGGTCGCCCCAACCCCCCCCCCCCACCTCCTCCACCACCCCCTGCACATTGACTGGGAGCGGTGTGTGAGAGACTTCTCCGGCCCGGCCCCTTCCATAACCGTTGACCACACCAATCCAATCAGCTATTATTAATTTTGATTGATGATAAGTAATTACTTTGGACTGGAGGGACAGCGTATAAGGCCACGATGGCTTTTGTCCGCGTGACGGGACGGATGGCTTGGGAGGAGAGGAGGGAGAGGAGGAGGGAGGAGAGGCAGATGTTTCGCCTCTCTCTCTCCGGGAGAGGCACTCCTCTTCTCCTGGGCTAAAACAATGCGTTGGGTCTCGGGGAAAGAGAAGCAACGCGCCGATTGCTCCCTGGAGAGACGATCTGTCCGAATGATCAGAATCCAATATAACCCATTTATGAGGTCAACGGCAATCCGTGACAATATGTTGGCCGCCTGGCTCCGATTGAATGGTGCACCTTTATTAGGTCGCTGGAGTAAAGAAATGTTGAACTCAATTAAAGATAATAAAGTGGAATATATATGTCTCGTCATAAAAAGTAAAATAGATTTAGGAGATGATGAAGATAATAGGCCTTCTAGACATTCCACTATGCATGCATTATCTCAACATGCTATAATGGCGTGCTTCCATAATTACGACATCCCGTTCTCTGTTCAGGATGCTGATTTAATCGGAGATTATTTGCCCGTTTAAAATGTCAATCCGAGCTGATGATTGATGATTGATGATTAGCCGCATTGAGGCCAGGACGCGCGGCACTCCAACCGCTCGTCTGATTGCAGGAGGACATCCACATGTCACCGCAATCTCTGATTGGCCCCTGAGGCCGGCGCCATGCTAATTTCTGATAATCTGCGGATGACTTCCGCAGCGGGACGCCTTGTGATCCCGCGGACTGGTCTTTCTACTGGGTATCTCCCCACAGCCAAGAGGACTTTAAAGTTGCCCCCCAGCTTGGCCACCTTAAAAACAGCGCCGTTTTACCACGCAAACTTGGCTTCAAAGTTAATTTGTTTAAAGTCACAACAGTATAATTGTATCATTATTTTATGGGCGGCATTCGACACGGCTTAGAACTAGGCCTACATTTAATTTCAACAATTAATAGTCTATGTGTTTTCCGTGACTATAATTATATTTGTAGACGTGTTTCCAGCTTGCGGAAAGGTCACTCATTATAAAACGCAGAGCTATTTAAAGCTGATTCATGGCCGGCCTGTTGCCTCCTCCTGATTTAGGTGCCAACAATGGGCCCCTCGCGGTAACCGTCCTGTCTCCTGTGGGCGTTTTACTCAGACCTAACTCACCACTAAAAAAAACAGATATGCCTATATCTTTTATATAATATATATATATATATATAATATATATAATATATATAATATATATAATATATATATATATATATATATATATTACATACATATAGTATCACACACACCACACCACACACACACACACCACACACACACACACACACACACCCACACACACAACACACACACACACACACACAACACTACATATAGCCTATAGGCCTATTAGAGGCTATATATTTATTTTAGTTACCGTGGTTTTTACCTATAGGCCTACGCTTTATAATAAATGTTAATATCTACTTTTGCACCAAATATATGTTGGTTTTTTAAATTTAACCAATGTTATAATAATATTTACAAATAATTAATGTAACAAATAGGAATCAAATGCACAGGCCAACGCCAACAAACACCGACCCCGTTATATAAGCAAATAAAACGAAAACATTTTCTGAACTGTGGCAGAGTTACAGCAACGATGGTAACAAACTAATGAACACATCCATGAACAGCAATGCAAAGTTTAATTTATTAACAAAAATTCGCCACTTGCAAAAAATGTTAGGCCTGTGACCTACAATATAGGCTGTAGAATATTTATGGAATTCAAAATGTGGGATTTATAAAAATATTTTATCATGTCGATCCACGTGGGCAACATTGCCTATGGTCATAATTCATTTGACACGTATAAAAATACAACTGTACATCCCAAAGTCGGCTCATCTATCTACATTTTAGCGGCTCCATAGAGATCTGCGTCAGGATCCCAGGCTGCCGCCCCAGGTCTGCAGCGCCCTCTGGTGGCGAGAACTGGTACAACATGGGGATTTACCGTGCATGGGTTCTAGAAAAAAGATCATGTTCAAAACAACGTTTACATTCAGGGCATTTAGCAGACGCTTTTCAAAGCGACCTACAATAGGTACATTTTTCAGAAAAAAGAGAAACAATAGGCTATATCGCTGTCGGCCTAAGGAATGTTCAACCAAGTCCAAGCCTAACAATGTTAGGTTACCCATTTCCCGAATAAAACATATTTAAAATATAATTTAAATCGTCTCTTTCTACCTTGAATGTGCTATAACACTACACAATAAAACTGTATCTAAGGCAAAATATGACCCAAAAAGTGAGCTTATATTATATTTATTTCAGATAGAGTTCAGCCTGCTCTTTAACCACATCGAATGGGAGTTTAGTAGTGGGTTTTTTTTTAAATTTAAATTTGCCGAATGTTGGAAGATGAGATGAGGATTTGGGATTTTGAGCACATATGTTTCCAGCATTGCCTGTCCTTCTCTCCGTCTGTTCTGTCCGTCAAAACTGTTTTGTCTTTCTTGTTGTTGTCATGTCAGTCTTTCTCACGCACCGATTTATTCTTACAGACATTCTACAGAGCATCTGCTAAGCATTGATCCAATCAGTCTGTCCCCAACTTCAAACACAAAACATTAAACACAATAAGGCCCTCCTCAACCCCGGATCTCAAGCGCAACCAATCAACGAGGCTTAGGACGACGCCCGTGAGGTGCAGCAAAGCCAGGTATCTGGGATAAAGTGGGCAGGGGCAGCTTCGGGACCACCCTGAGCAAGACCCGCCATTTGTGTTGTTTGTTTCCCATATTTTCCTCCAGGTAGACCCGGAGCCTGCGCGGCCAGGTGCTGTAGGGAGGGGGGGTCCGGGCCAGGGAGAACAGGAACTCTCATAAGTCCGTGTCCTGGGTTTTGGGAACAAAGCGCACAACAGGACGCTTCCGGTGAGTGTGGACGTTTCTGTGCGGTTGATTGACTTTCCGCGCCAAATGCAATTCAATACATTGGATAGTCCAATGTCAATTCACCTCATACAGAACAACTCAATAAAATCATCGAGATAAAAACATGACTTGAAAGTTTCCTCAAATCGACAACACAACGTTGCAAACAAGAGGTGATGAGAGAGGATGAGGATGAGGATGATGGAGGATGAAGGTATGATGAGGAATGATGAGGGTGGATTGATGATGAGGTCAACATCTCTACATTGAGACCGTCGGGGGCACGCCTCCACCAGGATTCCGGGAACCTTCAGCCGGCTGTAGGCGTTCAGCAGGAACCTCCACGGTACGTAAGGTTGACCCGCGAAGCAGTGCTTCAGCAACCTGAAACACACACGCACACACCACACCACTGCATGCACGCACGTCGCGCAACGCATGGAACACACACGCACACACACACGCACACTCACACACGCACGCACGCACGCAACACACACACACACACACACACACACACACACACACACACACACACACACACACACACACACACACACACGCACACTCACGCCCGTCAGGCGGGTTTAGCGACACAACAGCTAAAGAGACGCTAAACACGTCGACGGTGGAAACCCGTTCAGCGCGACTGAGCTCGTGATTCCATAGCATAAAAATAAGTGAAGTAATTAAACACTTGAAATGAACAGATTGGTCTTCCCTCTAGGGGTTTAACTGGAAATTATGCAATTAGTGCTAATTAATCTCCTATTAACACTTGCCTAATTAGGAGCCGTGCCTCTTTCTGCTGTGGCCCACGTGGGTTCAGCAGCGATAGTGGTAGCATAGCGCCCCCGCGGAGTGGAAACGCCTCACGTCGTGTCACGGAATAGGGAATCGTTTAAGTGAGGTTGTGAAGACTTTATTTTCACACAAAGCCAGCTTGTTACCTTTAAGTGTTGTTACACTTTTTGAGCTGGCTTTCCTTTTGAAAATAAAAAGAATGTCAAACCAACTGAATCGCCGAACAAGAGTTTTTGTGTGCGAGTGTTAAAGCTGGGGTAGGACAGTTATTTTAGACACATTTCTACTAATATTTGTTGAAATTCTCTTAACATAAGAGAGCAATAAATCAAATATTCTGGCAAAACTTCAACCCATCTGTAGCTGTTAAAGGCCTGCAATAACCAGTCCAATCATTTCATTCTGCCTGAATTAATTAATTGGATGGCTTTCCTTTCTGTCCACCTTCCTACCTGACGCGTGCACCCTGACATGCACGACCAGCCGTGAGAGTATTCCTCAAGGTTGGGCAGACCTACGAAGCCAACGATGCTTAAGTCCCTCTTTTTTTGGAGAGTGGCTTTGGAAAACGAGGGTCCTGAATATAAAATAAAAAACTGAATATAATAATAACTCCTGTAAAATAATAACTTAATTTTACGGGAGTAAAATAAAGGTGTGCCAAACATATTAAAGTAGATGATGAGAACGTACCGCGGAAGGTAAAGGAAGTAAAGATATAAGTCAAAGTAGCATGTAGATGAACATACCCACGGCAAGGGCCCCGCCACACCCTATGGCCGTAGTTGAGCAGCGACTGCACAACCCTCTCTGGCTGTGCGCCGCTATAGCACGCCACCTTCAGGATTGTGCCATGGGCGCCTCGCCGCCGTAGTCCATGTCGTTCACCCCCGCCCCGTTGGCCAGCAGCAGCTCCACCACGTCCGCGTTGGCCTGCTTGCACGCCATGTGCAGCGGCGTGCGCTTGTCGCGGTCCAGGGGCCCCACTTTGGCCCCGGCGGCCAGCAGCAGCTGGCAGACCCGGTGGTAGCGGGTCAGCTCGTGGGCCTCGTGGGGGTGGGCGCAGGCCGCGCCGAGGGCCGTGAGCTCCTCCTCGTTGCGGCGGTCCACCGCCGCGCCGTAGCGCAGGTAGAGGTCGGCGTGCTCCGGGAGGCCGTGCCGGGCCGCCACGTGTAGGGGGGTGTCCTCCTCGTCCACTGCTGCGGCCCATGATGGCGGCGCCGATGGAGGAGCTGCCGGGCACTTGGGTTAAGGGTGGGGGGGGGGGGGGGGGGGTAGAAGGTTTTTGGTTCGAGGGAATCCCTATTAAAGGGGTGATATTATGTCTTCAGGTGGGATTAGTCATTAAAGCCCTTCCCTGTGCCTGTCACTCTTATCCCCAGCACATTCTGCCCAGAAATGGATTTTTCCATGAAAAAAGAATCAACATAGAACCTAAATTCTACTAAAGCTATCATTGTTGTATCCGTTTCTCTACTTAAATCCTATTAATAATCTCAATTTTGTACAAGTTTCCCAACATAATCCTTTCACTACTACTACTACTACTACTACTACTACTACTACTACTACTACTACTACTACTACTACTACTACTACTACTACTACTACTCCACCTACTACTACTACTACTACTAAACCTACTAATACACTGTTGTGTATACGTTTCTCAACCTTAATCCTACTCATACTACCATTGATTGTGCATATTCTCCTCAAACGTCCACCTTCGACCCTTTCCCACCCGTCCACTCACTCGAGGGACTCCGGCAGGGTGCACGTCCATGGCATGAGGCCGTCCTCGGAAGACGGCGTGGCGTGGCCCGTGGCTGCAGAAGCAGCTTGGTGCACCGGGCTGGCAGCTCCAGGCCCAGGCCTCGTGCAGCGCCGTGCTGCCGAACGGGCTGCCAGCCTCCACGTCGGCCCCCCGCTGGAGGAAAAGGCGCAGGCAGCCCGGCGAAGCCCCGGCACGCCGGATGTGGAGGGCCGTGGTTCAAGCTCCGCCTCGTAGGACCAGGGACCAGCAGCCCTAGACAGGAGGGGGAGGGAGGGAGGGAGGGAGGGGAGGGAGGGAGGGAGGGAGGGAGTCGGAGGGAGGGAGGGAAGAAAAAGAAAAGAAGAAGAAGAAGAAGAGAAGAAGAAGAAGAAGAAGCGAGGAGTAATGAGGAGCTACCAGTGATAAGAAGAAGAAAAGAAGAAGGAAAGAAGAAGAGAAGAAGAAGAAGAAGAATGAAGAAGAGAAGGTTTGGCAGAGAGGGGGAGAAAGGTCAAGTAAGACGCCCAGTCAGCTCGTTGGCATCAGGTAAGACCATCTACATAGTAAGATAATTTAAAGTTGAAATCAAATCCTCCACTTTGG